>JARJLG010000045.1:0-503421 GCA_029448575.1 Mycena maculata | reverse complement strand
TGATCTTGTTTATTTTCCCACGCTTCTTCATTGTTCGACAAACTTCATTCCTTTTGGGTTCCTCATGGGAGAGGAACCTAAGAGGGGGATACTGTTATATCCATGCAACATCCCCAGTCTTCTCGTCGACCTTCCGGTAGCTCCGGTAGGTTCCGAGGCTCCGGTATACTACCGGAGCCTCCGAACCGTCCGGTACCATCGGGTTTTTTACGCAATGAAGGATTACTGAGCGTTTCCCGTTTATCCGTCTTCCTTCCTTTTCACTTATTGTCATACGACTTCTCATCAGCCCATCTGACTTGACTTATTGTTAAGAACCACTCTCCTTCCTTTTATGGAATACAATTAGATACTTAGTATAAATATGTCTTTAATATGTCCTGTACGTCAGATTGATAATTGACGTTGCTTGGCTCACTTCCCTTGCACTGAGCCGTCTCCGTTCTCTCCGGATCCCTCCGGTACTCCGACTTGTCTTCCTCTATCGGGTACCTGCCGGTTAGGGTAGTCACTCACCCTTGACCCCCTGTGGTGTTGTGATCCTCCTCCGTATACGTTCCGGACCCTCCGGCTCTCCGACGCTCCGACATACCGGAGCCTCCGGTCACTCGGTCATTTACTCTTTGGGTCCACCCCGGCTCGGTATATAACAATACTGCCCATCGTAAAAGCTGAGACTCGTACTCTGCCGCTGTGCTCTTTGTGCCGTGAACCCTTGAGATAATGCCGCTGGACCCGTATGATTTGGAATTATGTGCTGGGCATGTGCATGAAGATGGAAAGCTGTGTTGGAAATACTGACATTATTTTGTCGGCTCGACACTGAGGGGAGGGCTGGATATGACTGCCATGGCCAGGTATTTCCATCGTTTCATCAGCAGATCGAATTGTTCTACGATGCTTCAACACGAATCACAATGCCACTTGAAACTCCGACAAACATGCCGGATATGTCGCCGGACCTGCCTGGTGAAATAAAAGGAGCTTGTCTGAAGATCTGGGAGGTTTGACCGCCACCTGTTATATCCATGCAGCATACCCAGCCCAGTCGTTGACCTTCCGGTACTTCTGGTAGGCTCCGAGGCTCCGGTAATATACTGGAGCCTCTGGACCATCTGGTATCATCAGGTTTTTACACAATGAAGGATTACTGGGCGTTTCCCGTTTATCTGTCTTTCGGTCTTCTCATTTATTGTCCTACAACTTAACATCAGTCCTCATGACTTTTCTCATTGTTAAGAACCACCCTCCTTCCTTTTATGGAATACAATTAGCTACTTAGTATAAATATGTCTTTAATATGTCTTGTACGTCAGTTTGGTTATTAACATTGCTTGGCTTGTCTCCTTGCACTGAGTCGTCTCTGTCCTCTTCATTCATCTCCGGTACTCCGACTTCTAGAATACCTGCCAGTCAGGATAGTCGCTCACCCTTGACCCCCTGTGATGTTGTGATCCATCTTTATACTACTCCAGACCATTTCCGGGCCCTTTGGTATCTCAGAACCTCCAGCCTTCCGGAGCCTCCGGTCCTCAGGCCCCTCATCCTAGGTCCAACCGGCTCGGTATATAACACCACCAGATCTTTAAGGTTCACATGTCTTTCAGTTCTGCTAATGTAGTGTATACGCTGTACCACGGGCCTGCAATGTGATGTTGCAATAGAACTTGAAGTCACTCTAAACTTAAAGTTCCCATCTGACTTAAGTCCCACAGTACTGGAGCTTTTCTTAAGTTCTGGCGGTCTTAAATAATTACTTAACTTCTACTCAAAACCCAGTGAGTATTTCAGTGCAGCCCGACAGGACTGGTGATTATCCCTTGGGGGGTCCGATCCCGATTTTAGGCCTTCAAAATTTTTTGTCCGGACTTTTGGCCCGCCGGGGCTCAAAATTTTTGTCCGGACTACAGCACAGACCTCAATCTAATTTTTTTTTGTTTGGACTACGGCTCAGACTTCAAATTTTCCGTAAAATCACCCAAGGACTCGTAAAAAATCACAAAAAAATCTAATAAATACAATTTCCCTCGTAATCATCCTTTGGCGGCTGTGTAGTATGAACATTCGGATTCAATGTTGCGTTGCCTCGACAATCGGGGGTACGTTGAAATATATTTTTTCCACAGCCAATCCCATCCAGTTTGCTTCATGGTATCATCGTGAATGACAATCATGTCCATAGTATTGGACAGTATGATAGATTGAGGTGAAAAGAACAAATCAGAAATGGTATTCAAGCTCAATTGTGGTGAGAGAAAATGTGATTCTCAAAAATACATGTAACTAACTGTATCTACATACCATTGTCCATGTCTTACTGAGATTGGGGCTCTCGAGAGCCACCATCGGCCAAATTGAGTGGTCACCATCAGCTACCATCAAATGTCCGGACATGGGATCAGACCTTGGCGATCTCGAAGCCCATTGTCCGGACTTCAACTCAGACTTGTCTCTCTCAGGGTACCCATTTGTCCGGACTTTGGCACAGACATCCCGCTGGAAATTTCCAAATTTTGTCCGGACTACGGATCGGACCTCCCAAGGGTTAATCACCGGTCCTAGCCCGACCCAAGTTCCCCACTGAACAGGGACAAGGGAAATGGGAGTTTTCAAGGGCCTTATATATGACCAACAAGCCACATGTGCGACTGTTCCATTTTAGGACACAATAGTAGTTGTTGTGTGCCGCAGCACCATTGTTTTGCCATTTTGGGGATGAACAAGGGAGTATTGAAGCAGGTGGCTTCATAGGTGGCATGGTAGCCAGGATGCATATATAAGGCCTTGAAAACTCCTTCCTTTGTCCCTGTTCAGGGACCCAGTGTACCATCTCTAATGAAATCTGTGCAGTACTTGATTGAAGTTTGAATTTAAGTTCCATGGAGACTCGAGTCTTAAGTATCCAATAAACTGAATGAAACTGAAATTCGGAACTGAAGCTCAGACAGACATTAATCACTGGTTGAACATTTCACATTTTTGAGTGAGAAAATTGATAAAAAATGTCGTTCAATTTATAGCCATTTTTCACCGAAAAAAGAAGTGAAAAATTTAAAACATTTTCACCACTTTTTTAACTTGAAATCAAAGTGAAAAATGTGAAACAAATTTTGTGATGTTGTTAAGATGTTTCTTTTGCATTTTTTGACTGAACTCAAGGTGAAAATGATGGTGAAAAATGAGGGGAACGGTGGGTGGTATTGGCCCCAGCACACCAGAAATATATGCAGGGACCTGAAATGCACCTAAAATGCTGCTGGGCCCCAAAATCCGTCTGGGATTGGACTCACCGCGGGCCAAGTACTGATTTAAACAGCCATTTTGCTTGATTTTTAGGTCGGATTTTAAATCCGTGAGGGAACGGCAGACGACATGGGCCCAAGCACACCAGAAATGGATGCAGGGACATGAAATGCACCTAAAATGCCGCTGGGCCCCAAAATCCGTCTGGGATTGGACTCACCGCGGGCCAAGTACTCATTAAAACAGCAATAAAGGGTGATTTTTCGGATTTTAAATCCGTGAGGGACCGGTGGGTGGCATTGGCCCCAGCAGACCAGAAATGGATGCAGGGACATGAAATGCACCTAAAATGCCGCTGGGCCCCAAAATCCGTCTGGGATTGGACTCACCGCGGGCCAAGTACTGATTTAAACAGTCATTTTGCTTGATTTTTAGGTCGGATTTTAAATCCGTGAGGGAACGGCAGACGACATGGGCCCAAGCACACCAGAAATGGATCCAGGGACATGAAATGCACCTAAAATGCTGCTGGGCCACAAAATCCGTCTGGGATTGGACTCACCGCGGGCCAAGTACTGATTAAAACAGCAATAAAGGGTGATTTTTCGGATTTTAAATCCGTGAGGGACCGGTGGGTGGCATTGGCCCCAGCAGACCAGAAATAGATGCAGGGACCTGAAATGCACCTAAAATGCCGCTGGGCCCCAAAATCCGTCTGGGATTGGACTCACCGCAGGCCAAGTACTGATTTAAACAGCCATTTTGCTTGATTTTTAGGTCGGATTTTAAATCCGTGAGGGAACGGCAGACGACATGGGCCCAAGCACACCAGAAATGGATCCAGGGACATGAAATGCACCTAAAATGCTGCTGGGCCACAAAATCCGTCTGGGATTGGACTCACCGCGGGCCAAGTACTGATTAAAACAGCAATAAAGGGTGATTTTTCGGATTTTAAATCCGTGAGGGACCGGTGGGTGGCATTGGCCCCAGCAGACCAGAAATAGATGCAGGGACCTGAAATGCACCTAAAATGCCGCTGGGCCCCAAAATCCGTCTGGGATTGGACTCACCGCAGGCCAAGTACTGATTTAAACAGCCATTTTGCTTGATTTTTAGGTCGGATTTTAAATCCATGAGGGAACGGCAGATGACATGGGCCCAAGCACACCAGAAATGGATGCAGGGACCTGAAGTGCACCTAAAATGCCGCTGGGCCGCAAAATCCGTATGGGATTGGACTCACCGCGGGCCAAGTACTCATTAAAACAGCAATAAAGGGTGATTTTTCGGATTTTAAATCCGTGAGGGAACGGCAGACAACATGGGCCCAAGCACACCAGAAATGGATGCAGGGACCTGAAGTGCACCTAAAATGCCGCTGGGCCCCAAAATCCGTCTGGGATTGGACTCACCGCGGGCCAAGTACTGATTAAAACAGCAATAAAGGGTGATTTTTCGGATTTTAAATCCGTGAGGGAACGGCAGACAACATGGGCCCAAGCACACCAGAAATGGATCCAGGGACCTGATATGAACCCAAAATGCTGCTGGGCCCCAAAATCCGTCTGGGATTGGACTCACCGCGGGCCAAGTACTGATTAAAACAGCAATAAAGGGTGATTTTTCGGATTTTAAATCCGTGAGGGAACAGTGGGTGGCATTGACACAAGCACACCGGAAATGGATTAGGGGACCTGAAATGCACCCAAAATGCCGCTGGGCCGCAAAATTCGTCTGGGATTGGACTCACCGCAGGCCAAGTACTGATTTAAACAGCCATTTTGCTTGATTTTTAGGTCGGATTTTAAATCCGTGAGGGAACGGCAGACAACATGGGCCCAAGCACACCAGAAATGGATCCAGGGACCTGAAATGCACCCAAAATGCTGCTGGGCCCCAAATCCGTCTGGGATTGGACTCACCGCAGGCCAAGTACTCATCAAAACAGCAATAAAGGGTGATTTTTCGGATTTTAAATCCGTGAGGGAACAGTGGGTGGCATGGACACAAGCACACCAGAAATAGATGCAGGGACCTGAGATGCACCTAAAATGCCACTGGGACCCAAAATACAATGTACTAAACAGATTTTGAATTTTTTACCAATTTTTCCGTCAAAAAAACTTGCATTGCTTCACCAGTGAAAGGCAGACAATAGACAAAGGACGGACACAAGACAAAGGACAAAGGACAAAGGACAAAGGACAAAGGACAAAGGACAAAGGACAAAGGACAAAGGACAAAGGACAAAGGACAAAGGACAAAGGACAAAGGACAAAGGACACAGGACAAAGGACAAAGGGCCACAGGATTTCCAAGCTCCTTTGTCTGTCCTTTGTCTATTCTTTGTGTGTATTTTGTCTGGCCAAGAACAATTGATGGACTGTGATATCGGCTTTGTTTAGCTGCCAACCACCTTCGGAACACATGAGTGAAACACATGTGAATTCTGGGTGAGTTAGCTTTTGCCCCCACTGTTTGTTTTGCATTTTTTACTTCTATTTCTAGTGAATGTTATATCCATGCAACATCCCAAAGCCTCCCGTCGACCTTCCGGCCGCTCCGGTAGGTTCCGGAGTTCCGGTTATATACCGGAGCCTCCGGACCTTCCGGAAGCATCGGGTTTTTACGCAATGAAGGCTTACTGAGCGTTTCCCGTTTATCCGTCTTCTCATCTTCCTTTTAATTGTCTTACAACTTATCATCAGTCCTCATGACAAGTCTTATTGTCATGAACCACTCTCCTTCCTATTTGGGAATACAATTAGGTATTCCATTTAAATACTACGTCTTTACTACATGTACTTCAGTTTGATTATTAACGTTAATTGTTGCCTGGTTCTTCCTCTTGATCTGAGTCGTCTTCGTACCTTCTTATCACCTCCGGTACCTCGACTTCCGGTTATTCGTCAGTCAAGGCGTTAGCTCACCCTTAACCCCTTGTGGTGTTGCTATCCTTCCTTTATACTGCACTGGACCTCTTCCGGGCTCTCCGGTACCTCCGGTCCTAACCGGAGCCTCCGGAACCTCCGGCCCATCTTCCATCTCGTCCTAGGTCCATTCCGGCACGGTATATAACAGTATAATCAAACTCACCGTCTTGGCTGGCAATTATGTCTTATTCTTCCTCCGGCACCACTCCTCTTGTCTTTCCATCGCTAGCGGACTCTCCGCTGGGCGTTGAGGAGTGTCACCTCGGTCACAACACTGCCACACCTTGTGATGCCTCGGAGTCGACTTCGTCCTCCGACGTATTTTCTGCCAATCCATGGACCCCGTACCTTGTTCCGGGTACTTCCAGTCCAATCGGTCCATGGAGCTCGGGTTTTCATCAGGTCTATATCGGCTTTCCACAACCCTTGGCGTATCCTCCGGAACCTCCGGTTCCTGTTCCGGGATTCTCCGGAGTGTTCTCTGGAAGCGCTGAGACCGGACAGACTTATCCCGTCCCATCCGCTGTCTTCCATCACTATTGCCAACCGGTACATCATATCCAACCACCAGTGGATCCTCCGTCGTACTCCGGTTCGCCGGACTACGGTTTCCATGGCACTCATGACAGCATCGGCGGAAATCTTTCCCATCACACCAATCTCCTTTCATCGCGTCCTCCGAGCTCATCAGCGTTCACGGACGGAGTTCCGGATACCATTCTATACTCCTCCAACGCAGCTCCTCGTTCTCTCCGGTCTAACCTCCGGAATCCGGAACTCTTCTACGGTACCGATCCCTCGAAACTCCATCCCTTCCTAGCCCAATGCTACCTGCATTTTGCGGAGCGTCCTCGGGACTTCCGCACGGACGACGACAAGAACCTATTCATCTTGTCGTTCCTCCGGGGCGACGCTGCACGCCTATTCGCAACCTCCAGCACGCAGCAGGGACTTCCTTGGCAAGGGAATTTTTCCTTGTTCATCATGGAGTTTTTCGACGTATTCGGTCCTCCGGATTCGACCGGAGTCGCAGAGGATCAGCTCCGACGCCTCCGGATGAAACATTCCGACCGGATCATCCCATTCCTCGCAAACTTCGACAAAATCGCTTCTCTTCTTGATTGGAGCGATTCCGCTCTCAGTCACGCTCTCCGCGCCGCTCTCCCTCTCCGGATCATTTCGGAGATGGATCAGTACATCTATCCGAGTTCGCTCGGAGGTGTCCGAGCAATTGCACGCCGTATTGACTATTGGTACTGGCAGCAAATCGATGAAGAGCAAGGCGGAGTCGAAGATACTCAACTTCTGGATGATTCCGGATCCCTAGGAGGAGATTCCGGCAGTTCCGATTTTGGCACCCTGTCACTGGCACTTCCCGTCCTCAGTTTCGCGTCTTCGACACCATCCGTACCGCAGTCCGCAGCACCGGAACTTTCCGGTCGAGTCTCCGGAGTCTCCGGGGCTCGTCACCCGAAGTTTCCGGAGTCTGTCAACAAGCTACTCGGTAAAAACGGACGGATTCTCCCTGTGGAAAACGAACGACGGAAGGCCCGGGGTCTTTGCATGTACTGCGGAGGCTCCGGACATCAAGTTGCCGAGTGTAGGAAGTGTCCGGCTCATTCCGGCGCAACCTCATCTGACAAATCCACCGTTCCGACCAATATCAGTGCCTAACTGACCAGCAGCCACGAAAACTCGCACTCCGGTTGTCCGCATCGGCCTCCGGAGGCCTTTCCGAGTTCATCATACCCACGCATCCATTCTTTTTCCACTCTCACGACAGTCCCGCTCTTATGAGCCGGATCTATGATCTCATATTCTCTATCATCTCAGAATTTGCCATGGGTTTCAACTTCCGACCGGAGACTCCCTCTCCGTTCCGGATCTGTTTTTGTTTACTTATCTGTGAATCTATGGGTTTTGCTCCGTTCACGGAAGTTCCGGACATAATCTCCCCTCCGGATCTCATCGGCATCTTGTTCCCTCTAATCGGCAGATTCGTCTGTCATAATTCCATCATCTGGTGATGTTCCTATTCGGAACTCGGCGTCATCGATTCTGATTCCCCATCAATCTGGTTCCTGGATACCGGCAAACTCCACCGTATCAATCCGTTGATTGACTAGTCGGAAGTTTCCAACTGATCTGTTCCTTATTCACATGGGGCTTAGTGTGCACACGACCGGCAGCAATGTCGGATATTGGTTCGGTACCCAATCACGGGTAGAGCAATGCTGCGCCGGAGCTCCGACAACCTCCGCTGCTCATACCGACAATTTTAACGCCATCACCTCGAGTCCCTTCGGTCTCATCGGCCTGCGTGCCACCGTTCCTCCGGAACGTCATCCCGTTCCTCCGGAACATCTCCGAGACATCTGTCTCTCCTTTCCGGACTTTGACTCGTCACCATCTTCCGGACGTCCTTCCGGACACTCTCCGGTTTCGGACATCGTCCCGGATACTCTCCGGACACCCCTCCGTTCACTCCGGTTGTCTCGTCGACATCCGTGGAGCACTTTACTTCCGGTAACCTCCGGAGCAATATTGCTCTGTGTAATCTCCGGTCATACCCCGAGGCTATTCGCTTCACGGTCTTCCGGGCGCTCCAGCAATTGCTTGGCTTCCGCTCGTTGGATTGCTCTTCTCAAGAGACCAAATAACCTCTTTCCCAATTTTATCTTTAGGCTGTTAGCCTTATTGTTCATCCTCGCCCTTTTCGGTCTTCGCCTTTCAACAATCATTTAGAAGTTACGCCATTTCTTGGACTCCGTGGAATTCAGATCAATTTCCACGTCGCAAGTCAGGAAAACTTTCCTTGTGCATCCAAAACTCCTGGTCGAACCTTTCGACCAATGTCCTCCGGATTCACTTCATTGATCATGGGCACAACATCTGCATCTATTCCGGAGCCTCCGGAGACTTGCATTCTCCTCCGGCTTCCTCCGAATCTTGCCTTTGATCTCACCTGTAGTCCATCGTTCTCCTCCGGGTTACAAGTAGGCCATCTTCCGATAATCTCCGGAGACCCGACCGCCTCTGGCTTCTCCGGGTCACCCGTAGTTTCCTCCAATGGCCCCCGGAGACCTATGCTTTCCTCCGGCTTCACCGATCGCCTCCGGATTATCCAGTTCACACGTTTTATCGTAGGTCATCCTTCGATGACCTCCGGAGATCTGTGTTCTCCAACGGCTTACTGTCAATTGTCCTTGACGTCTACGGATTACTCATACGTTATCCTCCGGTGGCCTCAGGAAACAGGTTTCAACAGTCCTACCAGAACGTCTCCGGGACTCTGTCCGGAGATCTCCAATCATCTCCGGATTCTTTCCGATATGGAGTTCACACATCGTACAAAAACGAGATCATTCGCTTGGCAGCAACTTCGAAACCTCCGGTTCTACCGTTCAATTATCCCACCTTTGATTCCTCCGTTCCAGCATCATCGTGTGTTTGATCCGGAGGCTCCGGACACTACGTTATTACCGGAGCCCCCAGACCATCCATTTTCGAGTGCCATTATAGCACTCATCGATGTCTGCATTTTCGGAGTCAACGTCTTTGAACCGGACGTACTTGGCTTGAAGAATTTTTCGGGCACCTGGAGCTTGTCCATCAAATTTCGGCTTTTCCATTCTATTCTTTGGCGAACAGCTCCACCCATTCCGCCTCCATGTATCTTCGGAGGTGGTGTTCATCCGGTCGTATTCCGAGTTTGGTCGCTCGGACCTCTCGGAAACTCTCTCCACATCTTGGAATCCTCGCCTTGCGGCGTTCCGACGCTCCGAATCAACCTCCGGTATCTCCGATTTCCGCAGCTCTTCTCCGGAGCCCAAGATTCCAAATTCCGAGTTACGACCATTAATCCCTACCGCTCTCGTTGCAGTCGAGATTTCTCCTGCTTTCGAGCTGTCGGGATACTTCGATCCTCCCACCTTCCGGTGGTTCTCTGGCCTTTCCGGGGCTCTCCGGTAATTTCCGGAGTTCTCCGGCGCTCACCGGAGCGACTCAGAGGATGTGGAATTGTCGGCAGACGATGGGACGTCTACCCTTAAGAGGGGGATAAGCCTATAAAAACTCCGATAATTTTCAACTTTTCTTCGCAAGAAGTGCAGACTATTGATCAAAAAGTCAGCATACCACGCGGAACACATCCTCTCAGTCCATCTCTTGTCGTTTTGCTTTCCTCTCTGCAGACGGCACAATTGCGCTCGCTATTCGATTTCAGATCCAATCAATCTTCGACCAACTACCACTACGCATTCCAGGGTATCATTCATCGGTATTCCGGTATTCCGGTCTTGTTCCGGACATCGTTCACCCTCCAGATCATCCACCAACTACCCAACCGGTACCGGAACCATCCGACAACCCTCACCCATGCATCAACGGATCCTTCCGTGAGTTCTGGATACTCCGGAACCTCCGGAGTTTCCAGACATAGTGGTCGACAACCTTCTGTTATCCATACGGCATCTGCGCATCTGGGTGCATCAATCTGTCTATCCGATTATTCCACCCATCTTCGCCCATCCCTTCACTTCCGGGCACATATTGAGTATTATCTGATTCCCCGAGAGTCGTCACGATCAACTCCTGCATCGGTACTCAGTTCACATCACCTTCTCTTATCCCATTCGGGATCTTGGGCAACTTCATTTAAATCACTCATCTGCCCAACCACTTTCCCTTCTTTGCCGCCTATCCATTGGTATACTTCCGGATTGCCTCCGGTACACTTCCGGAATCACTCCGGTACTTTTCCGGATAATCCCTCTGGAGTCCTTCCGGCTCTCTGTCTATTCCTTCCGGTTTCCTTTCGGATCGCTTCCGAATCCTTCCGGTTCCCTTCCGGCATCACACTCCTTATCGACAGACGGAGTGGACCAATCAACATCCTGATTTGGTCGCTTTTCCAATCAACGGAATAACACTCTTCTTATCATTCATCAATATTCCAATCATTATCATTTCTCCAATTATTCATTCGTTAAATCCGACAGTTCCTACAGTGGAACCCAACCCGTATCACATACGATGCGTTCCGGTTCCGGAACTGCTCCGGAACGTTGCCTTTCTATTCCGTCACATCGGAATCCTCACCATTCCTCCTCCGGACCCTCCGGTGATTAACCGGAACCTCCGGATCCTTCCCATTTCACTCAAGTTTTACATAAAATCAAATCAAGAAAAGATTTCATCCGAATCCACAAATACAAAACACTCATTATCTACAAATGTCTTTATATTGTCCATAGGTCACTTTGGACCCTCGTCTTCACCTCCGGACGCCTCCGGCTTTTCCCCCGGAGCCTCCGGCTCCCCCATCTCCTCGTCCTCGTCGTCCAAGACAAACACCCCGCCTTCCTCGTGGAATCCCGCTGGCGCTCCCGGTTGGAGCACCAAGGTCTGGAAACCCCGCTCCTCCGACTCCCTCTTCACCCGTACCGGAGCCTCCGGTACAGGCGGCGGAGTGGGAGGCGGAGGCGGCACTGGCTCAGGATCGGGCTTGAAGGTAAGGACCGTGATTGTCCTCGCCTCCGCCTGGCCCGTGGTGCGTTCCTCGGGCGTTCCCTGCCCCTCCGGCGCCTCTGCCACATCCAGCTCCACGACTTCCCCCATTTCCTCCGTCTCCGCGGGTGCTTCCGGGGCTTCCGGAACCTCGGGGACGTCCACGTCCATCCTCTCATCCTCCCCGCCGTCCGAGGACCGGAAACCCTCCGGCCAGGATTCGGAACGGGCTCGGGGCGCAACCGGAGCTTCCGGTTCCGCCTCCGAGTCCTCCGACTCGACGGGTTCCCCCTCCTTCTCCACCACCTCGGGGCTTCCGCGCTTCATCAACCTCCGGCGCTTCGCCGGGCGCGCACCCTCGTCCATCTCCGGCTCCTCGGCGGCCAGGTCGAGCTCCGCTGCCTCCGCAAGGGAGAAGTCCCATTTGGAGGCCTCCATATCGGCCGCCATCAACCGGAGCATCCGCTCAACACCAGGCGGCACCTCCCGACCACTCTCCGGTGCTGCGAGCGTCTTGAGGATAAGCTGGCACGCCCGGTATGCCAGCTTATAACGCAACATATTGCGCCCCACCTGCTCCCCGAGGTATCCGACGTGGGTATCGAGCTCCCGGAGCTTCTCTCGCACACTTTCCTTGCCCTCCGCCTTCCGGGCCCTCCGTTCCCGTTCCTTCCTCGTGCGATCCCGCACCTCGCGGTCGCTCCGGTCGCCCCCGACGTTCCGGGTGCTCCGGCGCGTCCGCGAGGGCCCCGCGACAGGTCCCGAATCCTCTCGACGGGCCTTCGCCATCTCGCGCTTGTTGACGCGCGGTGGACCGAGGGGGCGGGCGCGACTGCAATGAATGTGTTTGGCGCGGCAGCGCCGGCACGCAGTGCGTCCGTATTCGACGACGCATACCTCACTGCTCTTGCGGCAGGAATCGCAGGCTAGGAAAAAACAAATATTAGGTTAGTACCGGAACCTCCGGTATGAACCGCGACGCACCGTTGTCTCCCTCCTGCTCCACATCGCTGTCGTCCTCGTTGTTCAGCTCATCTTCTTCCTCCTCCTCTCCTTCCGCACGCTCCGGGGACATGGTCTCAATAACCGGCACTTCATCAAATGCCGGGGCCTCCGCGTCGAGCAACTCTAGCTCGCGAGCAAGCTGGAGGGCTCGCGCGGCATCCTCCTGCGCAACCTCCGCGCGGTTGGAGGCCTCGACGGCCTGTTCCTGGTACGCGGAGATGAGAGCCCTTCGGCGCGCCTCGCGCTCCTCATAGAACTGCTGCACGGCTTCATCGCGCAGCTCCGACGTCGTCGCGCGAGCCTTCCCCTTCCCGGAACTCTTCCCCTTGCCGGCGTCGCCGCGGTCGTCCTCCGAGCCTCCATCGCGCCCGCCGTTGTCGCTTCCGTCGTGTTGCATGGTGGTTATGCTTTGGTGACCGGAGGTGGTGGTGGTAGGAAAGAAAGAAACGTCTGAGTCAAAACCAACAGCACGTGACTTTTTGATCTTGTTTATTTTCCCACGCTCCTTCATTGTTCGGCCAACTTGTTATCTCTTGGGTTCCTCATGGGAGAGGAACCTAAGAGGGGGATACTGTTATATCCATGCAACATCCCAAAGCCTCCCGTCGACCTTCCGGCCGCTCCGGTAGGTTCCAGAGTTCCGGTTATATACCGGAGCCTCCGGACCTTCCGGAAGCATCGGGTTTTTACGCAATGAAGGCTTACTGAGCGTTTCCCGTTTATCCGTCTTCTCATCTTCCTTTTAATTGTCTTACAACTTATCATCAGTCCTCATGACAAGTCTTATTGTCATGAACCACTCTCCTTCCTATTTGGGAATACAATTAGGTATTCCATTTAAATACTACGTCTTTACTACATGTACTTCAGTTTGATTATTAACGTTAATTGTTGCCTGGTTCTTCCTCTTGATCTGAGTCGTCTTCGTACCTTCTTATCACCTCCGGTACCTCGACTTCCGGTTATTCGTCAGTCAAGGCGTTAGCTCACCCTTAACCCCTTGTGGTGTTGCTATCCTTCCTTTATACTGCACTGGACCTCTTCCGGGCTCTCCGGTACCTCCGGTCCTAACCGGAGCCTCCGGAACCTCCGGCCCATCTTCCATCTCGTCCTAGGTCCATTCCGGCACGGTATATAACAGTGAAACAACTGGTCAAAAAACTGTTCATTTTTCCACCTTTGTTTTTACCTTGAAATGTGTATGAATTAATGGTATTACTAGTTCGAAGAAAAACATGAGGTTTGTTTCACATTTTTCACTTTGATTTCAACTCACAAAAGTGGTGAAAAATGTTTTAAAATTTTCACTTCTTTTTGCAGTGAAAAAATGCCAATAAATTGAATGACATTTTTATCAATTTTTTCACTCAAAAATTTGAAATGTTCAACCAGTGATGTTTTGCATTTTTCACCTAGAGTTTCAGTCAAAAAATGTGAAACAAACATCTCAACAATATGACCAACTTTGTTTCACATTTTTCACTTTGATTTCTGGTGAAAAAGCTAGTGAAAAAACTTTTGATTTTTTCACCTTCATTTTCACCTTGAGTTCAGTCAAAAAATGCAAAAGAAACATCTTTGCAACATCACAAACTTTATTTCACATTTTTCACTTTGATTTCAACTCAAAAAGTGATGAAAAATGTTTTGAATTTTTCACTTCTTTTTTCGGTGAAAAAATGCCAATAAATTGAATAACATTTTTATGAATTTTTTCACTCAAAAAATTGAAATGTTCAACAAGTGATATTTCACATTTTTCACCTTGAGTTTCAGTCAAAAATGTGAAACAAACATCTTAACAATATGACCAACTTTGTTTCACATTTTTCACTTTGATTCCTGCTGAAAAAATTAGTGAAAAAACTTTTGATTTTTTCACCATCATTTTCACCTTGAGTTCAGTCAAAAAATGCAAAAGAAACATCTTAACAACGTCACAAAATTTGTTTCACATTTTTCACTTTGATTTCAAGTCAAAAAAGTGGTGAAAATGTTTTAAATTTTTCACTTCTTTTTTCGGTGAAAAAATGCCAATAAATTGAATAACATTTTTATGAATTTTTTCACTCAAAAAATTGAAATGTTCAACAAGTGATATTTCACATTTTTCACCTTGAGTTTCAGTCAAAAATGTGAAACAAACATCTTAACAATATGACCAACTTTGTTTCACATTTTTCACTTTGATTCCTGCTGAAAAAATTAGTGAAAAAACTTTTGATTTTTTCACCATCATTTTCACCTTGAGTTCAGTCAAAAAATGCAAAAGAAACATCTTAACAACGTCACAAAATTTGTTTCACATTTTTCACTTTGATTTCAAGTCAAAAAAGTGGTGAAAATGTTTTAAATTTTTCACTTCTTTTTTCGGTGAAAAATGGCTATAAATTGAACGACATTTTTTATCAATTTTTTCACTCAAAAATGTGAAATGTTCAACCAGTGATTATTTCAGAGTAACTCTAAGTTCAAAGTAACTTTAAGTTCAGAGTGACTTTAAGCTCTATTGTAACATCACATTACAGGCCCATGGGATGGTGGAATACACTACATTAGCAGAACTGAAAGACATGCGAAACTTAAAGATCTGGTGGCGGTCAAATCTTAAGATAAGCTAATACATTATTTGCTGCCCGGACCACGTCGAGCCGTGACGGTATTTGCCGGTGTCCGCGAACGTGTGCCACGTAAAATTGCCTTACGTTTACGAGTACTTATGTAATAAGTTCTCGTTCTTTTCTAAAAGTTTACTTGGGGTGTGGGCCGTAGTGTCACCCGGCAAACCTCGTACTTATTTTTTTGGCATACAGTCACAGCCCTCACAACAGGTAATATTCCAACAAAGCCAGGTCCAGGTGCTGCCTCTGATCTGGACCACATTGAAACCACATATGTTATGCATGCATACTCCATGGGACACTGGGATACCTGTTGTTAGCAATGAGCACAATGTGTCAGGCCCAGTCTTTGACACCGGCTTCACAAAATAATCTGGATGTTAATCATTATTCCAACAACATCAGATGGGACCAGATGAGGAATAGGTCCTTGAACAAACCACTGGAAGTATCTGTATTGAATTCCCACCGGCGGTCCAATCCAAATAAGCATCATTGTAGATAATCAATCTTGCAGGAAAGAGTTTACTGTAAAAAGTTTGAATTTTGATTTACATATTGCTTGCCTGAAGTAAAAAGCACTCACCTTGAATAGAAATATGTTCACATTATTGAGTTCACAGACACACCAGACACACTCGTGTGGAGCGACAATGGAGATCTGCAAATCATAAACACAGAAGAGAAAAACTGGATATAAACCAGTAAGCAAGGTAGCTCCCAAATTTAATGCAGACTGGTGGAGAGAGACAAAGATCTACTGTGCAGAGTTACTGGATGGATCATCCGGAGAAAACCCTAGGAGAAAGAGATGGAGGCCAATTTTTTAATTTGTTCTGGGGCAGATATGTGTCAGTTAGGAATTTGGTTGAAATCCAAAAGAGTTCAGGTCGGTAGGTAGTATGACACTACTGTGGAAGAGGGCTACACATTTCGAGGCATATTGGCCTCTTGTCATGTCCATCATGAGAGGAAAGACCGAATAAAAAAGGAAATCACTGCCCAGGTTCGAACTGTGGACCTGTTATATCCGTGCTTTGTCGGACCGGCCGGCCCGGCCGGCCCGGTCCGGCAATTCCCGAGAGGGTTTTCACGCTATGAAGGTCTACTGAGCGTTTCCCTTCTAATCACTGATTACTCATCAGGCCGACGGACTTGTATTTCTCCGAGGCCTTATTGTCTAGTCCGACTTCTTTCTCGGGCGTCCTTACCAAGCCCGAAGTCCTTTATTGTTTAACCTTACTAAGTCACCTTGCTACCTTATTGTTTAACGTTTCTTACTTACCAATATCTCGCACGCTATTGTATTCAATAGACAATAGCGTACTTAGTTTTAAAAGCTAGTTAGATATGTTTTGTACTTCAGTTTGATTATTGATTGTTTCTTCGCTATCTCGGCGTTGGTCGAGCCTCTGTCTTCATCCTCTATTCGGACTTCAACTCCGAACTCCGAACTCCGTGACTCCAGACTATAGTCTTGTGCGGAACTGCGGACCCGAATAGTCGCTCACTCTATTCTTTGTAGTGTTGCGAGAAACCGCGAACTCCGAGGTCGGACTTCCTCGGCCTTGGCCTGACTCGACATATAACAGTATAATCAAACTCACCTATTCGGTTCACCATGTCTGGATCATACTTCAATCCCAATCTCTTCACACCGGGCAATACCGCCCCTAACCCTTTAATTCCGACACACCAACACCGAGAACGTCGGGAATCCCGACTATTTTCTAACATTCCTACTCTCGGTCAAACTCCGGTTCAACCACCTACTCTCGGCCAATCTTCGGAACAACCCCCATCTCCTATTGTCTTTCATCCCATACCACGTCTTCGTTCAGCATCAGTTCCAAATACTGCACCAGTTCCGCTTCTCCGTCGGGGTACAACTCCGGTGACTCCATCTCCGATTGGAATCCCTCCGGCTCAGATGAGAGTGCCCTCGGTGGCCTCTATTCAGGAGGTTGATACCGAGGAGGCTCCAGCCCCGGAGCCCGAGGCGGAGAACTCCGAGCGCCCTCCGACTCGGAACACCGAACCCGAGGAACCTGTGGGAGGTGCCCCAGGTGGGGGTGACGACGGGGATGATGATGGTCCTGGTGGGCCCGGAGGTGGTGGACCTGTCCCTCGGCGTCGGCCTCGGACTCCGGACGACGCCGAGATCGGTGCTCGGATTTTCAGCGGACTCAACGATCTTACTACCGTCCTTCGGTCGCTTTCGGGAGCTAATTCGGGTCCCGTTCGGAGTTCACGATCCAACCTCCGAAACCCCGAGCCTTTCGACGGCTCGGACCCCTCCAAACTTCCTTTATTCCTCTCGCAATGCGGACTTCACTTCGCTGAGCGAGTTCAGGATTTTCCTTCGGACGACGACCGCATCATCTTGGTCCTTTCATACTTGAAAGGCGCAGCGGCCGCTTGGTTCCAACCCGCTACGTTTGCCACGGACAGTACTGTCCCCGACTGGGACGGCAACTTTTCACTCTTCATTCAGGAGCTGATGTCGGTCTTCGGACCGCATGACCCTGTCGGAGATGCCGAAAGCAAACTCCGAACGCTTCGGATGAAGCCCTCGGACCCGATCTCGACCTACATCGTCGAGTTCAACACCCAGGCAGCGATGACTCGCTGGGGTGAAGCGGCACTTCGGTCCCAGTTCTACGAAGGATTGCCTAGTCGGATCAAGAACCAACTCGCGGTCCTTGATCCTCCGACAAATCTAGTCGGACTTCGGACTTTGGCACAGCGCATTGATCAGCGCTATTGGAAGCGGGAGTCGGAGAAGAAGCGCGAAGGCAACCCCGACTCTACCCCGAACACCGCGTCTCGGTCTACGGGCCACGGTGCTGGCGGTGGTGGAAAGAAACCACAACAAGCTCCGAAATCCACCAACAATCCTTCCTCGGCATCCGCCTCGTCGACCGGAGCAGCCTCGGGGTCCGCAACCCCGAGAACACCGAAGCCCTACGCCGACAAGTTAGGCAAGAACGGCAAAATCACGGACACCGAGCGCGCTCGGCGTTTGAAGGAAGGGTTGTGCATGTATTGTGGTGGGAAGGGACATCAGGCTGCGGATTGTAAGAAGAGGACTACGCCTTCGCAGGGTCGGGCATCCGCCACGACTCCGAACTCCGAGGCCACTCCGTCCACTGAGTCAAAAAAATGACCAGCAACTCCGAAACTCCAGCACCCGTTCGGAGTTGCGTTGACTCTCTCGGAGTGCCCACGGAAGAAGTCTATCTCAACGCGTCCTCTCTTTCACCTAATGCCTTATACCTCGATCTCTATGCTACTACTTTATCGGACTCACTCGCCTCGGGACTCGACACCATTTTACGGACACTTATCGACTCGGGGTCGTCACATTGTTTTATTTCTTCAGAAATTGTAATGAAGAACGCATGGCCGACCTCCGAAATACATCCGATCCGGTTGCGATACCTCGACGGCTCTTCCTCTATTATCAAAAAGCAGATCACTCTGTTAATCCGATTCCCATCTGGTGAAGTCCATTCAATGGATTTTTACGTCACCCGTCTTGATTCACCTTCTGAACTGGTTCTTGGATACAACTGGCTCCACCGCTTCAATCCGTTGATTGACTGGTCGGCAGCTAGTATCTCTTTCCGTTCCACTCCGCTTGGTCCATCAGTGTCGACACCACAGGACACTAGTCCTGCCTCAGTTCTGCCGGACTCCGAGTTGTTGAACAACTCCGAGCCGACTCCGACGACTGGCTTACCAGCGTTCGGAGTTGTACCAGAAAACCCGACGACGTCTTTACAGGACCTCGGTCCTTCTATGGACTCCTCTTCGGGCTTTACCAGCCCTCCGATTTCCACACCCTTGGTTTCACTCGTCTCCGCTGCTGCTTATTCCATGATCATCGGACAAGCCGGTACGGTGCAGTATACTCTTCGTGCAACCCCGAAGGCCGAAGATGTCCACGCTCGGTCCTCGACACTAGCTTCGGACCAGTCGGACTTGCCTTCGGAGTACCATGACTTTGCCGACGTGTTCTCGGAGTCCGAAGCATTCAATCTTCCTCCTCATCGGGAGTTTGACCTCCGAATAGACACCGAGGACGGTGAAGTACCGCCGATCGGACATATTTATTCGTTGTCCGAGTCCGAACTCACGGCCTTGCGCGAGTTCATTGACAAGAACTTGAAGGCAGGCTTCATTTACCCTTCGAAGTCCAGTCACGGTGCTCCGATACTCTTCGCTAAGAAGAAAGACGGAAGCCTTCGGCTTTGCGTCGATTACCGAGGACTTAACCGCATTACAAAGAAGGATCGCTACCCTCTTCCGCTCATTTCGGACTTACTCGACGCTCCGGGCAAAGCCCGAATCTATACCAAGCTCGATCTCCGACATGCCTACCACCTTTTGCGTATCGCTGAAGGTAATGAGCCGAAGACGGCCTTTCGGACTCGTTACGGCTCTTATGAGTGGCGAGTCGTCCCCGAAGGACTGACTAATGCACCCGCGGCCTTTCAACGTTTTGTGAATAGCCTCTTTTCGGACTTGCTCGATATCTGCGTCGTCGTCTATCTTGACGATATTCTAATCTACTCCGACAACTCCGATGTGCACACCTCGCATGTCCGAGAAGTCCTTCGGAGATTACGCGCAGCCGGACTTTACTGCAAACTTCCGAAGTGCGAGTTCGGAGTTACGACTTGTGAATACCTCGGTTACATCCTCTCCCCCGATGGTTTCGCGATGGCCTCGGACAAGGTTGATGCCATTCTGGGTTGGCCAGTCCCTCGGAAGGTTAAAGACATTCAATCCTTCCTCGGCTTTTGCAATTTCTATCGGCGTTTCATCAACGGCTACTCCGACATCACCATTCCCCTCACTCGCTTGACTCGTTCCGGAGTTAAATGGGACTGGTCGGAGTTGGCCCAATCGGCATTCGAACGCCTCAAGAACGCGTTCTCCGAAGCCCCGATCCTGCACCATTGGGTTCCGGGCCGACAAATCATCGTTGAGACCGATGCTTCGGACTACGCTCTAGCCGCCATACTCTCGATCTTCGGAGATGACGGTGACATCCACCCGGTGGCTTTTCGGAGTCGTTCCTTTAATCCTTTGGAGTTGAACTATGACGTTCACGACAAGGAACTCCTAGCCATCTTTGATGCCTTCAAAACTTGGCGTCACTATCTCGAAGGCGCACCACTAACTATCGACGTGGTCACTGACCACAAGAACCTGGAGTACTTCTCTACTTCAAAGGTCTTGACTCGTCGACAAGTGCGCTGGTCCGAGTACCTTTGCCATTTCAATATGGTCATTCGCTTTCGCCCTGGTCGCTTAGGTGGCAAGCCGGACGCATTAACTAGACGATGGGACGTCTACCCTAAAGAGGGGGATAGGGCTTACAGTGTTATATACCGAGCCGGGGTGGACCCAAAGAGTAAATGGCCGAGAGACCGGAGGCTCCGGTATGTCGGAGCGTCGGAGTGCCGGAGGGTCCGGAACGTATACGGAGGAGGATCACAACACCACAGGGGGTCAAGGGTGAGTGACTACCCTAACCGGCAGGTACCCGATAGAGGAAGACGAGTCGGAGTACCGGAGGGAACCGGAGAGAACGGAGACGACTCAGTGCAAGGGAAGTGAGCCAAGCAACGTCAATTATCAATCTGACGTACAGGACATATTAAAGACGTATTTATACTAAGTATCTAATTGTATTCCATAAAAGGAAGGAGAGTGGTTCTTAACAATAAGTCAAGTCAGATGGGCTGATGAGAAGTCGTATGACAATAAGTGGAAAGGAAGGAAGACGGATAAACGGGAAACGCTCAGTAATCCTTCATTGCGTAAAAACCCGATGGTACCGGACGGTTCGGAGGCTCCGGTATACTACCGGAGCCTCGGAACCTACCGGAGCTACCGGAAGGTCGACGAGAAGACTGGGGATGTTGCATGGATATAACATACAGCCAAGTTAACCCTCATAATTTTCGCCCCGTTTTCACTCAGGATCAGTTATCAGCGTCACTCCGAGCCACTTATCTTGAAGAACCAGTCCTTCGGGCTTCGGTCATTATGGACACCGAGCAGCTCCACTCCGACATTTTAGCCCATCTCCGAGATGACCCCGCGGCCGTCATCGGACTCGGACATGCTGCTTCGGACTCCGGCCGATGGTCTATCGACAACAAAGGCCTTCTCCGACTTGATGAACGCATCTACGTGCCTTTAGTCAACGGAGTTTCGGACGAACTCCGAGTCCGAGTTCTTCAATACCACCACGACCATGTCCTTTCGGGGCACTTCGGACAGAATCGGACTTTGGAGCTCGTGCGTCGGGGTTATACCTGGCCCGACCTTCGGAGTTTCGTTCGGGATTTCTGTCTATCTTGTGTCTTGTGCAAACGCAACAAGAAGCCTAGGCACAAACCTTACGGGCTTTTGAAGCCCCTTCCGGTCCCACTTCGGCCTTGGCACTCAATTTCTATGGACTTCATCGAGGAACTACCCTTATCCGGTGGTTTCAACAACATTCTCGTCATTATTGACCGCTCTTCAAAGCAAGGAATCTTCATCCCTTGCACCATTCACATCACTTCAGTCGAGCTGGCTCAACTCTTTCTTATTCACGTCTTTTCAAAACACGGAGTTCCTTCCCACGTCACCTGTGATCGGGGTTCGGAGTTCATTTCGGCGTTCTTTCGGTCTTTAGGCGAACTGCTTAACATGGAATTGCACTTCACTTCGGGGTATCACCCCGAGGCCGATGGGCAAACCGAGCGCGCTAATCAGACCCTGGAACAGTACATCCGAATGTATACTTCTTACCAACAGGATGACTGGGACCGCCTATTACCTCTGGCGGAGTTTGCATACAACAACTCTCCGAACGCATGTACCGGAGTTTCACCCTTCTTCGCGAACAAGGGCTACCATCCTGCTTTAACCATTCATTCGGAGCGTGATGTGGCTAACACTTACGCTAAAGACATGGCCGTCGACCTTCAAAGTCTTCATGAATTCCTCCGAGAGCAGATCACCTCCGCTCAACTCCGATACAAGGACACGGCCGATCGGCGTCGCAACCCCGGTCCGACCTTTAACATCGGAGATTCGGCCTACGTCTTGGCGAAGCATATCCGAACCACTCGTCCAACTCCGAAGTTCTCCGAGCAGTATCTCGGACCTTACGAAGTCATCGCCAAACCCAGCTCTATGTCCTATACCCTTCGGCTTCCGAAGGAGCTTCGGAGTATCCATCTGGTCTTTCACGTCTCTCAACTTGAGACTCATCTACCCAATCCTTATCCTTCTCGGGCCCCCGAGCCTCCGGCGGCTGTCGAAGTCGTTGATGGCGAGGAGCACTTTGAAGTCAAGGACATTGTTGACTCCAAGTTAGATCGGAGATTCCGAGTCAAACTCCGATACAAGCTGGAATGGCTCGGATATGAGAACACCGATGAACAGTATACGTGGGTCGGAGCTGACGATGTTCACGCACCAGAACTTGTCGATAGCTTCCACCTCCGATACCCCGACAAGCCGGGTCCGAACTATTAACCTTTCGGACATTGGTCATTCGGACTTTCTCTTACATCGGTCTTCTCTCGGACATCGGACATCGGACGCGACTTCGCATTACAAACAAGAAATTATTCTATTTACAACCCCGAGGCTTACTATCT
The DNA here is from genome assembly GCA_029448575.1 of Mycena maculata. Taxonomy (NCBI): domain Eukaryota; kingdom Fungi; phylum Basidiomycota; class Agaricomycetes; order Agaricales; family Mycenaceae; genus Mycena; species Mycena maculata. Next base: position 480,438 of record JARJLG010000045.1, on the reverse strand, counting down.
ACAAGTCCTCTGCGGGAATTCCTCCCCACTCCGAACCTTCCTCTTGTTCTTCCTCCTCCTTCTCTTCGGACTCCTCCTCATTCTCCTCGGACTCCTCCTCCTCCTCTTCGGACGCCGACTCCATCGCTTTCTCCTTTCCTTTTCCCTCGGCCACCGACCCCGAAACCTCCGAGACATCGACATCCATCGCTTCGGGGTTCGCCGTCGGTTCCCGAGACCGAACTCCGTCCTCAATCACATCATCCCCGAACCCGTACCAAATGGTATCCAGATCGGGCTCGAGCTCGGGGTCGTCGAGGCGCGTAACCTCGGAGAGCTCGGGGGACGGTGAGACGCGGGTCCGGAAGATGGGCAGCGGGTATAAAGTGAAGTCCGCGTCGGCGGACTTGATCCACTCCTCGATCCGTAGGATGGAGTGGTTGAGCTGCAGTCGGCTCAGGCGGTTGCGTCGGTGCTGAGCGCGGATCAAGCGATAGCGCTCGCAGGCGGTCTTGACCACCAGCTTCAGCTGGGCGATTTCGAACCAGCATGGGCATGCGAGGCCGCAGTTGTGGCGGGGAGGGCGGTAACGTTTGGTCGCGGGGACCCCGGGGTGTGACCTCGGACTCCGACGTTTCGGTCTCCGAGGCGACTCCGACGAGGGGCCCGCTGCTGCGACAGCGTCGGGGGCCGAGGGCCCAGAGCCGCTAGCCACGGGGGGGGCAGAGTTCGGGGGTCGGGGGTCGGAGTCGGTGGGGCCCGAAGTCCACTCGCACTTCACCTTGGACTGCTGGCACTCGATGCAGCCCTGGGACCTCCCGATTTTCTTCAAACAGGTCCGCCCAGTGCGGCGGCAGGCTGTCGGTGTTGTCAGTGACGATGCCGACGAACGCCGATGACGACTTACCGTGGGGTGGGACAACGATATTCGAGGACGACATGGTGGTTCAAGTTCAAGGGGGATTTTAAACTCTGACTCCGAATCGCCCTTCTTATATGTCTTTCGCTTAACACTCCCGCGGCTCCGGAGTTATCGGACTTACGGACATACCGGACTTCGGCCGCCGACCTCGGATATTCTCGGACATCGGTGATACCGGCGACCGATATTTTCCGAGCGGATCAAACAGGATTGACTCCGAAGACTCTTGAGGGTAAGAGTCTTAAGAGGGGGATACTGTTATATCCGTGCTTTGTCGGACCGGCCGGCCCGGCCGGCCCGGTCCGGCAATTCCCGAGAGGGTTTTCACGCTATGAAGGTCTACTGAGCGTTTCCCTTCTAATCACTGATTACTCATCAGGCCGACGGACTTGTATTTCTCCGAGGCCTTATTGTCTAGTCCGACTTCTTTCTCGGGCGTCCTTACCAAGCCCGAAGTCCTTTATTGTTTAACCTTACTAAGTCACCTTGCTACCTTATTGTTTAACGTTTCTTACTTACCAATATCTCGCACGCTATTGTATTCAATAGACAATAGCGTACTTAGTTTTAAAAGCTAGTTAGATATGTTTTGTACTTCAGTTTGATTATTGATTGTTTCTTCGCTATCTCGGCGTTGGTCGAGCCTCTGTCTTCATCCTCTATTCGGACTTCAACTCCGAACTCCGAACTCCGTGACTCCAGACTATAGTCTTGTGCGGAACTGCGGACCCGAATAGTCGCTCACTCTATTCTTTGTAGTGTTGCGAGAAACCGCGAACTCCGAGGTCGGACTTCCTCGGCCTTGGCCTGACTCGACATATAACAGGACCTCAGAAGTACGCTCGGAATTAGCCGAACACACAGCCACTAAGTAGTCACAAGAAATCTAATGAAATCTCTGGAAAAGGCTTCAACACAGCCACTATTTTCCTTGTACTATAAAATCGTAACTGATGATTCGCGCAGCTCGCGAAAAGCTCATGTAAACTTTTAGAAAAGAACGAGAACTTATTACATAAGTACTCGTAACATGGCCGTTTCACGAGCTGCGTGAATCATCAGTTACAATTTTTTAGTACAATGAAAATAGTGGCTGTGTTGAAGTCTTTTCTAAAGGTTTCATTCCATTTTTTGTGAGTTCTTAGTGGCTGTGTCTCGGCCAATGCCGAGCGTACTCCGGAGGTTTTCAGGTGTGTGTTCGAGCCTGGTAAGTGCTTCCTATTTTCGTCTGTTTCTCTTTTCGTAATAACAGACCTCACTCCTCACATTGATTCATGAGAAGCGCATGTATTGGATTGTTGCTCTGGCCACTAAAATCACTGCAACATGCCGTGAAAGATAAACTGGTTCCAGTGGTGGAGTTTGAAGATAGCACAACCATGAATGGTGTTCATGCTAGCACTCAGATGACAGAGAGGTGGAAGGAAAGATAGAATTGACTAGGATACATGAATGTATGAAGGCCTTAATATCTACTCAACCCACATCTGTTTGATCACTTGCATTGTCCTTAAGATTGCTTGCCTTTGTTAATACCAGAGAGCCAGCTGAAGTGTATCTCAACTCTTTCCCCTGCTTTCAATCTCCCTACCACTGCAAACCCCCTTTCAACAATATACCCTTCCTGAAGCTTGCAAGAGTCCCTATATGCCTATCTTGTCAGTGGTCAGACTTTGAAAACATTGCTAGAAAGACACACACCATTTATTATACGCTTCAGCTCAAGATAAGCCACATTATTAAATACTTGGGCAATGAACTATTTATTGTATCAGATTGCCTGAGTCTGTGATGTGGCAACTGACTGTAAAATAGCAGCAGCTGCTGGCCGAGGAATGGCCCTTGGGTGGTGATCTGGAAGCCAAGACATCATTCAATTTCTGGTATGTTCGACAATGCATATTTGAATGCTTCTGAATCATACCTGAAATGTGTGAATCCCAGGTGAGATGTAAGAACTCAGATCACATCTACACACACAAGTGCCATTGTCTTTTAAAAAATAAGTACGAGTTTTGCCGGGCCATATGCCACGGCTCACACCCCAAGTTTAGATGGAATCAGATTTGCCACAGCGCTGTGGAACCGGCTGGCAACAGGGAGCTGCCAGTGGATCGGGATCGATCACGCTCCTCCCTACGTGCCGCATTTCCCAGTCGGATATGCACTTGACCGTTTTCCTGCTTACGTTCGGCAGTCGAGGCTAGGCCGCGTCATCTTGTGTCATACTTTCAATCTTTCCTGGAATGTCGGACTCTGCTATGGAATGATACAGTATGTCTCGCAGCAAGTGTCGGCTGACGGCCTGCCAAATACAATGTTTCATGGTCTGCCGTCAGCCACGAGCCACAGAATCCTTTAAAATCGGGTCCACTTCATCAACAAACGCATCTTTTGCAACTCACTTCACAACACGCGCTTCAATAATCTCATCATTGCCCGTGCCACTTTTGCTACCGGGCTCACCTCCAGGAGGCTGCCGAGGCGGAGAAGCGCAGCGCGCAGTGCAGCTCAGGCGGCCAGCGGTGCTTCCTCACCAATCCAGCTGTATGCTGCTCCGCGGACTGCTGCTGCGGGGTAACTGTGGGCCCTGGGACCTGCAGCGACACACCGTGCACCATCGAACAGCAGGCAGGCACCGAGCCAGGCGTAAGCACATTTTTATTGCTTAATTGGACATGCCTGATAACCTGGTTACTTTCCTGTAGAGCTGTGCCGAACCCTTTTGAATAAATATCCACATGAGTAACAAATTCAATCGCCGAGGGAATACTAGTAGCAGGCGTCGATGTGGTTGATTCTGTGGGAAAATTGTTCGGTTCTGGTCTGAATGAGATTGATGTGTAGCGGATTCCCGTACTTGTAGGAACAGGGTTATTGTGCATGTAGTATTATGATCTGTGCCGGATGATTTTTTGGGATGATTACCTTCTGAAGGCTGCTCTGTCTGAGCCACGAGCATACATCATAGATCTCGAAGGACTGTTTCAGTATCATTAAAATTTGACACCGTCTGCAACAGCCATGACGGTATCACACTTGGAGGAGTCAATGTCATGGCACGTCCCAAATAGCATACTCCCGGCTTCCCGGTCATGTTTTATGTACGGGATTTCTCTGTTGTCTTCGCTTTCATTGCAATTCGTATCTCATGTTCAGAAATTCTGCATTGTTTTCTCTCTGGCGCCGCAAAAATGTTGAATAAGAATTGTTTGATGATGACCTAAATAACAAGCTGCGAACACGGGATAAGCACTCAGTATTCGCGCGTTATTAACCAGAGGAGTTACCAAGGCAAGGTGACCCCCAACGACGGGGCGGGCCTGGAACCCAACCACCTGACCGGTGATGGTGTCGAACAGGTCTGAGAATGGCACAGTGTTCAGCCCGTTCGAGATATAGCCCTTCAGCGACGTGATGAATTGGTCGCGCACGGTCGTGTCCGTGACGATCGCGCTGGTCCATATCGACCAGTCTGGAATACCAGGTCGTCAGCTTCTATGTGTCAGGCCGGCAAAGGACGTGCCTGATTTCGTATACGTGTGCCTACACGAGGTCAGAGGGTGAAAACGAACAGCAGAGGGCGGTGCGTACCGAGTATCGAGCGGAACCCCGTACTGGTCTAACAAAACGGTTCAGAACTGGGAAGGAAAATGCAGTTGGGTGCCGACTCACTGAAGACCGTCTTGTACCATGCTGTTTCTGAGGGGTCGTGAGCAACGAGCAGCCGTGGAGACACGCAGTGTACGAACGCTCTTCATATACCGAAGCGGGGAACAGGTTGAAGCCAAGCAGAACGTCGCCGAACAGGTTATACGACTACGATAGTTGCTCAGCAAATGAGACACCCGGCGCAGCGAGAAACCCACCAGGCCCCAAGTGGCTGACTCCCCGTACTGCGGCACTGCTGTGAGAAACCAATAACCGAGAACAGAGCGGATATATACTCACCGCAAGTGTTAAATGAGCGCCCGTCGTCGAGGCCGAGTATACCTGCCACTTGGTCACGTAGTCCCCTGCAATCGCCTGGTGGAATAGTCAATTTATACAGTGCTAAGGAACCAACGAAACGAACGCTATAATTTGCGGCTGTGGCGTTGTTGCCAAGGATCTGGGAGATCTCGGCCATGGCGCGGATCCCGACGATGCCCTTGATCGCCAGGTTAGTCTGGTTCGCGAGCGTCCCGGCGAAGTCGTCCGTGCTGAGCTGGTTCGCGGGGATCAACGAGTCCGAGATGAGATACTGCGTCCACTGGTCAAGGAGTGCATGCTGTCGGGCCGTGAGTCCACAGAACGGGATATTTGCAAGGAGAGGGGATCACGCACGTATCTGATCAACTGCGAGTTGTCTCCCGTCTTGCGAGCAAATGCCAGGCTCATGATCAGCATATTTCCGCATTCTGAGTAAGTTCAGCCCGGGCGAGGCCGGCTATTGGTTCACGCACCTTCCTATAAAATGAGGTGAGAGTGGAAAATGGATGAGACGGAGGCACGAACCACTGGCATCGCCTAGAAATTTGTGGGTGAGTAAAATGCACCCATATGAAAATGCAGACGCGCCTCGTCAAGCCCATCCGGATGCCCGAGACCCTGGATAGTCACGCGTCACTGAGAGTGCACGACGCAGCAGGAGATAAACTACCTTTGGATAATGAGCACCTGGAAAGAGCGGTTCAGTATACAGCGGAAGCAACGGAGAGGCAAAGTGACTGACCCATATCGTGGATACTCCATCTGCGTAGACACATCAGCGAGACTCCGCTTCAGCGCAGCAAGAAACACGCACTTGTTCGGGTACAGTCCAGATGCCTGATACCTGAAGAGCGGCTCAAGAACATACTGCCCCAGCTCCGGTAGCAGATAAAGGAAGATCGGCGACGCAGGGAACATAACGTCGACGGTGTTAAGATTACCATCGCTCGATATCTCTGCACTCGGTGAGCAATCATGTAATAAGAGGAAAACGATGCGGAGGCACCGGCGCACCCTTCATGAAGAGCATGACATCCGACGTGTTCCACTTGCCGCTCGCGGTTTTCGAGATGGTGAGCTCGTTGGCGCCAATCGACTGGCGGATCGAGAGGGCGACGATCCCAGGGTAGTCCGGCGAGATCTTTGCTGCGTCGCTCTGCACCTTCGCATCGAGTGTATTAGCCGTGGCCAGCGCCGAGGAATAATCATTCAGGAAGAACGAGATCTGGCGGAGGGGATATTCGATGGGTGCGCATCGCGTACAGACAAGAGACGCACCAGCTCCGCCGCGGTGGAATACTTGCTCCAGAAGTACGAGCTGCGCGCCTGCTTCACGTTCCCGGGGAGTATGTACTCGACAACCGGGTCGCGGATGTGGCCGACGGAGAATAGGACAGAAGCCGGGGTGCTGGAGACGGAACCGAGGTTCTTGGCCAGTCCGAAGACGGGCCAGCTGTCGCTCACTGCGCGGAAGTTGGGGTCCACCTTATTGTCCAGTGCGCTGTTGTTCAGGAAACCACCGCGGACGAGGATGTCCTGACCAATCTGGTACGTCACCTTGCCGCTCTACAATATCAAGGATGAGGTGCAGCTGCGTACGAGTGATAGAACGACTTGCGTTGAGAATGGAATAGTAAACGGTGCCGTCTGTTATCGAAGGTAAGTCAGATCGCACTTATGCTAAGTAGAGAATGTGGGCGCTTACACTGCGTCTGGTCGTCGATTTCCTCGTAGACGGCCGGGGAAGTGAGTTGGATTGCGTGGCTGAGAATGTCGGTGGTGGTTGTTGCCCATTGCACGTTCCAATTATCGGATCCCGACAACCATTCCGCGCTGATGTCTGAGTAGACTTCAACGCTATGGGAGGCGCCGTCCGTGGATGCCACGGACACGTCCATGTATGAAAGGGGGGTGGACAATTTGACTAAATCGGTCTGCAGGAAGGTCAACGAGACGTTAGAATGCGGGTGCGGAGGCATACCTCGATCGGGCTCAGGAAGGTGACGGTGACATCGACGGGTCCAGCGGAGAGCACGAAAATACTTTGGGTGGAAGTGAACTGGAACGGCGTCAGACGCAGACAGATGGAAAAGCAGGTGGTTTACCTCGAAGCTTTTTTGCGTCGCCTGCAAAAATGATTCGGGAACGGCAGGCGCTCCCAAGAAACTATAGCTTTCCCCATCCACCTTGACAAATCCTGTCCACGCAGCTGTCTGACGGGCTGTCGTCAGTGCAATTCGGACATGTTATGCCAAATAACCCACCTGTCCCGCCCAGAAGGTCGACCATGCCCCGTTCAGCGCTGTACCTTGCCCCTGGCCCAGCCATGCCGAAAGGTATGGTGATCGTACAGCGAGCGGAATGGAGGGCGGGTTGAACGGTGTGGTCGTCCAACTAGGTGCTGCCAATGCGTGGAGCGCATATACGGCGGTGGCAAATAGCTGAGACCGCATCTCGCGAGAATGTACGAGGCGTAGACAGTTCGATCTCCTGAGCGGCTTTTGTACGCCCTCCGCCGTCGGCCTCGAAGCCCAAAATATCAGATGTTCGCGCCCGTCGAGATCACGCAAGAAGAAATATGATCGGTACCGAGGGCCAAGAGACCTCGAGACCTGCGGGCCATATGGAAGGAAGGAAAATATGAGGTCGGCGGAGATCCACGAGACCAGCTGATGCGCTGCAATGCGGAAGCCTGCATAGGAAAGCCATCAGTGCCGGACACGGGTTTGCATGACCGTAGATTTTTGAGATACGGAGGTGGGCAATTTTCAGGAATGAAGAGATTCTTTCCATGATGCGAAATTTGACTCCGAGGTATCGAGCAGGAAGAACAGACGTGATGAGGACAAGATGAAACACGTTTCATCAAATGCACCGCTTTCTGCGAAGGATCAATTTTGGACCCGGGCCGGGGTCTTAGCCGGGGTCTCAGAACCAGGATCGCCCCGTTGTATGTATATGACACACACAATTTACATCTCTTATTGAAACAACTTCATGCGAGAATCTCGTTGTTTTGAGTCCTGGGGTTGAATTCTAATTGGTCCACAATTCTGCGCCGAAATAGAATCAAGTAACCCTGCATGACCCGAATTTCGTGGAGGAAAACGCTGGAAGTAACATCCACAACGGAGGGAGCTCAAGGGCCCATCTTCCTCGGCTAGGCTAGGATTTACGAGTACGGCCTAATACGAACCGCCTCGGAGTTTGAAAACAAAGATCCGAGTAAAATCCGGTGGTCGCGTGCCGTCACTTCATCATAGATCCACCCAAGCGCCTGCAAAAGAAAGGGCCCAACCTCACTCATATTTCATTGTAAAATGCTTAAAAAATTGCTTCCAAAATCATGTGATTAGTATAGCAAACATATGGCGGTCTAAGTGCACTTTTAATAATCCGACACATTTATTGTGAAATTTGAACTTTCCGACACTTTTTTTTCGAAAATTTCCCCGTTTCCGACACTTTTATAGGAATTTGTACTCATAAAAGTAAGTGTCGGAAAAGGTCAGTTTCCGCGACACTTTTATTGACCGGTTCAGACTTGCGACACTTTTATTGAACAGTCAAAACTTCCGACACTTTTATTGGGGTCAAATTTTTGTATCCTCGGATATAGGTCCTAGGTAATATGTGAGATAGTTCTGACTTGAGAAAGCTACGTAGAGTCCATGGAAGCGCAGATACATCCTTGTAAAGAGCAATCAGTACCAGACTCGGTTGGCCTGTCAAGCACCGGATCAATGACAGCCTTTCCGCCCTCCTTAGCTTAATTGGTTCACATTTTTTGGGTGCTATTTTTTGAGTTTTGGGACAGTAGCATGGATAGATAGTGTTGTTCCCCACCTCCTCACCTGTACTGGTGCCAAGTTTGAGTATGGAAGCATCAGGTGTGAGGAGCGTGGGAAGGCTGTCATGGTCTTGATCCGGTGCTTGATTGGCAGTCTGGTGCTGATTGCTCTCTGCAAGGCCGTACCTGCGCTTCCATGGACTCTGCGTAGCTTTCTCAAGTCAGAACTATCTCACATATTACCTAGGACCTATATCCGAGGATAAAAAAATTTGACCCCAATAAAAGTGTCGCAAGTCTGAACCGGTCAATAAAAGTGTCGCGGAAACTGACCTTTTCCGACACTTACTTTTATGAGTACAAATTCCTATAAAAGTGTCGGAAACGGGGAAATTTTCGAAAAAAAGTGTCGGAAAGTTCAAATTTCACAATAAATGTGTCGGATTATTAAAAGTGCACTTAGACCGCCATACAAACATCTGTGAGAAAATCTGGTACTTTGTGGGAGTTTGGGAGAGAAAGCGAGTCCCCCATCATAGAATTCAAACTCCGAGGCGGTTCGTACACGCTTGTACTCGTTAATCCAGCCTCTCTAGTCTTCAGATATCACGCCAGTAGACTAGAAAGGCTGAGACAAGCCTATATTGGGGCACAACTTCAGGCCTCAGGCGTCGACCCACCTTTCAGCGAATTTTACCACCGCCGAGATTCGACTTCTTAGGGCCTCGGCGACGGCCGAACAATTTGTTGGAGTTAGTGCAGCCTGGCATCATGGCCGAGGCATGCCCGAGGTAACGAGTCGTATCGAGTCAGTAGGAGTCACTGGTAGAACACAGGAGAATGCAGAAGAATAGTATGGAACATTCTAGTTACATTGGACATTTTAGTATATAAGTCACCACAGATTCTATGTAAAGCTCAAGCGTTTGCAGAGCTCAGCCAACCGCTAATTTATTCTTGATTTCTACCCACTAAACATTGGCTGATTCCCTAAGTAAACCTAACATCAACATTGTCACCTGTTCATGTGAACCCCTTATTCATCTTGCTCTTGCCGGCTGGGCCCCGGTCACATAATACCTAGAATCAATTTCGACCCCGCAGCACTCTAGCAACCCACACAAACAACACAATGTCAAATGTTATCCCTCCTCTCGACTGCTCTCTCAATGTTAGCGAAATCATCGACATCTCGAATCAAAACTTGGGTGCTGCGTACGCATTTGCCGAGCCAGATGGGTGGTCAACCGAAATCAGCCAATTCGAACTCAGTAGAGGCTAGAGCCGCACATTGCGTCGCACACCTTCTTCGCCCCCAGTGTCAGGGCCCAGAGGGACAGGTTGTATCTATAATGGCCTATCGCGAACATACGTGAATACAGAAGTATATGGAAGTATATCAAATACTTCGTATGCTTACGGAGACTCTGTATACTCCAATAAAAATTCGGAGACTCTGTGAGACCCTGTATACATTTGTATACATTCATATATTTCGTCTCGGGTGCCAACTCCAGCTCCTCAAACTCCTCTGCTGTGATCTCTGTAGAAAAACACATCTTCTGGATTCGAGACGGCAGGATGGGCAACTTTAGCACAAAGTAGACTCGCAACCCGTCTGCCACGGCATCTCTAAGTGCAAGCACTTTGCCACAGGCAGACTGGTACAACTTGGGACAAACAATTGGAGTGGCGCCGATCACGGCCATCAGACACATTTCCAAATGCCATCATTTCCGAAGTAAACTCGGACGTTTCGCACACCATCCCGGTAGGCCATTAAAAAGCCTGAAGAGACAGATTTCAAGATATACGGCTATATATCCTTACTTTTCTTTTGAGTTCTCACTCTGCCTTCAAATCCAGCCCAGATCACGAGAGAAGGAAAAGTTTAAACTCCGCGCGCAGGCCAATTGATCAATCCGAGATGTAGATGTACCAGCCTGCCTGCGGCAAACTTCTTGCAGTACCTCAAATGCTGTAGCACAGACCGGTGATGAGTCTAGGTACGAAGCTGAAACATCGCTTTGTCGCGCTTCTTATGCCGTTTCTAGGAGCCGATAGTTCGGCCGATGCCTCGCACCCTCACAGATATTGTGCCGGTGGGGACAGAACCGATGTTGATTGTTGGAAAGTGGGATCGGACATTGGCGGATGCCACAACAAGGATGGCCGATTGTAATACCGTCGACGACAACAACATGAAGCTCCGCTACATTTACCAAGTCAATATTCCACTTTTTGAGAGCGAGAAGAAAACATACTTGATTTCCCATCCTCATCCCATACCCGGAGGCACTTGTTGCAATAGTGGCCCCATTCTGGTTGGCCGTAAAGTTGTATCCGGGCATTTTGTTCCTGCATTACGGCCGTGAAGCGATCCCGTTGATCTCCGGTGTGTGGAACACGCAATGTCTCCAACCTGGCCGCATAACCCTCGAAGCCATAAAATGATAAAGCCATCCCAGACATGTTCAGGGCACAGTTTAAAACTTCAATCTGGATGGTCTGGAAAATTTGCTGATTGTGAGAGTGCAGTGTCGTAGATCCGCGCCCCGTTGGTAGCCGACGTCCAGGAAATAAGCATGAGGTTGATGGAAGAATTCAGAGCAGTACACTCGACGTACTGCTGCTTCCCGACCTGGACGGTATCAGGTATCTTCTCATAGTATGTGCGAACCCTATCCTGAACCTCGTAATTTGGATAGTATCGCGCACGACACTCTTCAGGCATGATCAGCTCAACGAGTCAAAATACAAGAAGATGAGCATGCACACCAGAACAGCTCAAATGTGTGGCAGATGTAGGGCAAGCACCATCAGAGAGTGTATAGAGCACGACTTTTGCTGGCCCATCCTTGTCCCGAAGCAGCCCCATGTTGCTGCAGCCTGGAGTCGTGCAATAATGTGTTGGTTGCCAAAGCATTCGGGCGGCTGAAACATAAATCAGTGCATAAAATCGAAACAATGGTATGTACCATACAAGGAAAGCCATCTAGACCATATCTTTTGAAGGCCTCCGCGTCTGCGCCTTTGGTTTTACCACTCTCGTCATATGTCCAGAATCTCGACAACTACCTCACTTGAGACTTCGGGGAGGTCATTTTCAGCATCAGGACGCAAAAGCGGTTCAGAATTCGAGGTGTATCAGATACTCTAGAATTGGTAGCCCCTTGCACAGCCCATACAAAAGGTTTCCTTCTTATATCATGTCACACACCCAAATGGGCTTACGAATTGAACGAAATGGAACAGTACTACTATTTGGGACCAGTTAGTTGGCCACTTAGGCATTTGTGCCCCAGTCCTTGTCGTCTTCCAGAACTAGTAGCAACCATACTTTATCAGGATGACTGCATGCATCCTCCGAAGAGTTTGAGTCCCGCGGCACTAAGATACTCGACAATTTGAGTCTGTAATGAATTTATTTTGGCGGCCAGTCCCACATGGCCAAACAACAGGTTAGTTGGCCACCCCGCCAAGTAGCATGTTGAGGTCTCAAATGGAGTTGGACTTAACCTGGAATCATGGATTCAGATTATATTCACTATTTTGAATGGGTATTGTGGACATGTGAGGTATATAAATGGTCAGACTACGTGCTTCTGACCGAGGGGGGACCCTCTAAATTGGACCCGCAGGACGAAAAAGTGCCCTGCAGCTCAGAAAAAGGGCACAATGGGCCAAATTAGAATGCAGGCAACTCAATGAGAAATATGTAGACGTACCTAAATGCCCAGCTCTGTTCCGAGATGCTGTCAGCTCCCCCAAAAATCCGCCTATCAGCCTGGCCGAAATTGCGTGGTTTTAGATAATGGCCTCGAGAGAAATCGGAGGTCGATGGATAAAACTTCAGAATGACTTTCATAACGAAGGATTGTACATCAGGAAGCCCTGTGTACCGTTCAAGACCGATGGCATAGCGGTGTCGTGAATGGCGGTGGTTCCTGCATGACTGGCCTACAAGACAGGTGGTGCTTTTTCCCGAGGGTGTTAGGAGGGGTAGTCCGGCCAAGTGAGCGTTTGAGATGGAAGGCCTGACTGTGGGGATTCGAAAGAGCCCCCAAAGTTGTGAATCAATGAAGAAATCGTCGAGAAATCGCGAGGGCAAATGAGATAAGTCGTCCAATTGATAAGAAGTTGATGTCCCCACGCTTCGGATCCCGATCCGCGATGCCGTAGCTTTCGACCAACCCATCACGTTCGGCCGAAATTCGGTCTGAACATTCATTAGAGGTCGTACTCTGTTGATGCATTAGGCCCTGCTATAATTGTGAAGCCCTGGCCTTCTAACTCTCAAGTGGCCAACTAAGTAGGGTGGCCAACTAAGGGGTCTCAAATAGTACGTGGAAGTCCCAGGGGCTTCGTGGTTCTTTGCTCCTTGATCTTGTTCTAGGGCACAGAAACATGATCTTACACCCTTCCATCCAAGGCTGGATGCAGTTGGTGGTGTCAGAGTGCCAGCGGCCACAGGTACCCGGCGCAGAGAGAGTGAAGCTCTGGTAATGTAGCTCCTTCACCTCGCTCCTTCTTCGCCCCATAGCACCTGTCACAGGAAGCCAGAATAGGGTTTGGCTGCTCTTTACCGTAAACTTCAGACCGAGAGGGTGAAGCTCTGGAAATAGACCAGCGCAATCCTCGCTACTAGTAAAATTGCCCCTGTGCCGACATCATTGTAGCTCGGTCACCTCGCTCCTTCCTCGCCCCATAGCATGTGTCACAACCAACCAGAATAAGGTTTGGCTGTTCCATCCAATCCAAGCAACTTGCTCTTTGCTGTTAACTTCCATGTCAACAAGTTCGCTCGAATGAAATCTGGGTAAACACTCACAGAAACTCAATGTCATTCGACTAAGTGAGTCGTCCCTACAGTAGGGGACAGTCAAAAACATCAACTCGGCTAGTGGCCGGAGTTTTGTTTCAATAAAAAAATGGACTTCAGATTCAGATTCAGCACCCTAAAATAAGCCTATATACCAATTTTCTGATTTTTTTGACGAGGGATTACGTTTGGCCAAAATTTTGGCCAGTTGGAACAAAATTGTGTGTACCCCTTTTGGCCTCCGGTGACCTACCTACTACCTGCCGATGCATCCAAAGCTGCCGCAGCACGCTTGGAAGCTTGGCGATGGGCACTCTGACGTCTGACTGCCCACGCTCCAGCAGCCCCAGTCAGGCCATTCTGATAGGCATCCATCCATCTCCATGTTCGATTGATAAAGCGCCAGATGATTTCTGCGGTACATGCATCCAGATACTTGATAGCTGCCTGCTTTGCATCTTCAAATTTAGGCTTGTCCTCCTCTCGGAAGCGATATTTGACCCAACCCCAATACAGTACTGGAGGAGATGTCAGCAGATGCCGTGAATAAATCAAATTGATCATACCATCTCGATTGGGTTCAAATCACAATGAAATTTGGGAAGGAAAATAATTTCATGGCCCCGTCTCTTGACTAGTTCCTCAAGCATGGATACCTGGTTCTTGAAGTCCTCTTGGTGGCTCAGCCAACGAGCCATGCAGCACTCTTGATTCTCAATTGGGCACACTGGGCGGCATTTTGCCCTGAGTTTTAAATTTCTGTATCCACGCTCCTTGAGAACTGTTTCCAGACCCTTTGCCTCTCTATTCCATGTTGTCATCTTTTCCTATCGTTCCACCTATCGGGTATATGTAGGTCAGAACAGCAATAGATTTACGCAAGAATTCCGGGTGAACATCGGACTTTGGTCATATGTGACATCATGTGACTTTTGTATCACGAATTTCTCCCGAACGGCTCGTGAATTTATTTTCAAACTCAGTCAGAAGACTCTCGTGAATGAGAGCTTTAAAATGAGCCTACTTTTGTCCAGATTGAAGCAAAACTGGGGAAGTTGGCCAAATGTTGATACCTGTTTAACTTCCCATGTGATTTCCGGCCGAACGGCTCGTCAGAAAAATCAGAAAATATTTGGGAAAGGACTATTCGATGAGATCTATTGATTGCCAAAGTTTCGGAATTTCTGAAGAAAGTAAGTTTCAGTTGATGTTTTTGACTGTCCCCTACTGTACAGTGGCAAGAAGTTCATGGCAAATCCCGATAGATGCCAAGACAGAGATAAGCAAGCCAGAACTAGTACGAAGCAAAGAAGAGATGTCAGATGCAGGAAAGGCTGAGGTGAGCCCACTGGTGACTGAATTGGCCAATGGCCGGGGTCAGTCTACCAAGAGAGACCGAGGTAGACCGAGGTAGCCGAAGGCTGTCTACCTTACGTAGACCAAGGTAGACAGGGGCAGATGGAGGTAGACTGACATCTGTCTACATGTCATCATATGAGTTTCCGCCTTAAATGTAAGCAAAACGTAAGCACCCAATCGGGTAATTTGATGGCAGCAGAGTTCGGCGTATTCAAGCTCCGCCGCTTCTATACGCAGGGGGGCCAATGAGATTGGTAATTTGAGTGACTACAAATGCGTGTGTGGCTCAGGTGGTTATGGTGTTACCTATCATGGTGCTGGCGCAAGTTTGATTCTGTTTTAATTTTTCCCCACCCGTCGCCCCAAACAAAGATGCCCCCGCTGTCGTACAGAACGAGGCACGAGAGAGGGAGTCTGTAAGAGAGACTACCGCTGTCGAGGAGTTAGGGCAAGCATAACTCCGCGTATCAGCCGTGCCGTCCCACCACACTGGTTAGGGTTTGAGTTAGAGGTTTGCCTCGGGTATCTATATGAAAACCCCAGTACAGATGCATTTTTCATTGGGCCATTATACATTATGTATGTTTTTTTTCGGAATTGATGTGCCGAAACGTGCCGCAAAATGTTGCCGAAAGAGTGCCTCGATCAAATTACTTGATACGTTTAAGGCGGAAAGTGAGCGAGTACATATGTCTACCCGGGTAGACAGAGGTAGACCAAGGTCTGTTTACGGGGCCTCCAGTGCTTGCTTGCCCGGTGTCGCTCGTCCTCTGTCTTCCGAAAAAATACTCGTTCTAGTGTGTACTCTGCCACAGAAATCGTGCCTGAAACGGAGTTTTTCGATGGCTGAAATCGAAGGTGTTGAGGCCGACCACTGTGAGCAATCTGAAACGACATTGCACCTGTCTCGACGGATGGCTCCGCGTACGGCAACTCCCAAGCGTTCAGGTGATGCGTGACACGTGCCTCTGAACTGAACACTCGAGGTACCAATGACGGTGACGCTCTAGAAACAAACAACCAATTCTTTTGAAGCCTTGAATAGGCCGGAAATCACCTTCTAAGACAGCTAAATTCGAAGAAAATCTGCGAAAAGGATGTACCAATGTTCCTCCCAGAGCACGGCACTATAACGTGTCGTTCCGATATTCTTGCGTTGACCGCGTCGAAGATTGACATGAACAAGCGAACCATCGTCTTCAGATACCGAGAACAACAGTGGTTCCATTCAAAACAGTGGAGATGGTACCTGGTAAGAGGTCACAAGCACATGTCATCGGCATGAGAAGAGTTCGAAGGATCCTCAAATTCTTTTTCTGGCAAAATGCGACGGCATTGAGATTTCTCAGAAAGAGTTAAACGATAATCGGAAAGTTTCCGATTTCCTTGCGGGAAAAAGCTGACACTGTTCAATGACCAGATTAACAGTGCTTCTGCTTCTGATGGACGATAAATTATCCTGGTCTTTCATGTACATAGCGTCTTCACGCCATGAATCCTTCTGGACTCCGTCAGACACGGACTGGTTGAGTACGACTAGATGGGACAACCGTCAACAGTTCCGTGTAGCTCAGAAAGAGGAAAACAAAGGCAAGAGAGTTAAAAACGAAAATTGAGCGGTGGTAAGGAAACCTGTGTCAGGTCGAATTGAGTCGACGATTCAATATCAACTCTGACTCCACAAGTCAGCGTCAAAGTGAAATGATGAATGAAACCAGAAAAACGATGAGAGCCGGGTATTTGGATTGCGGAAGCTTAAGCTGCCCCGAGATAATTTCTGAACAAGTCAACCAACCATAAGTTCCGCATGAACTTTGCTTCGGCCCAGACTCAGTATACCCATTTGACTTGCCATTAGTCACTCATAATCATAGACATTTGACTCAATGGCGAGAAAACACCGAGGGATGCATGCCATGGCTAGATGTCGCCGTTAGAACTCGAAGTAGATCTAGTATGTTCAATGCAGTTCAGTGACGTCGGGCCGGCGCAGATTCAACGTTGATCATCTGTCGAAAAAACTCATGGTCAGGCTGAAGCCAAACTCGTCGATGGGTGGTGTTACGAAATGCCCCAGACGTTCAGGTGCGATTTCTGTTGGATTTCTGCCCTTTTTTTTCTTGATCCGGCGCACACATCACCGATCATCACGGATCACACCGAACGTCTGGGTTACCCGAGGGCCGAGGCAGCATTGACCTTGGCATTGACAGTATAATTCGGTCTATCAAGGCCGTCTTCAGCGGCTGGTTCACACCATGATGATCACCTGCCTTCATTTCAAGGTACAGTACCCGACGGGCTCGCAGCCGGCCTTGATGTGTCGTGGTGCGGGTTTTGTTTAAATACGGCGCCACTTTGCGTCTCTCTCCTCAGTAGTCTCCCTCATGCTCTCCATATTCGTAGTATCTGCTCTTTGGACCGCCTCGGCTGTCTTGGGTCACCCTCATCCGGATTTGGCAAGTGCCTCCAAGCAGAAAGTTGCTCTTCCATAACTTGTGTTCACAGGTGCAGCGTCAAACCACCACGCTCAACCAGTACATCCATCCCGGTCTGGACTCCTCGAAATGCCTGACGGCTGCCTCCGCCACCAACGGCGCGGCTGCCGAGATCGAGGACTGCATCCCGGGGGGCTCTGAGTCACAGGAATGGGCCATAGGGTCGAATATTTGGGCCTTTGGCGGCACCTTCTGCCTGGATGTTACCAATGGCAATGCTGTCGATGGCACGCCAATGCAGCTGTGGGAGTGCACTCAAGGGTTGGGCTGTTTTACTCTAACCAACATATAACTAATGACGCGCAGTGACACCAACCAGGAGTGGACTGTCTCAGGAGAAACTATTCAATGGACTGACACTTCGTTCTGCCTCGATCTTACCAATGGGGACACGACCAACGGGAACGTCGTCCAAATCTGGGTTAGTCTCTTCTGACAAACGCTACGAATGCTAGACTAACTTGTTCCGCGTTTGAATTACAGGGATGCACTGATGGTAAAATCATTTCCCATCTTGTGTTTGCTGAAATACTGACCTCGATTGCCTAGGCCCGAACCAGCAGTGGACGACTACGACTGGCACCACTGCCCCTCCCAATATCGCGATTCGACCGGGTGCAAGCGCCACTACCTGTCTGACTGCACCCAAGAACGTGGATGGCGGAGAGGTTGTTGTGCAGCCGTGCGACGCGTCTCCCGGCCAGATTTGGCAGACCGATGGCCAAACTTTCTCTGTCTGGGGCGATTACTGTCTCGGTGCGTTTCTACATATATCGCATCTCACCGTCCACTCATGTTGAATTTATTGCTCTGCTAGATGTGACGAACGGGAACACCGCCAACGGCGTCCCACTCCAAATTTGGTCATGCACACCAGGCGGGCATTCTCTCTCTCTCATTGAATGCCTCACACTAACCAAATTTATTGTATCCCTCAGGCCAGGGCGATGCGAACCAGCACTTCACTATCTCCGGCACCGCCATTCAGTGGGCCAACACGGATCGGTGTCTCGACCTCACAAATGGAAACCTCACCAGCGGCAATCCCGTTCAAACATGGGAGTGTATCGGAGACGTTCGCATTCTATTCCATCAGGAAAGCCACATAATTTCTGACTGATCCTTTCAGAACACCAATCAAGTGTGGCACTTCGCTGCGGCGGTCGAGTCCGGCTAATCCGTGCGCTATACTTCATCAATCTCGATTTTTAGGACTTTTATTCTCGCCTTTACCAAACCTTTACCATTCTTAACATCCCGGAGCTTTGTGTTTTATTTTTGAGACTTTGTTTGCTCAATGCTGGAACCCGTGCATTATTGATTCACTCAAAATGAGGATTGGGGATGTTTGCCTAGAATTCGAGAATTCGGTGATTCACTGAACATGAATGTGTTTCTGTCTCGTGCCAAATTTCGGGTCAAAATGATGGGTTGATCCGAAAGCATGGGAAGTTGACACCGAATATCGATGGACGTGCGTGACTACGGAATTTTTTGTTCTTGGAGCGTTTGGAATAATGCAACTCAGTTTGCAGAAGCATTCCAAGTTCATCCACTTGTGTTTCTGTTTGTTAGCCAGGTCTGTTTTCCCCGCTCTAATCCACATTAAATATTCCATTCGCCGCAGATGGCCCCGTTGAATCCATTAAACTGGCCCCACGGTCGGGGCCCTGCCCTCCTTCCACGCCCTGGGCATGCTCGTGCAGTCCATCAACCCAATCCTAAACGGCGGTATTCCGGAACTTGATCTGGTACGCACCATATATCTCCCTGTCGCGGAATATTTGTGCTCAACCGCAGTGCAGGCCCGTCATAGCGGAAGCCGACGAAGTCAGTCGGAGTTCTCGTTCTTCGGCCTTCCATCTTACTTGGTGTCTTTCGGCAGAATTCTCCCGCGTTCGCGCGCATCTACAAGGAGATGATACTAGCGACTCGACCTGGAAAGCCAATGATCTGGGCCCCGAAAGGCACGATGGTCAGGAAGGCGACGATCGCCCTATACACCGAAGATATCGAGGCACTGTAAATATCCTCATTACATCGATCTCTCGTGAATTGCTGACGCACCTGGACCAGGTACAATCTTATTGAAGACAGCCGGGACGCGGCCGGAGAAGTCGAGCCTCCTGCATCTTGGACGCCGCGGGACATCAAGCCCTTGCTCATCGCCCACGCTCGTTTGCGGGCGGACCGAGAAATACGTGGTGACCAGAACCTCTTCGAGCAAGGATTCGACAGCCTGAGCGTCACATTCCTGCGCCACTGTGTCGTTGGCGCGTTGAGGAATGCCACCTTGGAGGCGGGAGCCAAAGCCGAACTTGAGCTGAAGATCCCACAGAATTTCGTGTATGCTCATCCGTCCATCGAGCAATTGGCCGGCGCGATCGCGCGCATAGTCAGTGGCGAACCAGAATTGACCGATACGAGGAAAAAAGCCATCCTGGAGAGAATGATTGCAAAATACGGCCAAGGGGATCCTCCAACTGTGCCAGACCCGGACTCAGACTCGTCCATGAGTTGCCCTTGAGTTGCGCCAGAGTCGTGCCTAGCCGAGCACATGCGCCAGACTCGGTTAGTGCGGATCAGACTCGGATCATCCTCTTTATTGATTCCCCGAATTGCTTGTGCCCGCCCGGCCTTCTTGGGGGAGAGGTTTAATTTCATAGAGAAAGTGCCAACGAGTCTTTAGTGTGCCGACCTGAGATGCCCCGGTTCGGGGGACCCCCCGAGCGCAGCGAGGGAGGGGAGGGGCATCAAATGGTCGGTACTCTTGGCGCACGCTCCGAAATGCCTAGTACATTTTTACTTTGCAAATGCTACTCTAGCTACATTTCCTTGTAGTAATTATAAAGTATCTAAATAAGATCCTTCTCGTGCCATCATGCCGACAGTTGCCGTTCATCGATTGCCGGGATCACCAGTGCCAGACTGGATCAACTCTGGCGTAACTCTTTCACTTTAGCCGATGAGTCTGACTCTGGGTCTGGCGTCGTTGACACATCCCCAGGTTTCGAGGTGGTTATTCATGATATGGCGACCATTTCCTCAAGGGGCGCGGTGATTCTCCTGTCGGGCTCGATGGGTGCGCTGGGCTCACACATTCTTGAGATGTTGCTGGGTGAATCGTTTGTTATGCTCGTTTCCGCATTCAACCGACGGGGCAGGACACAACTATGTGAACATCAGCGTGAAGCCTTCGTTGAACGGGGGCCTGATGGGAAGCTCCTTTCCTTAGAGACGTTGGTCTATCTCGAAGGCGAGGCGGATCTGGGTCTACCTGCCGAGGTCTTGAATGCGGTAATGTAATAAATCTTTCATGGAAGCCTGCCCTGATAGTTCGACGCAGCTTCGCGCGTCGATCACGGTGGTAATACACAATGCATGGGTGCTTGACTTCAACAAAGCCCGGTTATCATTCGAGTCACATGTCCAAGGGACCCACAATCTCATTGATTTAGCGCGCCAAGGGCGTGGTGTCCGATTCCTGTTCACGTCGTCCATCGCGTCCGTGCAGGGGTGGGATGAACGCTGAGGAGGTCCAGCTCGATCCGAGTGTGGCACTGGATACGGTGAAAGAAAGTACGTTGCAGAGTGGGTGAGCATCTCTTCCTCTTCGGTGTCCTTGTGCCAATGCACGCGCTTCAGATTCTCGCAGCATCTGGTCTCCAGGCGAGTTCCTTCCGAATCGGCCAAATCTGTGGGTCTACAGGAAATGGGGCCTCGTCGACCACGGACCGGGTGCCTGCCATAGTGAAATCCAGCGTCTCCATCCGGTGCCGTGGCGTCGATCCCTCCAGAGACTGCTTCTCATACCATCGTTGATGCAGCCCTACACGGAGTATCCTGCGTTCGCGATCAATCTGGTGCACCCGCATCCGATTGTCTTCTCGAGCACGGCGAACGTTGCCGGGCTGCCCCTCATCCCGTTTGAGGAGTGGGTGGAACGTCTCCAAACATGTTCCGCTCATGCATCGGGTGCAGATATAGAGATTATCGTGCGTCCACTTGCCACGGCGTTTGTTTGGTTGGTCGTTGACATCATATAGCCCGGTATCAAGTTACTCGATTTCTTCGCCATGGTGGTCAGCGGCGAGGGAGATGTGTTCAACTGCCAAAGCACGAGATCTCAGTGATTCTATGAAGTCGCTGAAGCCGCTGAGCCAGGACGATGCACAATTCATGGCTTGATCGAATAAAGTGTAGATATATTGATGGATTGTGAATAAGAGTCAAGTTCAAGATAGTAGACCTTCGCGGGTATTGGTGGGGGGGCGAGGATTTGGGTCACAGTCTACATTCATGTCTTCGCCGCGGCGTACTGGGGTGTGAGGGGTGTGGGGAGGCGAGCAGTACACGGGAAGAGTTGGACATTGGGGTGCATAGTGATATTTAAATGAGGGAAGCCATCCGCGGTGGCACAGCGGTACGGAGTTTTTGACATTTCGCCCCACAACTTTGACCCACACGTGAGCGGCATATCGGCGGCCATTCAGGCTCCGATAATCTGTATTCTGTGCTCGTGCGCCTCTTTCCTCTGTACTACCATCCTGCCACTCCATTAAAGCGTGATTTTCACATGGGACCTCAATACAACACTCTCGACAACGCCGGCTGATACCCGAACGCGTACCATGAACGTATCATGCGCGTTTCTCGGGTGTCGTCCTCGCCAACGAAGGGTGGGTCGGGTGGCATCAGTGGCATCAAGGTAGACAACCTCAAATCTTCGTTTGGAGCCATATTTCTATATCTTAGACATTGCCCGATCGCTGCTGGGTGCAGGTCCCCAGGGCGTTTCGACGCGACCTCATTTTCCCACACATTTGGCCATTTGGCCACCTATCAGGCGTATATGGGGTTTTGGTATATCACGCACCGCTGCGTTAGCGACGCGTAGGTATGTATCAACGTCGGTGCTGTTCGATCCGTGGTGATATATCAGTGTTCTTCTTACCGATCCACTCGCTTACCGCTTCCGCATGCGCGCCCGATGCCCTTCCCATCAAATCCCTCCACCAGGTCCGCCTTCCTGTCAATTCGCGTACCGTCGGCCATCTGGTCCGTGCGTTGGCGGCGTGGCGCGTTGGCGCATCGTGATTTGTGCATGTTAACATTCCATGGCTTCGGTTCCCTTCCGGGTATTTGCGCTTGTTAGCATTGATTCCTTTCGTCAGGCTCTCTACCCCACCACTCCCTTTCGCTCCCTGGCTCCCTTGTCGAGATTCTGCCGCGACATCTCAAAGACCCCCTCTGCACTTCTCTTTGTCCATGTTTCGGGACGTCTCGGCCCACCTCGACCCCCTATCTAGATCTAGGTGTATCTAGCCACTGAATTTTTGCCTGCCACCCCTGCTTGCTTGGCGGCGGCCGTGCCCGCTCCTGCTGCCCGCCACGCCCCCTCCTGCTGCCTGCCGCTTCTACCAACTGGCCCAGCATGGCCCACTTCTGCTCCCCGCTGCCACCCCGATCCCCGCTGCCGCTGCTTTGCTGGCTTGGCGGCGCACGCTGCTGCTGCCTGCCCGCCACTGCTACATACTGGCCCGGCCCTGCGTGCTTCTGTGTGCCCGCCACTGCTACATACTGGCCCGGCCCTGCGTGCTTCTGCCGCCGCCGCCGCCCTGCCGCCCCTGCCACGTCATCGCCGCTCTGCTGGCTTGGCGGCACTCCAGCAGCACGCGCCTCCCGTTGTGCTCTTGCCACCGCCCCTCTGCTCCCGCTGACAGCCTCCCTCTTGTCGCCTGCCGCCGCTGCTTGCCGGCAGGCGCGTTCCTGCTCGCACCTGGCAGGCATGCTCCTGCCGCATATCCACACCGGCGCCCGGCTCCCGCCGCTTGCGGTCCAGCTGCGCCCGGCCCTGCCGCACGCACCCGCCGCCGTTGCTTGCTGGCGGGTGCGCTCCTGTCCACGCCTGGCTGGCGCGCTCCTGCCGCACTATTCCTGCGTGCGCTTTTGCACCGCTTACCCTGGCACCCCCATTATATGTAATTATATGTATCCATACTAGCTACCATCTCTCCGTTTGCACTAAAACAAACGGTACATGAATATATATCTATTTGGCCCATTTTCGGGCGTATATATATCCCCGCATTCCGGTCTATTTCTACCGTTGTGTATCTCAGCCTACATATTATTGAGGCCCATTGATTCCGCGTACAATTCACAATACCGTGCGACACGATGGCTTCTCTTGTGATGGGGCAATTTTTGTGGGGTCTTTGCAAAATTCGACCTACTTGTAAGTCCTCACCTGCGGCCTTGCAGCTCCTGGAATTATGTATTTTCGGAGTCGGTTAATCCTCGCGAGTTTGTCTGTAGCCCTCCAATATGAAAAATAGCAACACATTCGACTCACCAGCACCAATCTCGGTGTTACCAAGCCAAAATGTATCACAGTGAAAAGACTTAAACGCGACTCTTCACAGTGCTGTAGCAGTCTTAAACCATGGAAAACATGCAAGGGTACGTCAATTAACATTCTGGACCATCACTGGATCGAAGGGAATTTATGTGATGCTGCAATTTTGTATGGGTCCTTGCAACATTGGACCTACTTCGAAGTCTTCAACCGGGGCTCTCTTGCCCCTGGAATTATGTATTTTCGGACTCGGTTAGTCCCCCGGAGTTTTTCTATGGCCCCCCAATACGAAAAATAGCGACTCGTTCAACTCACCAACACCAATCTCGGCGTTACCAAGCCAAAGTGTATCACAACAAAAACACACAAATGCGACTATTCAAAGTGCTGTAGGATTCCTAAAACACAAAAAAACATGCAAAGGTGTGTCAATGAATACTCTGGAGCATTTCTGGACAGAGGGGATTAATTTGAAGTTGAAAACTCGAAACGAGTCGAACGGTGGTCTGGTATCATATATGCCTTATACTTGTCAATGTGCACCTTTTTTGCACTTCTCCAAAATAAGCCTTGGAGCACATGAACCTGGATATTTTTGACGAGGGTTAAGATCCCTGAGTCGGTTTATTGTCTCTGAATCCCAAATCGAACCATACTTGCTTGTTATCCAGACCGTTTCTTCGGTTACCAAGCCAAATTGGGGTAATTTCCGAAATATTTAGTGAAATCCGGTCCGATGAGCTTCCTCAGTATGCAAACCAATATATTTTCGAACATGGCTTACTTCCTGCAACTCATTAATTGTGCCAGAACAATTGAAAACCGATTTCCTCGTGTCATCGCAGCCATTTCCTGCGTTACCAAGAAAGCTCCGAATTTTGGATGTCGATATTTCACTAAATTTTGCATGCCATTCAGTCTGGGTTAGCTATGCGATATATTATATGGTCTCAGAATCAACTCTGCACACCCCAGAGTCCTGTACCAATGTACACTTTCTGTTACCAAGACGAGGCCCCGTGAAGCTCCCGCCAAGCCTTGTCCGCTCCAAACCGCCAATTTGGACCTAAAAAATCCTATGTTTCGGCGACTTTGAGGCCTCAAAAATCCTATATCGGACAAGGCTGGTCACGTGCACCGTCAAAAAAGTATTATTTTCGCGCAATTTTGCCATTTCTTACAGCCAAAATCTACGCCTCTTACCCTTTCCGAAGCTTCCAGGTGAGTTTCTTCACCTCCTTCGCGACTGGGCCTGGCTTCGTTAGAGTCGCCCATTTGACCGCTGCATGTGCTGTCACCATCCGATAAGCCCCATTCCGTCCCTTCTCGAAGGCGTCGCTACCCAGATTGAAAAGCAGGTGATCCATCTTGCGTGGGCGTATAGCTGAACGGTCTTGTCGCGACAAGAAAACATTGAAGCATCAAAACGGAGCTGTTCGGAATTCATCGGATCTGATTTAGTCGATCTCTGATGGACAACCCCATTGGGCTCACAGGCTGCCGCGAGAATCAGCCTCAAAAATCCTATCTGCGGACAAGGATCAGCGATTTTTGGCCTAAAAAATCCTATTTTCGGACAAGGAAATGGCCAATTTTGGCCGTCAAAAATCCTATTTTTCGGACAAGGCTTCGCGGGAGCTTCACGGGGCCTCCAAGACGGGGTCGGCTCCCGGTCCGGCGTGCTGGAGTCACACGCGTGACACTCCGTCTTTCCGCCTTCCCACCAGACGACTACACTCAAACCACCCCGGACATTCTCATCCATCTCCTGCTTTTTGAGATTCCGAATGGGATGGTCTCTGGCAACACTCGCTCTGTTTTCTATCGGGTTTGATCCACGGGAACCGGGAGTATTTGAGGTCTTTTCAGGTTACCATTCTGACGCTACAACATGAGTTCACGTCGGTTCCTGGGCCCAATATTGGTTTTCCCAGCTCACATATGCATGTCCATATCCCCTCATTTTGGATCAACCCAAGCTTGGCACGGAAACACCTCGTGGATCCGCATGAAGACTGCGTGACAACATCCGCAAGACCGGACATTCAGGGTGAAGTTGGGGAGGTGTTTTGACACAATTCTACTACAAGTGCGTCACAATACGACCCTACCGCACTCCTCTGTTGATTTTCTTCCATGCCTGCCGTTTTAGCGCGCACGTCGCTTCTCATCCGCCAGTGGCGCGCGCAGCTCTAAACGCGGGACTCGTGGCCATCCCACAGTGTTCTGCAGTGGTTCGGGTCTCTCGGCAGCGCAGAGTCCCACGCACTGCAAGCGTGCAAGCGAGAACAGCGACGTTAGAGGGACAAGCTGTGCGCTTCCCCCCTGCCCTCTTCCCTTGTTCGGCGCGGTGCTCTGAGCAGTGCGCACTACTGGTGACACCTCATACAAGTGGACGTAGAAGGCGCAGGATGAGACGAATGCCCAGCCCTGCCACCCGTCCCCGACCTGACGCCACCGCCCCTCCCGCACTCGTATCGTCTCCTGAGCTCCTCGCCCGCGTTCCGCTCACCCTTGCGCGCCTCGCCCCACCAGGCGCCCTGCACGCACGTCAGCGATGGCATGAGCCCCGTAAGCCCGTGGCGCAGGAGGGCGAGGTACGCCAGGCCAATTGCGTGCGGAGGACGAGGGGAGGAGCGCAGGCGGGCGTGGTGAGGAGGTACGCGTTCAATGGCACGTGCTCCACCTTCTGCGTGAACAGCGCCCCTGCACGCCCGGGAGCAGCCGCCCGAGCGGACCGAGGATCTCCTGCCGCAGCCGCGGCAGCAAGGTCGCCTGCCATCCGCGCGCGCGCGCCTTCTCGCTGGATGCGTCGCTGCCCTACTCCTCCTCGTCCGTGGGTGGACGGGGGAGAGCGGCCTGCGGAGGACGCGGTGAGTATAAGTACATCTTTTCTAGGTCGCAATATTGAATCTTTTATAATTGTTTTTTGTGACCTGTATCTTGTATCCTCCTACATCCTCCACAATTATTACGGGATTTTGACCCACTTTCGTTTGCTGTCGTCACTGACGTTCAAAATGCGGGAATACCGGTGTCGCAGCCAGCGGCAGGGCCCATTGCAGGAATGCAGAGAGAACTGCTTCCTGTGCAGTCCCGCTGTCGTATTTCCCTTATTTACCTCGCTAACTGTATGCTAGTTATCTCGCCCACAATCCTTATTTTTTTCACGATTTTAGGAGCACATTTTGTTGTCGTCGTGGACGACGACGTTGAGCAGCGATCAAAGGCCTCTGATCGCTGTCATCTAAATGCGGATAGAGAATTCACGACGACGCCGCTTAGAGCTCTTGCACATACTGCCAATCCCTTCCAAAATGGGCGCCTGGTAAGCTGGTGGAATGATATATCATTTCAGATCACTAATTAGCGGCGTTGATACAAGGTGGTAGGTCGCTAATTAGCGGTGGGTGATACATCACTCCCCCATACTTAGGTGCACCTATTCCTTCAATTTCCTTGTACTTTAGATCTTGTATTTAACGCGTAATATTGGTTAGGCTAGTCTTCGTATCCCTACTGGGATGGTTCCTGCCAGTGAGATACTCTTAATAGAATTGCTTCAATTTCTCTTTATTTTCTATCCCTGCCTTGTCCTTGCCACCTGAGTTGCCTGAATTTTACCTGCTGCATGGGTCCCAACTCGAGCTTCTGCAGCCTCGGGAAGCGGAGTCTGAATTTGCCGCACGGCGACATCACGTGGAGTCAAAGTCGTGGGGCGAAAAACAGGCAACTGCGGTACGGTGGTCAGAAACGAGAGGGCACCAAACAAACCGCATCAATCCTGAATTATGCCGGCCCGGGGTGGCCCGCACCCCGAACACTGGATATGTTGGTCGGCTAAATGCAGTTATATATCTCTTTGTACATCCCTCTTCATTTCCGCCAAGATAATAAATTACAAATCGGACAGGCACGTAGAGAAATACGCATTGTCGACCACACAAGTCGTGTTGGAAACGCAACAGGTAGTCCCGGTCCAAGTTTGTCCTCCGCATTGTGCATACTCCTGCGCGCACTGCAACGACGGGCAGTCACTTGATCAGTCCACGGGTCAAAGAAGGGAGGGGAAACAAAGAACTCACGGAGCCTGCGGGGGCAGATTCGACCTGCACGAAAGCGACGGATCCATTATTGGAGGAGTTCGGGCCCTCCGTGGCGACGATCTGATACCCAAACGCCCCTAGCTGCATCCCCGCTGCGGCCCACCCGGCGAAGTGGTTCCCTTCAGATTTTTGTGCTCTCTGAGCACATGCAAACGCGGTAATGTGTGTGCTGCATACCTGAGCTGTATTTAGCATAGCAGAGGGTACCCATCGCACAGGATCCTCGTACCTGTTGTGACAACCGCATAGTTGCGGATATCCTGCCGGATGCTCCAATACTGGGTGAAGTTGGCGACGCCCACGATAGAGGGGGCGTCGACGATTTTCGCCTCGTATACATCGTACACGGATCCGTCGGACGTGAGGTTGCCTTTCCATGTGAGACCGATGGAGGGGTCAACTCCCCCGTAGATCTGTTCGACGATGCGATACTCGATCAGAGGGTCCGTGGTCCAACCGTAAACGGAGACGTAGCTGCTCCCTTCTCCGGCGCCAATACTGAAGGAGATGGTCCTGGAACGGCGTTGAATTTTGACACAATTGTGATGAGGCGCATCTCACTGAGCAGATCCAGGATTATATCCTACTCCAACAGCGAAGTGGCCGGTGTTGTCAGTCCACTGGATGGTGTAGAATCCATCTTCCATATCAGCGACGGTTACGGCGTCGCCGTCATCGGCAATGATCGAATAGTAATAGCCAAAGAGGACACCGCTGCTGTTTGTGGATCCTGAGCGAGCGATATTCGTCGGGTTTACAAAAGCTGCAGCGACGGTGAATGCCCAGAGGGAAAAAATAACACTGAGTAAGATCATGATGATAATATCACCTAAGATCCACTCAGCGAGCCGAGGTTCTTATATCTACCACCTATTTTCATACTCTCGAGGATTTTCCGGAGCGGAATAGGTTGAAGGATCTATCAAGAAAATCTGTTTGCGATTCAATTATCGAACGCGATAGGTATAACTGCGCACATATACATAGCGTGCAAGACTACCCAGTGACCCCTCCTTTGGCAGGTTCACTTGGCGTCGGCCAAAGTTCGGTTGATGGCAGAAGGAAAGACCGCAGGGGACTCGAGTCTTTCCGTGGTTTTCCTTTCCCCCCGGAGGAGCACGTGAGACACTCTCAACCAGTGGCAGCTGATGCAGACGTTGCGTGGGTAATCCGCTAGATTCCCCCAGGGAAAATATGGCAGTCGGGGCCGTCTCGGAGTAGACATTGAGTTCTTTATGAGTTCCGATCTCAGTTGTCCCGGTTGAAGATGAGAAGCAATCCGGACTGAAGAACAGGCAATAAATATCAAGAGCAGATGACAGGAAGGTAGAGTGGGTGAATTCGAGAGGATCGGTGATGTGGTCAGAAGTAAAGCCAAGTTCAGACTCCGCTCGAGGAGCTTCAGACTCCGCCTTCATTTTGATCAAGATTGATCGTCATGTGCTTCCTGCTCACTCTCGACGTTTTCGCAAGGAGCCCTCGGTCGCTTCCGCTGAAAATTGATTTTGAACTGCATGAACGTTGAACGTTGGCAATGACTCGAGGGCACCGGACCTTGCTGACGAGACATTTTGTATCCAAACTGAATACCCAATACCCTGCCAGGATCTTTCTTGGCTGCTTCGTGCACAGATCACTCATGAATGGTGAGCACCTAGACTGTGGCTGTCTCTTACATCTAACCCTGCTCGGATTCCCTACTAAACGAGAGCCAAAGCGAAATCAAATCGATCATCGGCAAATTCCAAGAAGATGCTCGATCTCTTCAGCGACGGCTTCATGACTTCTACAGACAGTACTCGAAATCGAACTCTCACTCAACGCCATCGTTGAGATTATCATTTTAAAGCTGTTCGGAAGAAACCACTGTTGATTTATGACATGGCCTAGAATTTAGAAAGCAGTCATTAATATATTGTGGAGAGCAGACTAGCTGTGGTCAATCCCCTTCCCTTTCCTTTCCTCCCTTCATCTCAAACTGGTATATTTATCACATGCTATGAGAATCAGGAACAGCATAGCCGGTGATTATGCTTATTCAACTCGGGTTTTCGCCGAGGATGACCAACACTTCGGGCTCTCCAGAGCGTCTCCGTGTGAGTCATAGGTAGGTTAGAGGGTTTTAAAGTGTTCCCCGTCCTGTAGAAACTTTCAGCTCTTTCTCAATCCACCACAGTTGAGGACGCCCTGAGCTCACTCTCCAAGTAACCTTCTCACCTTGAGTCAGGTTTCGTTCGTACAGCAGTCCCAAGTTACGGAGACGTTTCACGTATTCCTCATGTCGTTATTCAGTTGCTCAAGATAGAATAGCGTAGGCGACACAAAATCACTAACTTAGTAACTATTATATACTTCATTCTTCCTTCCTCCCAGTGACTGAAAAAAAAATGTTTGCCCTATTGGCAAGTAATGGAGTGAATCTCATTTCTTTCCGCGTAATCACAGAATAATCCTAGATCACAGAATAAAGGATTTTGCATAGGCAAACCTGGGTGAACCGAATCGGATAATGGCAATACTGACGGCAAGTACATCAGCGGCGTATACGGTATCATTATGGCGGTGATACGAAAATGGAAAACAGTTAAGTATTTTTATGCTGAGGAATCCTGTCCCGGATCGACGGGGCGACCAAAGACGAAGAGCAGTGAACGAGGGCGCGCCGCCGCCAAGTCTTCTCGCTCCGCTGACTCCCGCGTGGCGTCTTCCGTCAGCGGCTACGACGACGGCTCGGAGGAGATCATTCTTCAGCGCCTGGAGGGGCTAGATTGTCTGCTCGACGAAGCACCGTCCATTACGGATACCCACGCTGGGGAAATCAAAGTTTTGGAGGAACGGGTGGGGATGGTAGAGGGCCATAGGAAGGAGATTAAGGCGCTGGAGCGTCGTATCCCTCCTGCGGCACGCTACACCGTCACTGACCTGGGCGCTGTCATGAAGGAGCAATTCACATTGATGCACCAGCACAAGCAACTCCTAAACGACCTCCAGTCCGCCGCCATCAAACAGCAGGAAATCAATGACGCTCAGGGCGAGGAGATCCAGAACATCGGGAAAACCCTCTTTCTCAAATCCGTGACAATTTGGTTGGATTGTGGCAAAAGGAACAAATCCGAACACAATTGTGACAAATTTTACCTAACACAGGGGGCAAAGGAGGTCATAAGGGCATCCGAGTGGCACTTGCTGCGGCATTCCAAGGGCATTTGCTCGGTACTTGCCATGGGGTTATGTAATACAAGTATATCTGTGCATGAGTTCGATTCTCTCTAATGACATCCTTTCCTTTTGGACCCATTCTCAACTCAGTGACCATTTAAGTTGCATATGTCATGGATTTCAGTCTAGGGAAATAAATTTGCAGCATACAACCTTCACTTGATAAGGGTACAATAAGATAAAATAAGATTGTCAAAGTTGCATGCACATATACAATACGGTATTATTCAACAGTGCTAAGTAGATGGTGCAAGCAAGTATGGTGATGTGATACAAAGATATTGAAAAAAGGATACATTAGGGGAGAGAAGAAAAAGAGGATCAGGTGAAATATATAATGTAATTGATATCTCACAACCTGGCCATGGGAGACTATTGAGATACTGACATGTGGCCATATCAGGCAGTTAAGAACTGGAAAAAATATCAAGTACAAATGACTCACCCAATCCAAATATTAAGACGGTAGTACAGACAAGCTGGGTCAAAATTTTAGAACTGTTTGCTGTGCCCATGAAGGGAACAGCTATTGTTCTGATAGGGGTTGTATGGTAGGTTGGACAAGCTTAATGACTAGAATTCTATTTCCAAAAGAGGTACCAGCACTCCTTGTGAATAATGTCTGGTCAGCTATAAATGTGCAATTGTCAGCAAGGAAATTCCATGGCCCAGAGCCGGAGTGTACAAGGGCATATCTTATTCCATGTTTATTTTCCATTGACCAAACTCCATATATGCAACTTAAATGGTCACTGAGTTGAGAATGGGTCCAAAAGGAAAGGATGTCATTAGAGAGAATCGAACTCATGCACAGATATACTTGTATTACATAAGCCCATGGCAAGTACCGCGCAAATGCCCTTGGAATGCCGCAGCAAGTGCCACTCAGATGCCCTTATGACAAGTGCCACCTCCTTTGCCTCCTGTGTAATGATAAATTGTGAGAATCTTCCAAATCTGATTATTGGCACCGAATTTCGCCAAATTTTCACGAATTTGGACAGCCTTGTCGTGCATTTTACATCCCTTTCCTCTCTGGCCTCCTCATGCCTCCGCACTTTCACAATTCACGAATAAAACATAACAGATATATATTGACTATGTATGTACATGTATGTAGTTCAACGATACTACTACTAATCGAGAACACGGCAGATGTGAGACAGCAAGCTACCCGCAAAAGAATCAGGGCCAAAGTTGGTGTGTATGCCGAGCGGAGTATACCTAGAGCAGAGTAGAGACTGTCGGATCCAGCACAAAAATTGTAGGGGACTGCAACAACAGTCAGCAGGATTTTAAAGAACAGCAATGACAAATATCACTTACCAGGGAAGAAACGGTGTCCGGGACGAGACAAACCTCCGTAGTGCACCATTCTGCAAGGGCTTGGTTAACATAAGTGGGTACAGGAGATAGAAAGAGCACGCACATAAATGAAGGGCAGAACAGATGTGCAATAGTACAAGCCGGCATTAGCAAGGAGACATTGAAGTACGTGTCATTCCGACGTAAACCAGGGAGTCACCTGGTTCTTGTATATACAGTATACAGTACTGCAAGTTAAGCATAAGAAAATGAGGAGAAGATGAATGGGAATGGATGAGTGCATACCTGAGATGTGTAGAGCCATCTAAAAGTCATGGCAACGGAAGTGACAACAATGGTGGAAAGTAAAGAAAGCTCGACTGGCGGAGAAGTTGAGAAGAGGAGATACATCAATAGACGGATTCGTACTGAGCTATGGATGAAGGTAGAGTGTGGATGCAGGTTATACAGGAGGAAAGCTTGAAGACGATGGTGGGAGAAGGGAAGAAGGCTTGATGGGCTGTGGCGTGTTTGTCTCGGCCTGTCAAACTTACATAACATGTAACTTACCGCCCAACCCTGAACCCTCTGGCCTTCGCCGTCAGTGTTACGGACTTCTTGCTTGCCAGTCTCCTCCCTCTTGGCCCGTGGCAAATCTCATCCCTACTTGTAATAACTATGTACATACACATGCGGAACTGCATCTTCTATTGTTATTATCATGGAGTAAGTACGGACTTCAACATGTATGATCTTTAATCTTTATATGTATGTCGGCGGTCGGCATTGAAAGAATTGGATCTCTTAGACTGCTAATTTACTGCTAATGGCACAAGACCCTTCTCATCTTTACTTGCACTGTGCCTTGTGGATTCTGTTGGAAAAAATAAAAATAATCAGTTCTCATTGGTGGGCTCACCAAAATGTCTTGTTACGAGTACTTATGTAATAAGTTCTCGTTCTTTTCCAAAAGAGCTTCTCGCGAGCTGCGCGAATCATTAGTTACGATTTTATAGTACAAGGAAAATAGTGGCTGTATTGAAGCCTTTTCCAGAGATTTCATTAGATTTCTTGTGACTACTTAGTGGCTGTGTGTTCGGCTAATTCCGAGCGTACTTCTGAGGTCCGCAGTTCGAACCTGGGCAGTGAATTCCTTTTTTATTCGGTCTTTCCTCTCATGATGGACATGACAAGAGGCCAATATGCCTCGAAATGTGTAGCCCTCTTCCACATTAGTGTCATACTACCTACCTACCTGAACTCTTGGATTTCAACCAAATTCCTAACTGACACATATCTCCCCCAGAACAAAATTAAAAATTGGCCTCCATCTCTTTCTCCTAGGGTTTTCTCCGGATGATCCATCCAGTAACTCTGCACAGTAGATCTTTGTCTCTCTCCACCAGTCTGCATTAGACTTGGGAGCTACCTTGCTTACTGGTTTATATCCAGTTTTTCTCTTCTGTGTTTATGATTTGTGATTCTCCATTGTCGCTCCACACGAGTGTGTCTGGTGTGTCTGTGAACTCAATAATGTGAACATGTTTCTATTCAAGGTGAGTGCTTTTTACTTCAGGCAAGCAATATGTAAATCAAAATTCAAACTTTTTACAGTAAACTCTTTCCTGCAAGATCGATTATGTACAATGATGCTTATTTGGATTGGACCACCGGTGGGAATTCAATACAGATACTTCTAGTGGTTTGTTCAAGGACCTGTTCCTGATCTGGTCCTATCTGATGTTGTTGGAATAATGATTAACATCCAGATTATTTTGTGAAGGGCTGGTGTCAAAGACTGGGCCCGACACATTGTGCTCATTGCTAACAACAGGTATCCCAGTGTCCCATGGAGTATGCATGCATAACATATGTGGTTTCAATGTGGTCCAGATCAGAGGCAGCACCTGGACCTGGCTTTGTTGAAATATTACCTGGGTTGTGAGGGCTGTGACTGTATGCCAAAAAAAAATAAGTACGGGGTTTGCCGGGTGACACCACGGCTCACACCCCAAGTAAGAGTACCAGAAACAAATGGTCCAACACTGTATGCACAACATTACTAACTTACTGTAACTACTATAAGTCTGCAACACCACCAGTGGTTGAGATTTGGATCAAAATTCGAAGGGGTAATTCAGAATCAGTCAGAAACCGTGACCGATTGGTATCACTTAGGATCACTTAGTACCATTTGTGTCGCTTAGGTTCACTTGGCACAATACTCACGGATCTGCCAAATTCTGAAAGATTCTAAAAGGAGGATTTTCCTGATGAAACTGAAGACCTCTCTGCTGCGCCAGGAAATGGCCCCACCCGTGGCAACCCGTTCCCGCTCGGGTTCCGTGGGCCACCACCGTTCTTTTTCACCTGCCGTGGCCTCTCATCGCCGCTCTCGCTCTCGTTCCCCTCCCGTGTGGATCAACCATCACGAATATCCCCGGCCTCCGCTCCACTCGCCGTTCTCGGTCCGGCTCTCCGCGCATCACGCACTCCCGCTCTCAGCGCCTCCGTCTTGCGGAGGAGCCGGTGTCGGATGTCTCGGTCAAGATGGGGCCAATCAACAACTCGACGCTGAATCTCAATGCAGCCGCGGCAGAGATCCTTAAGCTCCACATTGCGACAGCCATGCCCAGGTACTTTTTTCCCAGCGATGTCCGTGGGTGCGAGGAAAATTTCCTCACGATCACTCTGCCGTCGATGGGGGATGCAGCAGCTTTTTTGCAAGGCTTGGGACGCACACACGGTGGTCGCGACATCAAGATGGTGTGATTCACGGGATAGGCGATACAAGGCCGAGTGGGGGATTCTCGCCCTCCGAACGTGACCGCGAGTGGCTCGGGGACGAGATTCTCCAGCAACAACAGGATGCATGGAAGGATTAGCCACGGCAGCGCCAGCGTATCTGGGAATAATGCCTCGGCTAATCGCCGTTAGTGCTACAATGTCTGGTACATAGTGCAGATCTCATTGTGATCCTCTTTGAACCTTAACACTCTGGACCTGGAGGGGTACTTCGTGGCTCCGCAGCCATCACGTCGATCCGTCGCTGGTGTGTGAACACCTCCCGTGATTCATTAATGACCTTTGGGTCCTTCCTGCACTGTTCCTTTGGGAATAGTCCTGACACGAGCATTCCGCCTCTCCTGTTCCAGGGCAGATCCGGATGTTTGTCGCATACACCTGCAAAGGGACAGATCCACGACAGCTTTCTGAGGACTAGTGGACTCCGGGGATTCTTACTTGGGAGGAGAGAACTCTTCCCGCACTCCAGCATATTCCGCTGCAGGTCAGGTCCCGTGAGGTTTTAACTGGAGGTCCTGCCTTTTCGAGGCCAGCTAGTTCCCAGCAAGTCAGCGTCTTGTGCCAATCAACCCCCTGGAATAGTGTTGTGTTCGGTTGGCATCTTGGAGTTTTTCTCTGGAGGATAATCACCCTTTATAGTACTACTTGTTTGTCTCCCGTAAACTCGTTGTTCATGTTGTGGACCACACGAGTATAATATACCCCCCTCCCTTCGGGAACCGCAATCCTTGGGATATCCAGAGTCGTAGGTATATTATGAGCTCAATTTTGATGTATGTGAACTCCTGTGCAGCTTCAACTCCGCGGAGCACAATCCAAAAGGTTAGAACTGCGGCGACCTTATCCCAACGACCAGCGGGATTCATCCATGAGCAGCAGGATTCACCCATGACCGCCCCCGGACTTAGATTCCTACCCATCCTTATTCCTGGACGAGGCTGATGGGGCGTCGGCAGGATACGGCCTGGGGTGTGTAGGTCCCTGCAATATCAGTCGCGTTGGATTTTGTCCATTCGAAGCCAAGACGGAAAAGTTCATTATATTGTAGATATATTTTTATAGACCATATGTTTATCTGAACGGGGCACGGTGAAAGTGACGCTGGCTGACGCAGTATGCCGCGTCAAAATTTCCAATTGACGCAGCCGATGTCACACTGATGCTGAGTCACGCCTTTATTGACGCATACGTTGCGCCAGGCTCTCCAATCACCCTATTCGAGGTAGGAATGTTACTGCACCATTTACAGAATGCCCCCCGGCGCAATGTTAACAAGCTGGCATCCCACTCGGCCACTGTCGCGAACACAACATTGTTCAGCCAGGTTCTACCTTGGTTCAACCACGCCGTCCAACATTGATCTCACCGTCAAAGTCACTCCACTCCTGTGGATTTTTCAGCCCCAATGTACCGGTCATCGTAATGGCTGGCACTGTATATCACTGCTTCAAGGAATTGTAGGTGTTGGTAAGAACACTAGCCTTTCAGCATTATAACCTATCATTGGGGAAACCTCACCTCAGAACATCTAAGCTTGGACAAAGTGACTGCTGGTTGATTTATAAGATGCAGACGCGGGAGGTACATGGAGTCAATGCTGAGAAGGTTCTGCGAGAATGTTCCAAGGAAGACTTGGTCACTGTTCTCGCGCGAATTCGAGGTAAGTAAATTCCCCCACTTGTCCTGCATGGAAGTTGAGTCTGGATCCATTATATCTGGTCCTTATTATGTTTCTCAGGCAGTAATTAAGCCAGTATTGCCAACTATGTCGCCGGTACGGGTGCTTGAGTCTTCTCCCATTTAAAACTATTTCCCCCATAACCAGAGTTAAACACAGGATGAAGCCATTTCTCACTTACTAGGACATACCTGGGACTTGCTTCGTTCCTCCGAATTATTAATGTCAGAGGGGTTTGTGAACATACAAAATAAGCCTTTTTTTTTTTGACGCAGACACTGTCAGTGCAGTCCAAATATGATAGTAATACGCAAATCACCGTATCATATTATGCCTTCGGGGGGTCGTATCATATCTGTATCTATTATCAGCATACCATATTATGCTGTATTACCCTGTATTATAATATATTATAATATATTTTAATACGGCTTTCCAACCACTATTTGATGAGTTTTCGTGCAAAACTGCAGCTCAATCAGTGTCCTTGGCCTCAGTAAGCACCCCTTTGGTCCATCTGGATGTGGATAAAGTGAGAACTTTGAAGTTGAACTGCTCGCCACCAATTTGTTGGCATCACTGGACTTGCCCCTATTCCGGATCAGCCCGGAACGATGTAGTTGTGGTCCAATATAGTGAGTATTCAGTATCAGAGGTCAGGTAACAGAAAGGTGTATGAGAGGTATGATTTTGATGTGCCTAGGGTAGTTTTTGTACCGTCCATGATACAAATATAATACGGTAATACGGGGACCAGCATATCATACTATATCCATATCATATCATATTATATTTCTCTTGTATTAATATTATCAGGTCGGTCCCAGGCCATATCATATCCGTAGTATCATGAATTTATTAATATTGTATTATCTCGTATCATATTATTGGACAGCACTAGACACTGACGCAGGGTGGCTGTGTTGGTGCTGATCACGACGTCGAAGACCCTAATGCCACAAGCGATGTTCAAGGACTGCAGACTCTCGCAACCTTTTGATATAATCTACATACAATGCAACTAAGAAATAATACCAACATTTGAAGGCACGAACCGAGCGGAGAAGCAACATGGTGGCGGAAATTGAATGTTGGTTAAATTGAACTTGATCGATATTGCGACATTGTGCAGGAGGAAATATAAGAGTACTCATAGCAAATACCACTAGAAGAGGCCTTGATTCATCGTTGAAAGGAATTGATTGTCCAGCAAGCGAGGAGATTGTCGTAGAGTACTGGAGAGGTAAGCTGAGCAGCGCTGATGAAGTTTGACGCAGATGTGTCACATTGACGCTGTGTCACGGCTTGGATTGGCGCCGACCTGATGCTGAAGTGACGCTGCGAGCTGTAGGATTGACGCAGAAAAGTGAAAAACTGACACTGACTTTGACGCAAACTGACGCTGCATGATGTTGACAACTGTTATACTGACGCTGATTGCCGCGGACTGACGCTGCACATCAAAATAACTCCCGTCTTCAACACCGTCCACGGTCAGTATCCCTTCGGCCTTCAATGTCAAACCATGTATTGACCTCCCTACTGTGTCCCCACGAGATATTGGAGGCCAACTTGGGCATTCAAGGCCAGTTCAACACATGTCAAAATTCAACCGACGCTGACTGACGCAGAAATTGACGCGGCATGCGTCAGCGGCACTTTTGCGTCAGAATCCCTTTGCCCATCTGAACGTCATTCATGCAGTTAGTTTCTCTGGCAATGCCAGGTCTGCTGGATCCGCACTCTGAATGTACAATGTTTATGTTGAGCGCCCACGGGATTCTCAACAGTCACGGTGATAGATCATTGTCATGGCACTCCGTTCATCAGCGGCCCTGTAGTCCTACCTCAGGCCACCGGGAAGTTATTCAGATGCTGTGCCTCATGACACCGGGGGCAAAAGCCAACGCACCCGGGATCCACATGCGTTTCACGCATGTGGACCGTAGGTGGTTGGCAGGTGCCATCAGCCTGACAAAGAGTCCTTTGACGGACTTATCATTCTGGTTAACAAAGTACCAGATATTATGTAATTAGAGAGCAGAAAATAATACCGGGATTTAAAAATACTTATCGTGCTCTTTGACATCATGTTGTCTACAGGTGGTTGCCACCCGGTGTGACATTTACAATCACATCTTTGTTATATTTTTCTTTGTGGTTGACAAAGTACAACAAAGTATTTATCTAGATCCAATGAATACATTGTGTTGTTCAGAACTACGCACTTGGAATTTTGGCCAGTTTTTCACCTGTTATGTACCTTTTGTTGCCGGGAGCTGTGAGGCACCCACGGATGTTTTTGTCTGTATGCCGAGCCATGGCATGATAGATATTGATGCTGGTGTGATGCGGTACTAACGAGAATCGAAAACGAAACTCGGCAACGCACGGCCGCATCGCCCGGCCGCATCGCCCGGCCGCTATCGGCAATTGCACCAAGGATGTCACAGCTTTATCTCCGAAAATATCTCTGATCCCGCCGCCCGCC
The DNA here is from genome assembly GCA_029448575.1 of Mycena maculata. Taxonomy (NCBI): domain Eukaryota; kingdom Fungi; phylum Basidiomycota; class Agaricomycetes; order Agaricales; family Mycenaceae; genus Mycena; species Mycena maculata. Next base: position 441,134 of record JARJLG010000045.1, on the reverse strand, counting down.
ATTCCCGCCCGGGCCGATATTTGTATACCTCTTCTGCCTGAAATTTCTCGTGGACTGGCTGATTTCCAGACAGAATTTTGAGCAGCAAAATATCATCACAGTGCCAGTTTGTATATCTGCTTGGACTACCGACTCCGCAAGAGTGATCAGCTGCTCAGAAAGAAATAAAGTCTGGATCCAAAATAAACCTCACAAATGCGAGAAGAAGGTACAGTACCTCAACCGTATATTGAGTTCCCATACTGGAATGATTGCACCACTTTCGTGTGTGGCTGACAAAAGGTGCGTGAAAGAATGAACAGGCAAATATACACAGAGAGCTCTTGCGGAGCAGTAATACACAGAGAGCTCTTGCGGAGCAGTGTTTGAGTGCTGGGATCGGGGCTCATTGTTGACAAGTTTGGTCCAGTCCTCCAAACCTCTGTTACACCTCCTTTCAACTCTCCAGAGGGATATTGAACATACATATTGTGGTTGGATTGTGGCTTCTAAAATATCGACCTACAGGACCACAGATGAGGGAGATTCTTCAAACCTCCAGCACTGTGTGAGAGTTCAAGCTCATGTTCAATAAACTATCTACCCATGTTTAGCTCGAACTGATCAATTTTCAGTGTAGATCTTAGCTTGCAAATGGTGTGTTTGCATTCATGAACAACGTCCAAAGTCAGGGCAACCCTTGGTACCGAATTGATTATAAGTGGTTGATTGCTGCAGCAAGCTTAAACCACACCCCATACTGGTGGGTGTTGTAACAAGAAATTCTGATCGAATTCAGTTTGCCGCAACGGTAAGCCATATTCATGCAAGGTTGGAGTCTGAGGACTTGGAAGCACATTTGAACCATGTCCAGGCTACTGGAGAATTTACGGATGCTAAATAATGACGTATAGTCCAAAGCCCCAGGACCTCAAGAAAATAACACATTCTGACTGGCCTGTGTGGATATTCCAGTTTTTGAGGCTGAAAATGACCGATGAAGAGAGGCTGAGTCAGCCACAGTTCAAGGTTGAACTGTGGGTAACTTCATGCCACAAGACTGGTCAGAGGGAGTTCAAGAGCTTTGGTGGAGATGTCACAATAGCAAGGTTAAATCTTCACTCTGAATGATTGATTGAGGCTAGAAAATATTGCCTACATGCAAATTTGGCATGAGATCGTTTTCAAAGAGTTGATGCCAGTTTGTATGGCAGTCCCGTTGCATATTTATTCCCGCCCCAAACTTTTGACGTCCACCCCGCAAAAATAGCCTATTTTGGGGCTTCCACCCTAAAAAAAAAGAGTTGGATGTCATCAATTTGTTTTGCATGGCACGGCATGTTCCACCCCATGCAATTTTGGGTCCCATGCAAACAAACTCAGGCCTGCACGCACACGCAAATTGAACATTTACGCTTTCCCCCGCAACAATTGGTCCAAAACAGATGCCATTCATTTTGTCCGTGGTCACTGGGAGTGGTAAATCTCATCCTCTCAGCCAAGTAACAGTGTCTTTGATGCAATTAAACAATAAATACATTTCTCTGCACATCCTTCCAGGTTAACTAGATCCTGCGAGACCTCCTGACACGTACTTGTACTATTGTGGCCACAACACCTCACAAAATCATTCAGCTGGAGCAGAACTGGAGCTGAGCACAAATAGCTGCTATACTCTAGTTCTCAGGTTCGTTATTGCCAGTATCAAGGAGCTTAGGCCCCTTGGTCGGGCCGTCTATCGTAGACCAGATGTTATGGAAGCAAGAATGGGTTACTATAATTCCCAACAAACCTTTGGAGTTGAAGGTCTGCCACCGGCCGAACAAGGGTTCAACCACATAAGGCCATTGGCACATGTGTATTAACGTCCCGAATACGTAGTAGCAGCGTAAATGATGAACGGGAAATTCGAGTCAAGTGGAATTCAAGGCCACCCTGATTCTGTTGCATTCCTTGATTAAGCCACCAATTTGAACGCAACAGTTCAAATTGGTATATTTCTTTTCCATTCAGCATCTTTAGTCCTCATATAACCCTACACACCGTGCGGTGCCAACACTGCTCTCAGCCACCAACCAATGTTTTCACTCGTTTTTATAGAACACATTATATTCACCACAGATAAAATAACAGAAGAATCTATATGAAGTTTGATTAATCAATTGATGTCTCAACACATAATCCAGTTCAAGCACTGATATGTTTAAACAGTTTGGAGGCTTGTGGTTACTGGCGCAATGGTGGGGGCCACTCGGTGGGAAAAACATTGGTTTGATCCAATCAAAATCTGGTTAAACCGGATTAAGATGTGTTCAAACACGTTTGAACAGAACAGTGTTCATGGTGCACGGCAAAAAAGCCTCTACCCACGAGAATCAAACCCAAGACCTTTGCTCTGTGTGGCTTACCTCCGAAGGAGAACTTAACCACTAAGCCGAACGACCGCAAGAAATTGGACGTGCGATCATATACATCAAGAAGCTCCTGCTCGACTTCCTCTCCAGTTCAAGTCGTGGTCGCTAACAGGGCAAATTTTATAAGAACAAGAGCTCATATCAAGAGTATTCATTCATCATATGGTGCTTTCCCAGCTCTCCATTTGTAGGGCACTCCCCAGATAATTGCAGCATTATCAATTTATGGAATCCCACGTTGCAGAGCTTGTTGAGGAAGCGTTTTGCGAGGGCAATGTAGGGGACAATATGTGATCCATTAATATAATTCTTGTGTTTCCGTAAATTTTCCGATATAATGGGTTCGTTTCTCCGGCTCGAACCCCCTTGAATACCCAACCAAACGCAATGAACCTGAACCCGAGGTTCAGGTTGGTTATAGGCAGAATGCCGCCAGATCACAGCACCACACATCAGCAAACAGACACGTCGCGTCTGGAGCACATGGCTGGGAGATCCCCCGAAGGCAAGGGTGCGGCAGTGTGCCGACGAACGTGATATGTGGGGGGGACAAAGGTTACATATGGATGTGGGTATACCCTAACAAAGGTGATGTGTGGGTATGGCTGTGTGCCAGCGCAGGTGACGTACGGGCAGTTACCCAGTCCAACACAGGTGGCAGACAGGCACGGCAGTGTCCTGACAGCCGCGTAATGCCGGCAGTCGACGGGACAAATGAAAGTGCCGGAGTGAGCATCACACCAGCACCAATATCTATCATGCCACGGCTCGGCATACAGACAAAAGCATCCGTGGGTGCCTCACAGCTCCCGGCAACAAAAGGTACATAACAGGTGAAAAACTGGCCAAAATTCCAAGTGTGTAGTTCTGAACAACACAATATATTCATTGGATCTAGATAAATACTTTGTTGTACTTTGTCAACCACAAAGAAAGATATAACAAAGATGTGATTGTAAATGTCACACCGGGTGGCAACCACCTGTAGACAACATGATGTCAAAGAGCACGATAAGTATTTTTAAATACCAGTATTATTTTCTGCTCTCTAATCAAATAATATCTGGTACTTTGTTAACCAGAATGATAAGTCCGTCAAAGGACTCTTTGTCAGGCTGATGGCACCTGCCAACCACCTGCGGACCACATGCGTGAAACACATGTGGATGCCGGGTGCGTTGGCTTTTGCCCCCGGTGTGACGCCGCCGACAGACGGCAGTCACCCAAATAATTAGCCGTCAAAATAGGACGAAAAGATTAACCACGTCACGCCCTGAAAATAGGCCGGGGAACACATATATAAGGAGTGAGGAAATGGCGGATATTTCCCAACTAGCTGGCCTAGTCACCCCTGCCCATCCAACATTTCTGTTCCCCTCGAACATCCACCATCTTCCCTTCACGACGTTACGACCAATCACGACACTCACACCCATCATGAATTCCCTGACCGCCCGATCCGCTCTCATCCTCGCAGGCGTCGTCTCGGCATATGCTCTCCCTCAGGGAAGCGTGCCTGTCGGTGCACCCGCAGAGGCCACCGCCAGCGCGGCTCCCGCTCCATTGACACACAGCTTCGCCAGCGCGCCTCCCAATCCCGATCCAACCGTACCGATTGCCCCCGGCGCGACCGTGTCTTCACGACAGATCTTCGTCAGCGCACCCGGGGACCCGGCTCCGTCGATTTACGCTGGCGAACCTCCCGATGCATCTGCACGGGTTGGCCACGGCGCGGCGGTGTCTGCGCGGGCAGACGTCCCGGCTGCGGACATCTCCGTCCTCCCGGTCATAGGTCCCCCCGGGGACGTTTCAGCGCGCGCGCCGCAAGACGAGGGGTCCTTCACCGCCGCCACGGAGGTGACGCCCGGCCCAGAGCCCACCGACGCCCCTACGACAATAGATACTGTGGCCGTCCCGGCCACGCCCGAACCGACAGAAAGCGACGCTCCGGGCTCGGGAGTGGTTGGGCGCGCGCCGCAGGATCTATCCAACAGTACTGGGCCTGGATACACTGCGCCCGACAATGGTACGGGCCCTGTCTACGGTGGATGGGCACCTGATAATGAGACCAAGTGGTAGGAGAGTAGTTTGTGTGTTCTCCAGTTTAGTGTAGTGTAGAGGAGGTGGAGACGCGGACGTGTTCGTTCTGTTCGTTTGCATCAGGCTGAAATGTCAAATTATTCGGAGGGACGTACTTTCTCTCCCGGATGTGATGCTTACTGCGACCAGAGTAAAATATCAAGCTTGTTCGGGGGGGGGGGGGGGGGGGGGGGGGGGGGGGTGAATCATCTGCGAAAGCTCGTCGAACCCATGGCGCCTACGGTGAGACCATGTATGAGCCCAAGGACCGCACATGAATCTGAGCAGGCAGGACAAAACAAATACAAGTTGAAGAGATAGGACTCAATAGCACGTACTGCGTTTAATAACCTGAGCTCAATTCTGTTCGAATTGAAATTCGGAGAACACGGAGAGTCTTGGAACTTATGCATATACAAAACTGTCTTTGACCATTTATCAAGCGAAGAGGTCGATCTCTGAACTTTCGCGAAAATTTGTCTTTATGGCCGGTGATTATCTTCCATTCGCTATTTCACCGACCGGTTAATCGAAGTCTCTCTCCGTTTTTCCATAGCGACTGGTTCGAGTCTAGAAAGACCTCAACTCTCCCAAACCGACCAAATTTAGGTGACCCTAAAGTGGCTAGACCACGCCTAGACTCACCCAGTTTAGGTGACCCTTAAACGCAGTGACGGAGTTAGCGGAACATGTCAGAAAATCCGAGAATACGATGTCGGATGAGCGCAGGCTTTACAACGGATGATGGCAATGCCGAGGAATCTGATTTTGCCGATGGGATCAGGGTCGCGATCAGGCAGTGTTCAAAATTGTGGCACACCTTCCGCGGATTAAATGCGTGCTTCTGTATTCAAGTTAAAGGACAATTGGGCTCGGCGCCTACATTTACGATTTCGCCGATAAAGGAGCGCCGGAACATGTGGTGGCTGATGATTGGTGGGTTCAAGTGAATTGGATATGATTGCCATGCGATCCGGGCGGTTGCCGGGGCTCGGCTACCGTTTTCCTTAAAAGCTCCGCTTGTTGGTTGATCAGATCCACCGCAAGCGTGCCCACGACCCATGTCTGCCCCACCCAAGCAGCACCGCCGCTCGCCCTACGAGCGCCCTCAGTCCCCCGCGTCCCCTGAGCACGGTTCCGTCTCTGCGCCTGCGCGCCACTCCCCTCCGCCACAGCACCCGCACAACTATGTACCGTACGAGGCGCCACGAGGCTATGGCGGGTACATGTACGCGCCGCCGCAGGCTTACGCGTACCAACCAGGGCCCGGGAATGGCGATAACTACGGAGCCTACAACAACCACCACGCGCCGTACGCGCCCCCGCCATTCGGTGGCTACACCTCCTACCCGCTGCCAGGTCCCATCGTCTCGACTGAGCCACGGACAGACGGCCTCCCGGCGGCGATCCAGGTCGTGCACACAGACGACGCGGGCACGAAACTCAGCCATACAGTCAGACGGCGTTGCTTCAACTGCTGCACGACCGAGACGAGCACATGGAGACGGAGTAATTTGAGTCCGGGCAAAGTCGTGCGTCCGCTTTTTGGGTATACTCGAGCATATACTCACCCATGAATCCTTGTAGCTATGCAACAAATGCGGGTTGTTCGAGCGCACGCACTCGCGCCCGCGTCCGGAGCAGTTCTCGCACAAGCGAGGCCCGCTCGCGCCCTCCACGCTGCCAGCACGCTCGCCGCCTGCAATTCCTAATGGGCAGGTGAGCTCTTTCCTTACCTGTGACCTTCCGAGTATACATTTTCTATCTTGTTGGGTGTCTCTTATTCCCCTTTGGGTGTGTCTCTTGTTCTCCCTTTTTGGGATCGATCACTTCTCCCGTCGTTTAGTTCAGCCGGGGCCGATACTATTGTCGTGCCTCTTTCCTTCCGCTTCCCGTTATCTCCGTCTTTCACTGCACTCCCTCTCCCGAATACACGATATCTTCCTGTCCTTCTTTTATGCCGCATTCTCTCTTCGATTCCCGACGCTGACTCAACGACGTCTTCCCAGTCTTCCCAGCCCGCTTACCCCCATTCTTCCGCGCCCTACCCCGGACCTCCATCCTCCGCGCCCCCCTCCGCGCACTCGCCCTACCCCCCACCCCTCGGCGCGCCCCCCTCCGCCGCCCCCGCGCAGCCCACCCCACAGCAAAATCCGAACCAAAACACCGCCGGCGGGAGCGCGAGCCACCCCGGGACGCCGAACCCCCAGGCGACCGGCGCGCCCGGCCTGCCCGGCATGGACTCGTGGGCGCCGAAGGACGTCGTGGAGGAGGCGCGCGAGCGGAAGCGGGAGCGCGAGCAGGAGCAGGGCGAGGATGCGCGTGAGAGGCGGCGGGACGGGTCGGATGCGCGGGGGTAGTCGTTTCCCGGCTACGGTGCTCTATGTTGTCGCTAGACCCCGGATATGCAGTTGCAGATGACGGTGACCTCGTTCCGATCGCACTGGTCATTTTCTCGTTGGGAGGTATCCGCTGTTCGAAACTACCTTCATTGATTGACCGAGCATGAGCGCCAAGCTTGCAATCAATCTGTCCAATCACGGCCCGCCTTTTCCTGGACATGTTCCCCTGGATCGCACTGCTTGGGACCTTTTTCTTGAGGTCCGCAGATGAATATATCATTGAGCTTGTCCCTGCCGCGGCCTCGTGTTATTGCATTTCAAGGGCCTTGGCGAGTAAATTCAAGACGCCCTCTAGCGAACAGTAAAATGAACCTCCTCTGAAGTCCATTCTCATCGTACGCTTAAGAAGTATCAAAAAAAGTCTCAAATATCTGCCCGAAACACTGGTCAACACTGGCCTCCCCAACCGTGTCAAACCTTGGGTAGTAGAACGGCACGAAGCGGGGCATGGCAATAATTTTCTTGTCGGCGTCGTCCGGGTCTTCCAAAACTTCCAATATAGGGACACAGTGGTTTCTGGTGTCTGCTGAATGTCGTAGAGACGATAAACACTCCGCTATTTTTTTGACTTTATCCGGGTGGACCAATGTTGAAATGACTTTGAGTATGACTTGCGTTCGGCCCAAATTCGTCTGGCATCCATTATACTCCATTATACTACGGTGCTGCAGGTGGGCAGTACTTTTAGCAGGCAGGGTTAAGTAAACACTTGTACGCTGTGTATGGTACGATACTCTTCGAGCTAGCTTTTATTCATGTCGCCTACATTTGAGGCAAACTTGAGGTAGCCGACCTCCTAAAGAAATGACTGGCGCTGAAACCAGTATACCTCCGCGTCGACGCCAGGACGGTACATAGAAACGAGGGGAAAGGCCAACAATGCACCGCAGCGTGTCAGCCATGTGCTCTTTGTTTCAAAACACCGTCACGGTAATATGGTGATGTTCCATTGCCAAGAGATACAAACTCAACCCACGCCAACACCAACAGTGCCCACGATCGCAAAGCGCATGGGAAGGGGTTGTCTTAGTTAAGAGAATTATTCAGCGCCAGCTTGCGATTGCAATACATATACAGGATCGCATGCGAATCGCGTCAATTCCACGCGCCTCGGGCCGGGTAGTCCCGCAAACCGGCTTTAGTCGTTCACGCCCCAATCAACGAGGGTGCGCGACACGATATATAATATTTGCGATCCACAATCATATGGGATGGTCCCTACGCTTCAAAAATATCAGAAAATCGACAAAAGAGCAAGAAAGCAAAATACTCAGTGAGGGTCAATGGACGGTCATGCCCGTCAAACATAATATGATATGCTGAGAAGAGGTCCCATCAACGAGACTACCGCGCCACTATACGGTGCAATGAAAATATCTTTGCACGTCCGTTGATACGGGATCATCACGCGTTGCCCATTCCGGTGCGCCACACCATCTCGTTTCGGAAGCGCATCGATGACCATTGGAAATGAGCGGTCAACGCAGTAATGCGAGAAAGTGATCGCGGCGCCGCGGACCTGCAGGTCTGCCGGGACCGCGGATAGAAGACGCCATGCAGGGTGCACACCACTTTGACCGGACAGGTCCAGGCTGTAGGAAAAAAGTACTGAGCGACGGATTTGGGGCTCCGGCGTGGCCTGCGGCATCTGTGCGCGTCCAAACCGAATCCGCAAAAAATTGTTGATAGAACGAGGCTGTGGAGCCGGGATATAGTCTTTTGCATGAACTATTATCTCGTAGATGCCGGGTCTGACGGGATTTTCAAGGGCCCGAAATTCGACAAATTGTGCATTCCGGACGGCGACGCTTCGGAACTCCAGTGGTTGGCGCACGACTGGGGATAGCTGCCTGCTATAAACTCGATCCCAGAAGCTCATCCCCGAGATAGGCCGCCAGAAGGAGGCAAGTGAATCGAAAGTATGGATCGTGAGGATTTGCTGGTGTGGCGGTTCAAGATCTGCATAGGTGATGCCCAGATGTCCGGGGAGCAAGATTGGGCCTGTCTATGAAATACTGTCGGTTCGATGGCGTCACCGATTTGTCGTTACCGACTTACGCGGAGGAAGGGCGGGCAATTTAAAAGCACGTATTGGGCGGAGCACCAGTTGACGAGCAAGACGAGCCCGGGAGCTTGAGATTCGATTCCAAATGCTATGGCGAAGAATTTCCCCAGGATCGTCGGAGGCGAAAGAAAGGTAAGGTTTGTCGGGAGTTGAAATCGTAAAAGATTATCGGAATGCCCGGTCAGAAGATCTACCCGTAATATTTGGACAACTCTGTTGCTGAAGAGGATGCACGTCAAATACGGTTTTCACCAAATAAAAATATTTACTGGTGTGGGCCCGACAGACTCACGGCCACTTCCAGACTGCTCCTTTGACGCATGTGGAAAGAGCAATTTAAGATGGAACCAAGGTCGGTGTAAGTCACCGTATGCACACATTGGCCAGTGGGCACCTCGTAAAATCCGAGACTCTCTCGTTCCTGAATGGCAATATATTTGCCGCCCGGGAGCAACTCGACGCGACCGGTGATCTCCTGCTCGAGCGATACAATAGTGTGGCGACGGAGTTCTTGTGGGGCGGACCAAGTAGGTGACCATGTCTTGGGACCCAGTGAGATGCATTTAATCTCGTCGATCAGATCGGCGGTACTGTAGCTCTGGAATTGCTCTTCCGGAGTAAAATCAAGGAATCCGCGGAGTTCGAGGTCGCCCAGGAGGGAAATCCAGAGTTGCTTCGACGACACGATAAGCCGAAGATATCTGTTCACCTAGACGAATCTCGTTTTCATTGTGCAGTACAAAGCGATGGGGGCTTACCCGACCGACACAAAGAACAGTGTAGATGTCACATTTGGACAGAATCTGTCCCAGGACATCTTCATTCAGGTCAAGGAAGGGCATGAAGACAGAGGATGTCGCTGCGTACTGCCTCCGGCAGCATCCGGCATCACAATGATCATCAACTTATGCACGTGTGACCACGTGCCTGCCGCGTCGCTTTAGTCGCGTGGAGTTGGGCATTCAAAAAATTCCAAAAGATGTCCAAAATTCAAACCAGTTCTTCCATGTGCCTGGACGTTTCATACAGGACGAAGGTCATAACCGTAATATATTTGCAACATGTTCAACAGCGTGGACGGAAAACTAACAAGGGTACCCGTCGGAAGATGCCGAGACACCGGCTAATAGGGTAGGGTGGGTCCAAGGTCTCTTAATTCACTTTTTGGAATTTGCTCAGGACGCTGTGAAATTGTGTTTGAAAAGGTTGAAAAAAAATCGGGTTTTTCAGGCCACACACATTTCTGCATTGGGCGACATTGATAATGAGAGCCGGAACTGTGCCATATCTGCAGAGAGGGCTGAAACTGGTTGAAACTGCGGGTTAGGGTTGGGAGGGTTGGGGGTCCTATTCCGTGAGAAAATTACCCGATTCGGCTCGTTTAGGCTCGGCTAACCTCGGCTAATAGGGTGGGTCTGGCGTCGTTAATTCACTTTTTCCCAGTGTACCGGATTTTTGTTGCGGGTACCACTTGAAAACTAGGCAGCGTCCCCAGCTGTGCACAACCTTGGTACAACCGTCCCCGTATCTTCAAGCCCAGTCAACACAGGCAAGAAAGTGGGGGTGATGCCGGCCACTGGTAAACCGAGGTGGTTGGTTGAAGGCTGTGATGATGTCAGTTCTCATACTTGAACGTATGGCTTTGAACTTACAAATAAACTGGATTACGGCGGGGAGAAACCTTGTCAACCCAACCCCGCCAGAGAGGCCAGTATGCGGACATAAGCGGTGAGGCCCCTGGGATCGTCGTTCAAGTTGAAGAAAATAATATGATCATTGTTCTATGTGTCCCGTCGCCCAGGGCTCTGTTGTACTTGCCATCCTGTTTGTTGAGGTGCTTGAAAACAGGTTCCCGTCGACCTCCGCGGTTGATAAGTGTCAGTATGCACGATGCGTGCCGCATAGATAAAGACACATCCTGGCCAATGTGTTTACCGTCCCACACACCCTTAGTGTCTTGGATAGTCGCCGTCTTTCTGATAGAATTGATCGGTATCGTGATCTTGGATTCACCATCGAAATTTCTTGACGGATGCGCGACCAACGCAGATGTCCCGGACGGACCAGCTACCCACGGATTGGTAACGATTCATTCCCGTGGCGGAAACGGTGTCGGCCTGTGTAGTTAATTTATCTAATGAGGAATGGCACAAAGTTGATTTGTGGAAGTACCCATGGGATCTTCAGCGTAAAACTAATGGTTACCAGGTCAGATAATCCTTCGTCGCACAGAAATAATGCGAGGTACCAACACTGGCTTGACAGTCTGCCTCGGTCTCCCGGGAATACTTGATGTGAAGAGCGGGGCCCTTGACGCCTGCGAGCTTTTCTACTTTGACTTTGATGGGCTTTCGACGGTCGATATCATTATAGAACAGGGTGCCATCGGGACCTTTAAACTTGAAGGATGAGCAATCCGTAAAAAGACGTGTGTCCCTCTACATCACGGTTCCGCACCTTTGCCAATATGATTCGTGGTGGTGAACTTTTTGCCAAGCTCAGGGACCATACAAACGACCGAGCCACATAGAAACACCTTGTCCCCTCCCTCTCCATTCAGACGATGAGCGCAAGCCCTAGATCCACCACATGCAGAGCAAGCGGTAATTTTGGGTGGTGGGGAGCCGCAGCGGGAGCACTGCGATGTGCCCGATTACAAGTACTTATGTAGTAATAAGTTCTCGTTCTTTTTTAAAAGTTTACATCACCGTTTCGGTAGCTGCATGAATTATCAAAATAGCGGCTGTGTTGAAGTCTTTTTTCAAGGTTTCATTACATTTTTTGTGACCAGTTAGTGGCTTTGCTTATCAATTTTGAAGGACATCAAGCTAAAGGGAAATTTACTCCTAACCTTCTTTGGTCCGGAGGTCATAGCCCTGGACAAAAATGGGTTCTGGCGAGACATGAATGTGCAAGTGAGGGTGTACAATTATATCAACCTTGGTTTTGAGTCATCCAAAAAAGCAATTGTACGACTTTTGGTGTCTTTTATTTATTTTTTATTTTTTGCGGCAGAACTCAGTTGTGCGTCCAAATCTGGTGCATCTGGATTGCCAAGGTTAACCAAGTAGCTGCCATGCAGCAAGATATGCCCCAGGTCATAACCATGCTCAATCAATCCAGCCTTAAATAGAGTTTGAACCAATTTGCACTGTCATGCCCATAAGTAAAAGGCAGAGGAAATTATTGAAGGATATCACACTATTGCAGCAGAAACATGTGATCCAACGTTCAATGACCAGAATGTTTGAAACCAAGCTGATGAGTTTGGATTTTCCATGTTTGTTTGGCTCTCAATTGAAATCCAGACAGCTTGTGGGTGACCAGAGTAGTGTGTAACTTGGACACCAAGATTACGAGTACTTATGTAATAAGTTCTCGTTCTTTTCTAAAGTTTACATGGCCGTTTCACTAGCTGAGTGAATTATCAGTTACGATTTATAGTACAAGGAAAATAGTGGCTGTGTTGAAGGGTTTTTCAGAGACTCCATTAGAATTTTTGTGACTGCATAGTGGCTGTGCTATCGGCCAATGCTGAGCATACTTCTGACGTCCACAGGCGTTGGTTCGAACCTGATCATTGGATTCCTTTTTTCGGTTGGTCTTTTTTTTATAGCTAATTATTACCTCTAAAAATTGACACCAACTTGTCCAGACGCTGGGCTAGCTACAATATCTCATCAGCTTATTTTTCAAGACCATTTGATCTCAGAAATAATCACGTCTAACTATATTAGGGTTGTTCATAGTTCCCCTTTTTTGCTTCCTTTTTGCCTCCTTTTTGCTTCCTTTTTGCTTCCTTTTTGCTTCCTTTTTGCTCCCTTTTACCGACTTTGGTTCAAGCATGGTCGCTGCCTTTGTTGGTCAACTCATGCAAGTCAGGAAGAAAGAGGAGCTGAAAAAGGGAGTAAAAAGGAAAGGAAGCAAAAAAGGAGACAAAAAAGGGAGCAGCCCATTTTTTTCTCCTTTTTGGCATTCCCTCCGTTTTTCTTGTGGTTTTTTTTCCCTTTTGGGTTTAGAAGTGTAAAAAGGGGACAACTGCAAAAAGAATGGCATTCTACATGCCAATTTGGACGAAAGGAAGAAAAAAGGAAGCCAAAAAGGAGACGAAAAAGGGAGCCGCAACGGGGGGTTTCACAGTAGCCCCCCTTTTTGCTCCCCTTTTTCTCTGGTTTTCCATGGTTTGTACACTTCGACACGATGTTTTTCCCCTTTTCACCCCTTTTTACATAGCTAAACTGAAAAGGGAAAAAAACCGGGAGGAAATGCCAAAAAGGAGAAAAAAAGGAGCGCAAAAAGGGCTACTGTGAACGACCCTATTCTCTTTCTGGTACTACCCTCAACTGGGATTCCCTGGGGCCCACATGATCTCCAGTAGCTTGCAATGAAGAGTCCAGGGCATTTTGTTACTTTTATCCATTGATTTGTTCTGGCTGCCCGGCATTGGATCACTGTCACTGTCATCAGGGTTTTTCACAATAGGCCTTTTTGCTCCCTTTTTGCACTCCTTTTTACTCCCTTTTTCACAAGAGGGACCGAAGAAAAGGGATCAAAAAAGTCTACATGTGGTCTTTTCAAAAAGGGCCCTTTTTTTCAGTGATTCCTTTCTCCAGTTCTTGTTAGGTTATCTCCTTCCAACGCCTCAAATGTACCCTGAACAGACCCCATAGCCCTCCGAATATTCTAGGTGAAATATAAGTTCCGGAAGGTTCTCTTTCTCTCCCCTTTTACAAAATACCCTTGCTCACCCATTCACAATAACTCATTTTTGTTCCATTTATCCCTCATTTTTTTCTGGTTTTCATCAAACTTTGGACATGGGAACCTGATTTTTTTGGATCTGGATCCTTCTTACACCTCTCTAAGTGGAAAAGGAAAAAAAACCTCGATGAAAATTGATGGGAACATCAAAAAGGAGAGAAAAGGGAGAAAAAGGGCTATTGTGAACAACCCAATTTAGGTATTGTGGGTCATGTCTGTCTACTACAAAGCTGTCCAATACCCATGTCCATGGAGGAGGGAACAATACCCAGACACTTAATGTTTAGCACCCCAGTACCCAGTACCCATCCCTCATCTGACTGGAGGATCGTTTCTCCTGCTTGCTACACCTGCAACAGAAATGTAGTGGAATTGACAATCAAGCTTCTGATTGCCTGTTCCTCTTTCTCTCATTTTGAGATGTTTATGTGCTGCTTATGAATTGATTTAATTGAAGGCCCCCTCGATATACCAGGATCCTGGTTTGAGATTTTGGGAGTTTCCAGTCACACAGATATCTCATTTAAAAAAATATAAGTATGAGTTTTGCTGGGCTGTGTCACGGCTCACATCCCAAGTGTATACTAGATTGTGGCCTGTCCCTGATACCCTACTATTTAAAAAAATAAGTATGAGTTTTGCCGGGCTATGCCACGGCCCACACCCCAAGTGAACTTCAGTATCTTCAGGCATATTTTCCTTAGCCTGCTCCACTGTATATTTATCGCACAACGTCTCACCAGGGATCCCTGATTTCCAAGAACATTGATATTTGATACCTACATTCTCTGAAGGAATTCAAAAGGTTTCGCATATTTCGATTTTCAGACGATTCACTGAATCATGGCCGTAATGAATCATTCCCCGGGTCTGAAGTCACCGACAATATCCAACTATCTGTGGTCACAGGAATTTGGGAAGACAATACTGTGAGAGGGTGCAGCGTTCTGTGGGGCCTATCTTGCAACGGCCGTATTAGCCGATTGAACGAAGATGAGATGCAGGAGGTGCGCGACCATGCTAACGCTATCCCGTCGGGGAACTACGGGGATGGTTCGGATTCTGGAACATTGGCGCAAAAGCAAGGCAGGATACAGACAGCGATCGTCGTGAGGCAACAATGGGAATTATTGCAGGACAATGATCCGATCTCCTCCCAAAGACCCGAACCTTCATGTTCAGATTCACGTGTGAAGAATACATCCAATCTACATCCTTCTTGGTGGAATCCCATCTCTCCCAAGCATGCCCCGTTTCTCAAGCAACCACACCTCCGGAATCCGACTCCAGGTCTGCCTCCAACTGGCTGAAACCATTCCGGCAAGGGCTAAGCCTCTAGATTAATATGTGGACGCCAGCGGCCACACCTCCGTAGACGTGCTGACTTCAGACTATCTCCGTCCTGAGGAACACAATACGTCTTGGATGTGGGACAGGGACACGGTATGCATACCCCGTTGGTTTCTCTCGTACCGAGTCTGCCGTCCAGATCAAGGTGAGATGGCCGTTCTCACAGTAACGATGCAAAGTATGATGGACGTGAAGTGAAGATTCAGAGGACAATTTTGGCCAATCGGTATCTTCAGAGCCTAGCGTGCTCCGCGGTTGGAAACCATGGCAGACTTTCCGTTGTGGAGGCCGATTCGACTGTTCCTATTGGCGAGTTTTCTGTGCCATGGACCATTTTCCCATGGTATCTCACGTCATTCATTAAGAGATCAGCACCCGTGGTGATTCTATGGCTGCCGTCACTGTGAGCATCGCGGCATGATGCAGCGGATGACCCGGATGCAGGGTTACCGGAAACCCTGGCAGATTGTGGCGTCCAGAAGATCGTTTCCCGCAGACAGCGGATGCAATCTGACCTCCCTTGAAGGACGACGGCAACCACACTCTTTTGACACCACTTCTTTCTTCACGATGCCTAGCGCATTGACGGCTGCGCCTTTCATCGCGTTGGGGCTAATCCTTGTAACACTTCCGCACCACTGGAGGGTGAAAAATTTGGCAACCATGGCTATAATCATCTGGCTTTCCGTCTACAATCTGACCTACGGTGTCAACGCTCTAATATGGGCGGGAAATGTAAATATTACCGTGCCTATTTGGTGCGACATTGGTAAGTGCAGTTGTCGATATATCTTTTGTGCCACCGTTAAGTCTTTCCAGCGACAAAGCTGAAGATTGGGGCGGACGCGGGCCTGCCTGGCACCTCTTTGTGCATGGCTAGACGGCTGAATCGAATCGCCCATGGTTTTGAGATGGCTCCACGCGGTTGGAGGCATCTTGGACTGGACATAATGCTCTGCTTTGGATTCCCAGTGATAGTCATGGCACTTCGTGAGTCCCCTGGCATCGTAGGGGGCGGAAGGAAAATGACCTTTCCCATAGATTATATTGTCCAAGGCCATCGTTTTGACATCCTGGAAGATTTGGGATGTATTCCGGCAATCTATATCTCCTGGCCATCTATTCTCATCCTCGACCTTTCCGCATTCATCCCAGCGGTCCTGGCACTCGTTTATTGCATTGTGGCCATTCTTCGACTCTATCGCAGACGATTGGCCTTCAGCATGGCGCTGGACAAATCCGATTCCATGCTTACCCTTCCCCGCTACGTTCGACTCATGATCATGACATTCTTTCTCGGGACGTGGAATACCGTACTCATCTCGCTGAGTACAGTCAACGAATACTTGGGAGAGGGTCTATTGCCCTGGGCTTCCTGGGACGCTGTTCATGCTAACTTCTCGTTCATCGGCCAATACACGGATTCCGACTTCAGCCCGCAGACCATCATGTGCGCGTACCTCCTGTGGTGGGCCGTCCCCCTCAGCGGTCTGACGTTCTTCGTGTTCTTTGGGATTGGAGATGAGGCAATGAAGGACTATCGAGCCAGTGCTGCTTGGGTTGGTCGGGTCGTGTTCAGGAGACATTCGCCACCGCCCACCACCGACGGCCCTAGTAAGGGAGACTTATATAGGATCCCCAGCATAAGATCCGTCACACCAATTATATGGGCCATATGAACGAATGTATTGGTGCGGAAGCGATTGTCATTGAAGTGGTGCTTTTACTAATCGCTTTCAGACAATCACTGGGTTCTACCGCGGGGCACGGGCGGTTAACGGCTACTCGTGGTATCTGTGAGCTCGGCTTGGAATGTGTTTGAAGGCCCAGGGGCGAAGGTGTAATTTTAGCTTGCTTTTGTACACCGGGATAACTGGAAACCGGCATTCATTACTCGGACCGTGCCGTGTAATACTTATAACAAAGATCTCGGCACCGTCAAGGGCGTTGATCTTTCCCAGGGCGTGGCATGCCAGTGAAATTGTTGGGGATCTTGGATGTTATGTAGATTGCCAGGAATTGCATTCTAGATAGGCGGTGAGTTCCAGATTCGAGGTAGCAACTCAGCATCTGGTCTCCCGACATCTAAAATTGTCCGCGAGCTCCCGAATCAACACCATGATCCGCGTCCTTTCCAAAAAGAATAACATCCTAATCATGATGTTCGCGTTGTCATGAGCGCGCAGTTAAAAGGCATCAGTGGACGGACACACCAGCATTCTTCCTTCTCCGTTCGCTGGTCCGGCCTCTTGACCTATTATCCCGTCGTTCTATTCACCTTCCCAAATATTCTGCATCATGCAGCTGGTCTCTCTTTTACTCTTTGTCTTCGCCTTAGTTTTGGCTAGCACCGCCGCCCCGATACAGACCGGGGCCGCGAATCAGGTACGCGGTATCCAGGTGGTACTGAGCATAGAAATGACGATTGAATGACAGGTTGCCCCTGCGCAGGCATCCTCCCCGGCCGTTACGAAGGTCGGAAACTAGTTATAGCATACATGCTCCAGGCGGTTCAAAAGACTGAGAATACATGCCACAGGCTTCGGTATCGACCGTGGAAAGTAGTGTGAAGGCCCAAGGGACGGATGTATTCTCCCCCCTTGACACATCTGTCCCCGGCGTGCGTTGGTTTAGACCGTTATCTATGCCTATTATTAATCCTTCTTCAATCAGCCCATCGAAGAAGAGGCGGACCCCCGCCCGAACGCCGGGCACGGATGTATCATCGCATAATGGTCATATTGTGGGGAGCTGGACAGATGGATTTACAATCTCTGCGGACATGTGCCAACATACCTCTATGCACGATCACATTTCTCCAACTTGTATTCCGGCTTCAATTGCATGGATAATGACCCAGTACTAGGACCCAGAGGTTTGCTGTGGCCTGTCAAGATAGTCTGTGGAGGTAGGTTTCTAGTTAAGCAGTGAACCCTGACTGCGCAAATATGTTTGTTCACCTTGAAAAAAATCCACATATATTCTTTGGTGGGGACCATATATCGAGATAGTGGACATCAATGTATCACGCCTGAGACCGATATCGCCCATATCGAAGTGCCAGATATTGCAAATCGCAGGGCGCGTCATATAAACTTTGAGTTGCATATATCGTGAGTTTGAGAATAATATCTAAAGTTTGAGCCAGCATATCAAAATTCGAGGGTCTCTTGACGTCGTTGATGGCAGTGAGCAGAGTTGTCGGCCCGTTCCCCGGAGCACCGACCGGCCTGTGGCGGGCATGGCGGCGTCCTGTCTCGGTAACCCAGACGTTCGGTGTGATCCGTGATGATCAGTGATGTGTGCACCGGATCAGAAAAACAAACACAGAGATCACACCTGAACGTCTGGGGCATTTTGTATAGTAAGACCCCCCATCGAGTCACATCCCCCTATCCCCCTCCCTCCCTCCCTCCCTCTGTTGGGCACGGGGGTGGGTAATACTGATAGTAGCTCTGTTATAGAAGGCCTCAGAGCTTTCTCCCATTTTTTCTACCGTGTTTTGGGCTCACCCAGGGCCACTCAAAAATACATGACTTTTGCTCTCCTGCGTCTGCTCTCGACCTCCCAGCACTCGTGAAAAAATTGGAATTCATTCAGATACATTTGGAATGCATGTTTGCATCTTTATCTTGACATGCGAGGTCCCTCGCTCTTCAGTCTGCACGATATCGAGTCAAGCGTGACTTCTGGACCGTGACTCGATGGGGGGTAACACTATACGAAATGCCCCAGACGTTCAGGTGTGATCTCTGCGCTTGTTTTTTCTGATCCGGTGCACACATCACTGATCATCACGGATCACACCGAACGTCTGGGTTACCGAGACAGGGCGGCGTCGCGATCATCGTCGTTCCGAAGAAGGCGGGTCTCGGATCACCCGTGCCGGTTCTGTTCCGATTTGTTACGATGTTCGGCCGTTTCCGGTTCAACGGTTCTCTCTGTCCAGACGCTTCATTCGCGTGTTTCAATAGGGAGTCAGAGGGTCTGAAATCACGCAGAGTCCTCGCATAAAACTGCTACAAGTCTCCAAATGCATGACGGGCTCATTACCTGAAGCGCAGACCGGAGTACTTCACAAAGACGAAATGGACCAACTCGTACTAGATCTCTGATATCCTAGGCCAAGGCACAGCGGTTCCTCAATTTTCCATGAGTGAGAGCCTCGACCGAGTGCATTGCTTCACAGGACATAAGTTGGCTGAACACTCTAGGACTTCAATAGGCCTGCTCTGGCAAAATCACTACAGTTCCGTTCTAGGCGACAAAAGAGGACTCCAAATGCAACTTTGAATTCTTGAATTACTGACCGATTGACTCCGTGTCATGCAGCGACATAAAATTTGAACGTTATGGGAGCTGTACGTAGTCGGACCCAGGGAGTACCACTGCTCTCCTTCCCGTCTTCTCCCTCGCCGTTGGATCATTACAGGACGTCGTAGTTGAAGCACATAGGGGATGTGGGATAGCAGTTATGCAGCGGAAGAAAGAAAGGGTGTATCGCGGATATGCTCAATTGATACATCTGCTCGCACTGGGAGTTCGATGCAGGCATCTTCCCGATGCCAAGATAACCTTGACCTGCGTTCAAGTAATTATAACACCCCGTCCCGTCGATAGCTGAGCCCAGGGTGTCGACCTTGCGGGAAATTCCGCAGATTTGAATATTCTTCACTTCTTGCGCCACACTGGGCGGCTTCAACGCAGATTTCGGACGAGAAGTGAAGCCACTGATCAGGAATTCTCAGAAGAATTTAGCCAGCTAGAATAACTGCCTCGAAACTTGGGAACGAATGGCCCTGACTTGATCAGCCCTAGTGGGGGAAGGAGGCACAAACCTTTTACAACCTCAATGCTCTTCCGAGCCGTGCGGCTATTCTTTCCCATCATTATGTGTTTGTTTTCGCTACACAGAACGTTCACCCAACCTCCAATTTGTTCGGTCAAACCCAAAATCTCATCTGTCCTTGGTAATCCGTGGAATATATCTTTTCTGTTCGTGGTACATTCCGGTTTGGCTGATATTTCTTTCACACAACGGCCGAATTACAGCTATTTGAGGAACATAAGGCGTGGATAATCATTTTTCTAAAAAAAGCTACTTTTCACTAATGCCCCGATATCTCTCCCAATTCTTCATAAAAAATGTCTTCAACATATCATCAATCGATTTCTGCGGACGTCTTACGGTGTCTAGGCTGTTCAGAATATTTATGTCCTCCACAGGTGGGTTGGTAAGCAGACTCATGTGATTTTCTACTAACGCCCCTGCTCCAAAGGGAGGACAGGTTTGGGACCTTGAATTTATGTCAGTATACTCTGGCACATACCCTTCATTGTACTCGGTAGTCTTCAGTGCAATTATCCAGTGGTGGGTGCATAGATAAGGTCCTGACAAAATCTATCACCTTTAACATGTCATCTGTGCAGTATCAGGCAGTGATGTTGCCTATCAAGCCAGCCAGTGTGCCGCATATGATATTGAAGAATTCTCCACAAAGATTTGAGGCCTACTGGATTTTCTCCCTTTTAAGCAGGATCAACAGTGAAAGATCATCTGATTTTGCTTATAAATCTATCAGAAAGACAAATGGATATGATGAATAGCCTAAGCACTGTAGAAGATTCATAAAAATCAATTGGTTGTGGTTTCAAAGCATTTGGGATATCGGGGCATTAGTGAAAACAACTCTTTTTGATGAAAAAATGATCCGTGCCTTATGTTCCGCAAGTAACTGTAAGCTAATGATTCATTCCTTCAGCTCCTCTTCTGCCGCATGATGCATTGAAGAACAATACTGTTCATTTCACCCTCGCAGTTCGCGGTACCTGAGGTAATCCCTACATCGGTATTGATCCAACCTAGTCTGATCTCACTGCTGCTTTGAACAGAATTTCTGACTCCCTTCAATGCTCTAAGTAAATGTGTTTAAAATTGCAGACTTGATGGGTGACAGGGCTGTACAGGGATGCACATTTTTAAAATTTACCAACAAAACCATCCTCAATGACCGATGCAGGGTGTACAGTGCTGAGCGTTTTGGGAGGACAGGACCGGCGAGGTCCTACCTCTGATACAGTGGCCTCCGCTAGTCAAGATGTTCCTGGAAAATGACTGGAAACAGGACCCCTGAAAACCAAATCAAATGTCTGTCCACCGAAATTTTCAATTTGGATAAAAACTGCCCTCAAAATGGAGAATGTCTACCCAGAATTGGATAAAAAATCGGCCCATGACCAACCCTGGAGGAGGAGGAGGAGTGTATTACTGCAGAGGTCCCAATCAGGAACAGGCAGGTACTGTACTGACGTACATGGCACCCTATGTACGCTACAGACGTCAACGGCCAAGTCGCTGTGGTAACCTACATACGGTAAAGTACATAGACATCTCACGAGATGACAGATGAAGATGGGAAAAACAGCTATCCTGGGGCCCTAAAAACTACGGGAAAATACCTGGGAGTCTCGTCAAAGATTCTGAGGACATGGAAGATGAACTTCGCGAAAATATGCACCGCATCCCTCGACGAGACCAGCTTCAGCATGAATGTGTAACTGGACACTGTCAAATGCAGAGCACACAATTCTGGATCACGATATGTCAAGTCATTGAGGAAGTTGGACCTCAGGTCAACGAGGCGGGCGTTTGTGAGGCAATCAAACAAGGCATGTACCTCACCCAGACAAAATCGGCACAACCGGTGCTGGCGTGGAACCACCAGCCTGTAACGAGCAGGATGACAGAGATGCTTGATGCTTAGGTTGTGGTCCCCGAGTAATAGGTTGATCATGGCCTTGCGATGTGCGGGTACGGCAACCATAATGAGGTAGTGCCGTAACCGCCGGGTGACGAGCTGCAATGACTTGTCTTCACCCGTTTTGAGTCAGTTGCGCAGAAGGTGGGTTTTGGTTTTGATGAGTCAGTCGAAGTCGCTCTGTAGATCAGCATCGACAATACTGGAAATTTGTTTAGTGAGCCCCTCAACAGGCTCCGCACATAGTAGGTCATCAGCAGATACCTCTATGGCTGTTGGGAACTGCTGGAGCATGATCGTCAAGTCCAAAGCCCACCCAGGCTTCCCTGCGCACAGGAGAGAGATAGAGTCGAGGAGGGCGTCGTGTACAACACGGCCAGGGCCCACACCAACCATGTACTGCAACCGACCAATAGAGATCCGATGAATGTGTATCGGCATTTGACCAGTTTCCGTAAAAAGGACAGCAAGGATTGAATGTGAGTTCAGTCCGAGTAACCAACATAGGAAATCATGCTGTGTGTCAAGATGTTCTGCGAGAAGTGAACTGTCAGTGTCGAGAGAGAGCTCACATCCAGACATGAGGTAGCAATCCACCCTAGCCATATACAGGATCAGCGCTTCCCGCACTGGAAGTGAGCCGAGTCTGTGTTTGAGACCAAAGATGGTGTTGCTGATACCTCTCACCTTGGACACTTTTATGGTGTAGTGCCTTGCGAGGACATTTGCGTGGACCGATGAGTACCAGATGCCGACATACTTGAACTCAAAGATGAGCTCGACAATGAGATCCCCGAGACGAAGGGTGGGTATAACCGCAGGTAGTAGACCGAAGATCATCCATTTGGACTTTCTCACGCTGATGAAAACTTGCTTGTTGGCGCACCACTTGAAGAACAGGGTAACCTTCACCTAGAATGCGGGAAAGGATGTTGACATGATGAGGTTGTCATCGGCTTGTTCCGCTTGGGATACGGGACGGCCATTGAGATGGATATCCTCTTCATGGGGAGGGAGGCAGAAATCTGCGAAGTAAATATTCCCCAGAGTGGGCTTGGAGTGGGCAATGCCAAGTCTCCAGTGAATAGACCAATGAAAGACCGAAATGGCATAGAGTGCGCATCACCAAACTTGACCTCATATCTCATTCATGCATATATCATGTGCATGAGATCAAAGGAGGGCCCAGAGACTCCTGCCGCATACATGTCCGTCCACTGTACTTGTCGGGTAAAATTTGGGGGTCTCGAGGTGGTCTGGTTGGAATTCAGATAATTTTGGCTTGGAGGACTTGCCAATTAGGACCAAAAATCTACCATGTCTGGTTGTTTTCCTGTAGCTTCCACACTTGTTTGGCAACATGTGTTTCAAAGCAGACAATCAAACAAACTGCTCACAATTTACATAACAACAGCGCAACATTCCACGACGTCGCAGTTCACATCATGCCAGGCGCCGTTCCAACGGAACTCGAAGTTTCGGACGATGCTGAGATACTTCCTCCTCATTTTCGAACCCACTGGATTGAACACAAGATGTACCCCATATAATTATGTGGGTTCAAATCCCACAGAAGCCGTGGGAGGTTTAGTGGGTATTGCACCGGTTGAAATTCCGAGTTGCCGAGTCCCACAGTACCGTGACTAGTTCTCTGTGTACTGTACTATTTCGACCAAGTGTTCAGGTGACGAGTGACAGAGGGTCCTGAACTGAACACTTTTCGTGTAGGTGACGCGTGACGGCGAGATCTTGCGGCCCAAATAGGCTAAAAACTGCGAACATTTCCGGTCCGGCATTTGCCAGACTACCATTTATGGTAAGTTTCCCGAGGAATGGGTGTTCCGGGGCCCGTCTTCCTCCGACGCCGCCATGCCCGCCAAAGGGTGGTCGGCGCTCCGGAGAACGGGCGGAAGCCCCCGCTCACTGTCATCAACGGCGCCGAGAGGCCCCCAAATTAGATTTGCTGACTCAAAGTTTAGATGTTGTCAAATTGCAAACTCGCGATATTATTCACTCAAAGTTTATATGACGCGTACCCAGAATCGCGATATATTCGTGTTTGATACTTCGATATATGGCTTTATTTTTTCACAAAGTGAACAGCATTGGGCAAGTATCTCAAAATCAAAAATGTTCGCTATGGGGAATTGCGGCACTACTCGAAGAATCCGGGGCCGGCTCAACGAATCAACAATTGCAAAATTATGTTCGATGGTATACACATTCCAGTCCAAGTAGTCCGCTGAAAATACAGGCGCAGATATGCGGGGATGTCCGTGTCGAAATTCATCATACATTATCCCTCCATTCTCTGCGTACTTCTTGCCCCAACGCTCCATATGCCTGGCGGGTGGAGAGGAGGCAACGTTCTGGCCTCGCCGATATTGAAGCTGATCAGGCGGCGGAATAAGGGAGAACGCACGGATAATAGGACTCGTTGGAGCCAGCGACGCCATCGTGTCAAGGAGACTTGCGACCCGTGCGTCGATTTCTTGGTACTGTATTCTCGCCTGCGTGTCACCCCGCATCCGCAAAGAAGCTAACTCTCCGATATACACTGTGCAGACAGTTGCACACAGTGGCTAGGTTCAGAACGAGTTTGGTAAGTTAAAGACATATGAGAGCTGTGTCGAACTAACCCCGAGGATGGGATATGTCTGGTGGGAGGCCGCCGTAGGTTCCACCGTTTGCATACTCGAAACGATTCGATTGGCTGCTGAGAGATATTTATAGCGTGAGGTATCAGAGGAGTGGGAAAACGGGGAGTGTAGGCGAACGATGGCAAGATCGGCAAGTGCGTGTGCCATTAGGAGTGCTTTCCCCCCAGGGCCGTGGGGAAGGGATGAATGGAAGGTGTACAGGCGTTGATCGAGCGAGTCGAGTGCCGCTGCATCAACTATACCTACCAGATTCCATATGAATCGTCGGGATACCTGTTGCAAAGAGAACGCACTGGTATTGCTCCGAACAGAGAAAGCAACTATCCGCTCCAGCAATATTGATGCCTTTGTGAACAGCGTAACTGTCGCGTGTCCATGCTGATCGTCCCCTTTCAGAAATTTCGTTATGGTTGCACCTCCGACTCCCTGGGATAACCGGTCAGCACCCTGTGGAATCCTCTGTGGAATTGCCTACATCGGAGCCGGACTGCCACGGCGTATCAATGACAGACCCGTACGGGGTGGTAGAGGGATGTCCTTCCGCAGCAACCCAGCAATTATCAACAATTACAACGGCCCAGAATGCGTTGATTCGCTCTGCCTCTTCGGTCGCATTCAGGGCCGGAGGAAGCAGTGGATCCACGAGAGGGAAATATGGGACTGGATGTGACTGTGGCGACCTCTGATGCAGCCCCGCACTCAACGCAAGAGACATGGCAGCAGCAGAATGGTACCGTCCCGGAGCAGGGAGCGCGACATGCACATAATAGAGAGAAAGCATGACCTCTGCCTGAAGCGTCTCTAAAACGAGCCTTGGATGCGATGGGAAGCGCTGAATATCCCCGGGCAGGCTCTGCAGCGCGTTGTGAAGAAATGTCTGTTCGGTGGAAGGATCAGGAATTGAGGTCGAAAATACAGTGCCCCAAAGATATACGACATTCAAGAGGCTCTGTGCAGGTCGGTCGAAATGACCAAGTGGGAGAGGAAGTAGCGCGGAGTTGAAGAATCGCAAAGGTTCCAAGAAAAAATAGCCAGTATTCGCGAATTTATCCAGGAAGGTGTTGATCCTGAATTGGTTCATTAAACAACAACAGTAAATCGCAAATGAGTCACTCGCAGCTTGGATATGATCTCTGGCGGAGGTTCCTTCCGCGATGTGAGATTGTGGGAATAAGATAATGAACAGTAATAAGTACCTGTAGAACGAGGAACTCGAGAACCGATTCGGGAGTGAGGGAGCTTCTCGATGCTGAACAGAATGAGCCAAAGCAATACATATGGGGAACTGCAAGTCACCGCTACGAGACAGCCCGGCCGCCTGAGGTGTCGGGCTACGGTACGGCTCCTGGAGTAGGACCTGGGGACCAGAATGTCCGGAAGCCTGGCCAACCATAAATTTGAACCAGAATAAATGAGCCAGAATCGCCACCTGTTCAAGTTGGGTGATCCGCGCCTTCAATAGTTTAATTGTGTCTTGCAGTTGTACCGCGGTATGATGGGCTGGACCAGCGTCCAAATCGAATACGCAGGGGGTCCCTGACCTCGGAGGTCTTAATCGGCATTGGTTGCAGCCCGATCGTACACCGTCACATTTCTACTTCATCGTGAGTGTCAAGAACACCGAACGCCTGATTGTACTTGCAACTTTACGCCGTCTAGGATAATGACTGAGTGACACCTAATAATTTGAGCATAGGTTCCATACCTACAGTTCGAGCATGCACCGCCACGTTGGAGATTGGAAGTTGACTGCCCGACGTGGAAAGTAGCCATGGTCAGGGCACCCCTGGGCGCTCAGATTATATAGCGCCTCGAGAAGCGGACAATCCAGACCATCCTGCGTCCTAAAATCAAGGATGGGTTCTGCATCAAACCAAGGACTTGATCCCACTTTCAAGAGGTCTCGTGTTTGAGTACATCCATGGTGTATAATGCGGGAAGATAAACTGGCAGCTGGTTCTGTGTTCGATTAACACGACGCATTGGGGAAGGAATGGGGTCTTCGACGACCTTTTCCTCCCACACCTCCGTTTTCCGGGTGGATGCGCAGCAGGCGCAGCACCAAGACGACAGCGGCATTGTCAAGTTCACGGCGTCCAATCTAATGCAGTGCCTTTCATTCCCGGGGTGATGGAGGGAGATCTATCTTCGAGCAAAAGAATTTCAATGCGTTCGACCGTCGGAGCTGGTCAAAGAATGATACGAAATGAGGTCGAATTGGTACGCAATGACTTGACGGACAGTCTGCCCGTTTGAGTCTGCTCGTTAGCAAGAAACGTGTGCGCGACTGTAGTTGAAAGTTGAACGAAACGGTGTCAAGTCACGACGGGGCTGTGTGACAGCTCGGTGATCAAAATGCGCAGTCCCGGAACCGTGATAATCGCAATGTGCCAAGATTGCACCCTGCGGTCCGGAATGGCTGAAGGGCCGGTAGGCTCAAGGTAGGCAGAATGTTGGAGAATATTCCGATGCCCGCAGTTGCAAGGAATGCAGCTCCCCAGGTGCTCCTATAATCATTTGGAGCGGCGGAGGCGATAGATGTCGGAGGTTCGTTCTATTATTGTTTGGAGCGAAAAAAACGATAGTTTGGTCAGGTTTACCGCACCAGCACCTCCATCCCGCCCCACTCCAGGACTCTAAATAGCGTAGCATCCGATGCGCGCTCAGTATCCGTACCGGCCACAGTGCACCACCGTTCGGTGTCGTTTTCTGCGGCCCACGCGGCATCCCAGTCGTGCAGAACATCGTCTCCGATACGCTTGAAGAGCATAAATACGCGCGTGACGACATCGGGCGCCGGAGTGATGTCCAGGTTGCGTACGCGGCCTACGGCACGAAGCGCAGGGCGACGTGCGTATGATTTAAGAGCGAGGGAAGCCAATATCTGCAGCATCCTCAGCCGCGGATGATTTTTCAAAGGAAGAAACAGGCGTACGTGATGAAGGAGGTGCGCGCCTCAAGGCACAAGCCGAGCCCAAGCAATACCTTGTCCAGGTACGGTGTGATGTCGCATACCGCAAGCAGGACCGAGTCTGAGGGGCACAGATCGCTGGCTGAGGGGGAGAAGGATTCGGCCATCACGCTGAATTCTGCTGCACGAGGCGATGCGGGTGGGGAGGTATATTATGATTGGTGCTGTGGGAACGACCACGGACAATACATTGGCAGGGAGATGGACGAATGCTTACTGCGCCTCCCAATAAAGGTATGCGACATCCAGACCAGTATTCAATTCCTTCCATCGCGATGGGTGCGGATGGTCCAGTGGATACACTGGCCTCCACCAGACGGCAGTGATTTGGCTGGAACGACGGGATATATCGCGGAGAAACTCCCATTCAGGTGTCAGCGTCAGCGCAACTGAGATGTCATCGTAGAAAAACCTCAAGTTTTCCAGTTCGGTTTCGAGGCGTGTCGCAAAGGTAGAGAAGGCCCTCCCCATGGGAGTGTTTGTCTTCATGTGGGCCGACAACATCTCCCCTGTCTCCGCGGTAAATTCGAGGGTAAATTGGCCGTCGATCATCTGCATTGTGCGTCAAGAGAATCGATTCGTGCCGTGGGGACCCTTGGGAACGACTGGGTCTGCCTTCTTTACGCATATGTGCCGTTCGGCAACAAAGACGGAAGATACAAGGCCGGCGACGACGAACGACTCAGGGGCAATGTCGGTCATTTTCTCATTGCACATCGCGAGCTCGTCTGTAGACAGTATCATTTCCCGGACTCTCATAAGTGGGAAATGCCTGCGAGCGGCATCGATAGCAGCCTGGAACATGTCAGTACGCGATTCGGAATATGTCGGGCCACTCAGTGTACGTTTTGGGGCGAAAAACCAGCACACTCATGGTTTCATCCGTCGGAATGAGCAAAGTTTGCGTCTCTGCCTTGGTACGCGCGGAGGTCTTCGTCTTGGGCATGCCGCGGTCGTGGTCAAAAGCACGCATTACTATTGCATTACTAGTAAAATTCACCGGAACAAATATCAATAAGCGTCCCGATTTCGGTACCGTCACACACGTGACCGTCGCGTGCGTTGGTAGACGCGACAGCATGACCAAATAGTTAGTCTTTTGCTTTCGTTAATCTCAACACGATCGCAGACAAGCGGTGTTCGGATGGATAAACTAAATTATATTTTAGGTTCGGTGGAATTCACCATGTGCTGTAGCCTGTCCTGGTCACGATTCTGTATTGCTTTCAAATTGCTTTAGCAGGTCTCAATGACTTGGCGCGACGTTTGAACTACATTCGAGTGTTGTCTTCCAACTGAGGGCTGAGCGTTGAGCGTTGAGTGTTCCGAGGTACTCGAAATATTTCTAAGCCGGACGCGTGCAAATTTAGGTTCAGGAACAGAAGAGATGGCCCATGACAATAAAAATGTCTTGGCAGCGTCCGCAGCGGTAAATCCCCGGTAGTGTAGTGCGTACCGCGTGCTACTAAGGATTCTCCACTTTATTTCATTTCTGTGCATATATTGATTTAAAATTTGTGAATGGGGCATGCCGTCTTGAGATCGTTCAGGCCGCAGTGAAACTGAAAACTCAGAGAAACGAAGCGAAAGAAAAAGGGGGAGGGACTTTTACAAAGAACGACCTATCAAGCGCATGAATGGGCCCCGGAATGGTGTTCTTTGTGGTGGGTGCGATTTTGCCTACCAGGCCCCTCAATCCTATCTCAGACCAAGGGACTAAGCGCCAGCTGTAGATATCGGAATCTAGATGCAGGGGAATTGACTTCAAATGAGAAGCAGCCAGGGGTCCCGGAACGAATGCACCCTGCGTTTGATTCCTTGGACCATGATCACGCCTACTGCTTTCCGGCTCACATATGTTCCACATCTTCCTTTTCGTCTATTGGAGCCCACTGAGAGTCGAATGCAGTCACTGTGTCCCACACCGAATTCTTCCATCTCAAATCCTCGCAGCATGTTACTATACACATCAACGGACCGTACGCTGTCGATCATGAAAGTCAAACTGCCGGTGGCTCCTCGGTGTTGTATTCTTCAAGGGGTAATTGTCAAGGGGTTTGTGTCGCTCAAATCCCCGAATGCGGCGACAACAGTGGCTCTGGAGGAGGGATATGAGGATACCTCACCTCGGGAATGTGTGGCCACTCACCCTCCTTCACACCATTGTGCATAAACCCTCGTCGCTGGCCTTCGCTTTGAACTGGCTCGACGCCATGCCGACTGGTCCGCATGGTTCTACACACAACGTTCTCTTCTCATCTGGTTGGTGGAAATCCGGCTCCGAAGCGGGATAGACGAAGTTCCAGAGCCCGCACGCGCGGAGAGCGGCGAAGACGACGAGGGTGCATACAAAGGTGATCTGCACTGCAACGAGAAGCGGAAAGTGAGCGGCCGTAAGACGGAGAATTACGAGGACGATAAGGGAGGACGCGGAGAACGCGATGAAGAGCTCGCCGAGGATGAGGACGACGGGAGGTACCTGGGTCATGGTGGACGTTGACATGGGAGACGCTCCAGGACACTGTATTTCATGATCCCTATTTATGCTAAGAAATTTAGCTTGGCGGAGTTCAAACGTGCGCGTAACTCAGGTGACTGTCGGCAGTCGGGTTTGTGGACGGTTCGGTCGACGGGGTAACATCAAAATTGGATCTGTCTGACATGTCGGTGTAAGTCGGTGTCAACCAAGTGAATTGAAAAAGACTGGGCGAGTTGACCGTCTACTCATTAGTGGCGTTTCTTCGGTATCGATTTCCTACTATTTCGAACGAGTATAACTTCCGCTTCGCTATAGAACCCAGGCAGGAGACAGAAAGACACAGCAAGTACAGAACGTGCGTAATCTCTCCGTCCAGATCAACGGAGATATCCTCACAGATGACAATCAAATCTAGGCCAATGCATATACTTGGATCGGAATATAATTC
Organism: Mycena maculata; assembly: GCA_029448575.1. Classification (NCBI taxonomy): domain Eukaryota; kingdom Fungi; phylum Basidiomycota; class Agaricomycetes; order Agaricales; family Mycenaceae; genus Mycena; species Mycena maculata. Next base: position 410,768 of record JARJLG010000045.1, on the reverse strand, counting down.
AACACCTTGGAAATCTGCGAATATGTATTTCGGTGGAGAATGAGAGGGGAGACAAGCTATACAACAACCGTAATGTTATTTTCCCGGCCACAGATCCCAGGCATTGTGTACCACCTCCGCACTCAGGCCTTGTGCTGCACGACACTAGGGTGGTGTCCTAATTCCATTTGATACAGAGGGGCCTGAGAAGGATCCCGGACGTTCCGGGATCCTTCTCAGGCCTAATGTGCGCTGGCCCATTCGATAGAAGCCTACGCGGATTGCCACTCGTGATTCCGGCTACCGGCATTGCCCTGAGCTGGTGGGCAGCCTCAATATTGGACCCTCGGCAACCAAAACTCTTTCAATCGCCGCCATGGGGTACCGTAGTATTCTGTCACACGTCACCCCAGTTCATTTTCGATGTTCACACCTGGGCAATCATGGGAAAACTACCAGACATGGCAGTCCGGCGAATGCCGGAGCAGGAAATTTCTCTGGATGAATGCAGTCAATTTCTGACGGGCGGGGATCTTGCGAGATGCTTACTAGAGGTCTACTAAGGGATCATTAGGATCTGGATTTCCGTCGCCAAACCTGGTCAAAAACCCCAAACTTGCATGTTGAGCTTGATAATTGTAGGGTAACACATTCAATTGGAGCTCAACCTGTCGCAGTACTGCGTCGACAGGTGTGAACAATACCAGTTGCTGCATTCCGCTGAAATAACCCCAGCCAAGAAGTGACTCTGAAGACTCACTTTCCGGTCTGGCCCGCTGCAGTTGACAGATCTAGAGCTCCCCGGCGAGATGGACAAATCTTTTCACGATTAGGAAGTGACGTAGGAGGGGTCCGTCCTGATGAGAATATGAGAACAGTTTGCAGGATATCGGAACTGACTTTTGCCTACAGTTTGCTTTGGGCATGGATCCCCATGGAGTCGTCTTCATATAGCACGTCCATCCTGGTAGCACCATAATAAGTTTGGAGGGGTTTTGCTCACAGGTTGACGGCACTTACTCCCGAACGTAGCCAGCGATGTCGAGGGCGGAAGATTTTCTGTCCAGCGAAGACACTGGGGAGAGAAAACGTACGGAGGAGGCTATCGTGGCTCGACTTTGGCCATATTACATCCCCCGGGCCTACTCGACGGAACACCAGATTGATGGGAGATCGGGGAAGGACAAGCACAAGGTGAATGAGCAATTGAGGTCTACCGCCCCGATCTTCATCCGCAGAATTCTTTCTTCGGTTGACAACCAGATTAGACCGCACCTCGGTTCACCACGGCGACAAATGGATGAGCCCACAAAGGATCTCGGAACCAATGTCCGACACCCCGCGCAAACACAAGTCAGTAAACGCAGGGCTTTTCACTCCAGAAACAAGAACGCTCATAAGTTAGATGGGTAGGATAGTTCAGCGTATGTACAGCGCGGAAGCAAGCGCAACATCGCGATCGCGCAGGCGTCGATAGTCCCGCGGCGGCGGGATTGCGGCGGGAGAGTGGGATATCTGTAGAGGGGGATCAGCTTCTAATTTGGATTTTGTGTCAAAGCGGGACCGAAGTCGAGGAAAACGAAACGAATATTCGAATATCAAGGAAAGAGCAAACACACCTAGAACGTCTCCTCCTCGTCGACCGCGCCCTCGCCCTCCGGGACCTCGAAGCCTTCCTGAGGGGTGCGTCAGCATGGGTATCGGAATGACAGTGCCACCAAAAAATATTTATGGGAGGGGCAAAGATTTATTGCAGCAGTGGCGTGGCACACGACCAGTATAAGATGAGGGCAAGGAACCTGAGACATACCTCCGTACTGTACAATATCGTCTGGATCGAGCGCAGCGTCTGGTCGTCCTGCCCGGCCGCCTCGAGTGCCTCCGTCTGCTGCTGTACCAGGATCTCGATCTCGCGGAGCTAGTCGCGTTGAAAATAAAAGAAATCAGCATGAATCAACCATCTCACGAACCCAGCGCACGCACCTTTTCGAAATAAAAGTCGCGCTCTTTCTCGAGCCCCTCGAGCTGGGCGGAGAGCTCCGCCACCTGCCCGGTCAGCGCCTGCACCGCGACGTTCGGCGTGCCCGCGCGATGCCCGCTGACGGGCGTCCGCCCGCCCGCTCTCACGGCGGCATGCCCTGCGGCGCCCGAGACCGCCGGCCGCGCGGGTGCCAGCGTGGCCGGCGGGTCGCCCGGTGCGCCCTTCCGCCTGGCCACGGCATCGTACTCCCCGCCGGCGTAATTCGCGTCCCAGAACCGCTTTATCCACTGCAGAAACTCGAGGTTGTCCCTTTTTTTCATTTCACCCAGTCAGTCAGCCGCATAAACGGCAGCATAAACGCAAAAAAAATTGCAAAAAATCGGCGCTCACTGCATCTTGCACTTGATCAGCTTTTCGACGGGTATCGGCTTGTCGATCTTTTTGGTCTTGAAGACGTTCTGCATGATCTTGTAGTTGGCGAGGTACTCGTACTCCTGCTTCGCGGCCATCTTGACGCGCGCCATCGGGACGTCGCCGTAGATCGAGTCGAGCACTTGGAGGTATGCGCCACCGGCGCCGCATTGCTCGACCTTTGTGTAGTTTATCGCGAGCAGATCGTTGAGCCACTGCAGCAGCTCCATGCGCGATGCGCCTGCCATCGTGATAGTCCTGGGGGAAGCGAAGGTGTGTCAAGGCGGTGTGACCGTGAGAAAGATAAACAAGGACAATCCGAACTGTGATCCGAATCACCCTTGTCCCAAACTACCGCAGCCGTTGAATCCGTCGCGACGCATTCAGCGGCGATTCTGCAAGAGATAGCAGGCTCGGGGCACGAAAAATGGCCCCTGAGGTTACAATGTTCTCTACGCAGCCATCTCTGCTTTGTATTCCCGCACAGGTTGAAAGTGCACCATCCCAGATCTGTCTTTCAATCCGCCGACTCTTTCACTGTACTTGTCCAGTGCATCGTCACCCTGGCGATCGGTAATTTTAGGTGCCTGTGTGGCGATTCCGCTTTAATACCCAAGGTCGCTTGCTGTCATAATTGCGTCAGTATTGTAGACGAACACCCGTAACCCCCATCGACACATCTCATACAATGGAACACTTTCCCACGCCAATTCGAAGTGCATTCGGTGGCCGCGGACCTCTATGGTGTCTTCTCAACAATATCGCGCACGTACACGAATTGCTTCCCTACCAAGATGTCGAGAGCAAAGTGTGGCGCGAAGAACCCAAATCGCGGGGCATAGGCGAACGTAGGCTGGAGTGTAAAGGAGCAATTTCGAGTTGGAGAATATCGATGGCAGTCTTGAGAAAAAACGACGCCGTGAGGGCGCAAGAGGGGGTGTAAAAGGATGTCGATCAACAACAGCGCGGCCGCGTGCGTTTTTCCCTCCTAGCGACTTCGTTTACGGTCGCGCCTGACGTGCTCGATCCTCAGAACGGGCTCTAATTCGAATTTGGAGCCCGTCTGCATCGGGAGGCGACCCAATTGCTTTCAACTTGAGATTCGAGATTACCTTGACGCGGCGGATTGGACGAAGATGACATCCTCACTTCGATTCATATCCTGGTTCTCGTACAATCGCCCCATCCCACGTCCAAACATGAATGTTCCTCGAAATCGCAAACCTTGTCTCTCCTTATCCGCCGGTAAGAAATTTAGGTGCCCTGGCGGTCTCGGTGTGTCGGGACAGCTCCACCCTCAAATTCCGCCCCTTGTGCCAATTTACCGCCCAAAGAACCCTGGAGCAGCTCAAATCAACGATTACGGGGGCCGAGAAATGAAGACCTTCGTCAGTGAACAATTGAGGTGACGGGTGATATACCGTGAACCTTTGGTCGAAATATCACAGTAGTCACGATACAAATTCAGGTACAAAATTCGCTCCCAATAAAATATTGACATATCATTCATCTCACCGTAGAGCCCGGATCAAATTGCCGCGGTATGTACAATTTGACATTGCATCCTCCGAAATCTGCGCCAGGTGTTCAGAGACCCAGAGACGGAGGAATTATATGAACGCACGGATAGGATTTTTACACCCGAGAGAAACCACCTCGGGTTCTCGGCCGAGGCCATGGCAAAGATCGACAAGCCTGGCAGGTCGGAAAGCCGAATACGCGGCGTAGTAGTCCTAAACGTCCCACAAGATCGATACGAGTGAAAAATGGAAACGATCTCGGACCGCCCCAAGGCACTTGTGACTTGACAGTTTCAGATGATCAACGATGTAGAGGTTCGAAAGATTATTGCGGAAAGTATACCGAATCTCGGCATGGCGGAGGGAGGGTCCTATTTTTATGGGGATGCTATTAGGAAGCTCAGTGATTGATGTGAGGCTGCTCTTTTTTCGACATTTTCCATTATCCATGACTTCCTATTATCCCACGCATGATGCGTGTAGTACCCCGTAGATGTCAAGTAAATGTTCATGTGGGTTAGTTCAACAGAAATATTGAACTGGAATCACTGAAGCGGCTCTCCGTTTGTATAATAGAGGAATGAGGAAAGCACACAGACACGAGTGGTCAATTCAAATTAATTGCGGGTGAGTGGCCCCTCCGTTAAACGTCACGTGATCGTCGAAAATGAATAAATATTCCTTGGGGAGTGCGCTATTGTACGAGCAGTATCTAGGAGCGAAAAAGGGGAAACAGGCAGACACTACCGTGGTTCGAACACGGGACCTCCCGATGCCAGACAATTGCAATCGGGCGCTCACCCACTGAGCTTCAGCGCCGTGATGAGCCAGTCCCATTAGCTCGATAGCCCACGGAGTTTGGGCCCATCTCTGGACCTCCATCGACACATGGACATCGTGCGGTCGAGGGGAGGGTACAGACTTCCCCTTTATTTAGCTCGACAGTCACGCGTCGTGACCATTGTTACCTGTCTCTTTTTAAATTTTCAACCTGAAGTTGGCTGAGCACAGATTGCCCATTAGTATAGTGCAGCTTGCGACTAGACTGAACATGTCCAGGGTGCGAAGAGCAACCATCCTGTGGCTGTCCCGACCCAGGGCCGCAAAATCACAAGATATGATCTCATTCTGCGACGTTATGGGTCCATATGAGTCCAAATGACGCGAACTTCGCGTGATTCTGGCTGATTTTCGTATTCCGCCCCTTCATCATCCTGGTCGATACTCATCCATTGAGATGGGTTAACTGAAGGTAAACAATTACGGAGCCCCTCCGCCCTGGCGGGATGTTGAATCCCCCATCGGACGATGAATTAACTATCACAAACTTAATGTCGCCCTGTTTCAACGACCATACTGGTATTTTCGGCATTTTCGATAGTTCTGGACCCTATCTCACACATTCACCTTTTGAGAAACGAAGCTGGTGAGGTTCGTCTTTCTGAGCGAGGGGTACGTATATTAATTTATGTGGCCAGATTTTTCTCCTCGTTCTCCCAAGGGATGGGCCGAATGTAACACTAGATAGGGTGAGTGTTCACCTTCTCGTGCAATTTCCATGTGTTGAGCTCATCTGGCACAGCATCGAGGAAGAAATTCAGTTGCATCATGGCGAGGAAGAGGTGAAGTTCGATGACCTGAAAAGTAGGCAAAGTGAGTGGACCAACGGGCAAAATAGACCATTTGTTTTCCAGTCCGAACTTCTAACCGTCGCTGCCAGCTGGTGAGTCATGCTTGACTGTGATAAATGTAGGGTGCTGTTTATACTCCCATTGTTTCAAACAGGTGCTTATAAACCAGTTTTTATATGGGTTGGGCTGAACCACTGGTTTTTGGTTCAATCTACCAGCACCTAGTAGGCCTAAGCTGCCGTGAAGTTGAAATAAGGAATGACCGCCGAAAGTTCTTCTGATCTTCGATGAAGGCCAAATTATGCGAGGTTGAGCATATTTCACCATTTAAACTCACATTGAAACCTCCACTAGGTCAAAATCAATGATTTACGGAGTCTCCGGTGCATAATATTCCTTGATTCGGGACGTTTGCCCGCCTTCCGAGAACCAGGGGGCGGAAGTTGGCTGAAGTACCGTGATTACGGCGGATTAGGTGAGTGTTTTTAAACATGTTTATCGTCAAAAAATTGGTGAAACAACTTTTGATTTTTTCACTTCATTTTCACCTTGAGTTCAGTAGAAAAAAATGCGAAAGAAACATCTTAACAATGTCACAAACTTGATTTCACATTTTTCACTTTGATTTCAATTCAAAAAAGTGGTGAAAAATGTTTTAAAATTTTCACTTCTTTTTTCGGTGAAAAATGCCAATAAATTGAATGACATTTTTATCAATTTTCTCACTCAAAAGATTGAAATGTTACGCCAGTGATATTTCGCATTTTTCACCTTAAGTTTCAGTCAAAAAATGCGAAACAAACATCTTAACAATATGACCAACTTTGTTTCGCATTTTTCGCTTTGATTTCTTGTCAAAAAATTGGTGAAAAAACTTTGACTTTTTTCACCTTCAGTCAAAAAATGCGAAAGAAACATCCTGGCACCATTACAAACTTTGTTTCACATTTTTCACTTTGATTACAAGTCAAAAAAGTGGTGAAAATGTTTTAAAATTTTCACTTCTTTTTTCGGTGAAAAATGGCTATAAATTGAATGACATTTTTCATCAAATTTTTCACTCAAAAATGTGAAATGTTCAACCAGTGATTCTCTGGCCCTGTCAGATGAGCCCTTGCAACTGTCAATCTTGAAGTATTCCCTGTTGGAGAAGGACAACACCTGGGTTACAAGAGTGTGCCAGGGTGCTCTGTGCCCTGGCACTTCACCTGGGACCCCACTCTGAATTCGGAGCGAAGGCTCTCAAGGACTCGGTGGAACGAGCTGGCTCACCACTCAATGTGGGCAGTGCTGTCAGGGCCAGACAGAAAGGGTTACAAAAGGTCAGAGTTTTGTGACCGGTCCGGGAATCTGACTGGTCTGACCCTCGGGTCAGACGCGTCAATTCCCAATGTAGAATTAGTTCACACGTTGTATTTACACAAGGCATCGACACGTCCTTCCCGTTCTTTCGCGCTCTTTTTGACCGCCACTCTCTGCCTACGCGTCCGAAACTCTGAGGCTCTCCCACACGAAGTTCTTAAATCCCATCTGGGAACTCTTCGAGAAGGATGACAAGATGTACAAGGATAACCAGACAAACCATATTGTGTGGTGTAAAGCCTGTATGGAGGCTTGTGAGGTAGAGCTGCGGCAGGAGGAGATCACCGCTGTGGCTCGTGGTGGTCCAGTACCGCCTGCGAAGACACAGGAACAATGGACAGCTGCAGGTGCGTTACTTACTACCACGGAAACTCATTCTGTACTCACGGCAATGATTGCAGTTTTAGCATCCAATAGAATTCAAGGAATCTGCGGGAAAATTGAAACCATGACAACACACGTCAAGAACTGCCCAGCTATCAGGAACTCAACGGAGAAAATTGCTCGCCGCGACAAAGTTATGATACGATCCACCGCTGCTACTGCCACTGCTAGACGTAGCCGCAGTGTGAGCTCTCAGTCCCAGCAACCCTCATCATCACACCATGCTACTCCCAGTCCGAGCTATCAATTTCCCTCTCTTCCCCTGCTGTCCCCACATTTTGAAAATCAATCTCTTCCATTTTCGTCGAGCTACGGTCCGAATCTGTCTCCTCTGGGCGGATTTAACACGCTACGGTCCCTCTCCCACAACGACTCATTCTCCCCCACATCTGCTTTCGCACCCTCGCCATCTCCGTCATTTCATGAGGAAGAAAGTCAGTCATTGAAACAACGGCGCAGTTCGTATGCAGGGCAGCCGAGTCCAGTCTGGACACCAGGAAAACAGGCCGAGTTCGGTGAGGACCTCTGCAAATTATTTGTAACCTGGGGCTGGTCTTGGAACGCTGTTGCCAATCCCGAATTCAAATTGTTCTTCGCCAAATACCTTCCTGGGGCGACTCTCCCCATCGACGCGTCCTTTCCGGCAGTATTCTGACAGGCGAAGCCAATAAGGTCATCACTAAGACCCGCGAAAAAATTGAGGGCAAGCTTGCAACCTATTCCGAAGACGGATGGAAGAATGTAGCACATACACACGTCAACACCTCGATGCTTAGCGTTGAAGGACAGGTATTTAATCCCATAATTGTGTCTAAATTCTTTCTCATCAATCTCTGGCTAGCCGTACCTTTTCCGCACTCACGATATGACGGGTAGACCGGAAACTGGCGACGAGTTGTTCGAAATCATGAAGAGTGATTTTGAATATGCTTGGAACACGTACCGAGTCGAGATCATTGCCGTATGCACTGATTGTTGTGATTTGAGCTGTCCAAATAGCTTGGTTCACTCGACTGTTAGGTCTGGGTTACAATCCACTGGGGCTGTAGGCTCCAGTGGCTATCTTATATACTACAGAATGTATCTTCTACTACTCTCGGGTTATCTTATCAATATTATTAGTAAGCCCTTCGGTGACACTTCTGGCTCACATAATAACAACACTGATGATGGCCCAGACGGCAAGAAGGCACGCCGGTTGGTCTCACGATGGAAACCTTCCATTGCCGTCTGGGAGTGTTGGGCCCACCAGAGCAGCTTGATGACAGGTAATTACCTTGCGATCAAGGCGCCCTGGATGCAGGATGCAAAACACGCAATCGAAGTCATCAAATGGTTTAACAACCATGGAAAAGCTTTCGATCTGCTTCGAGCTCAACAAAAGTCCATCATGATTGTCATTCTCCATCTGATCCTTCCTGTCGTCACTCGCTGGACTGCGCATTACTGTTCCCTACAACGACTGAAAAAGCTAGAACGGTCGATCCGTGCGTGTGTCATGACTCATGAGGAGACCCTTCGCCTCTGTGCGGGAAGGAAACCAGAACAAATAGCAGCAGCGGAGGTAATTATAGAGACGTGTAAGCGGAATGAATTTTGGAAAAACATCACGCGGTATGTGCATACGCCTATACCGACACACATGTTGATTCGTTCTTGTTATAGCATCGTAACTCATCTGGAACCGCTTGCAATCACAGCTAACATATTGCAATCTCCGCACTGCCGCCTCGACACAGTCCTTTTTACTGTTATATGTCGAGTCAGGCCAAGGCCGAGGAAGTCCGACCTTGGAGTTCGCGGGTTCTCGCAACACTACAAGGAATAGAGTGAGCGACTATTCAGGTCCGCAGTTCCGCACAAGACTATAGTCTGGAGTCACGGAGTTCGGAGTTCGGAGTTGAAGTCCGAATAGAGGATGAAGACAGAGGCTCGACCAACGCCGAGATAGCGAAGAAACAATCAATAATCAAACTGAAGTACAAAACATATCTAACTAGCTTTTAAAACTAAGTACGCTATTGTCTATTGAATACAATAGCGTGCGAGATATTGGTAAGTAAGAAACGTTAAACAATAAGGTAGCAAGGTGACTTAGTAAGGTTAAACAATAAAGGACTTCGGGCTTGGTAAGGACGCCCGAGAAAGAAGTCGGACTAGACAATAAGGCCTCGGAGAAATACAAGTCCGTCGGCCCGATGAGTAATCAGTGATTAGAAGGGAAACGCTCAGTAGACCTTCATAGCGTGAAAACCCTCTCGGGAATTGCCGGACCGGGCCGGCCGGGCCGGCCGGTCCGACAAAGCACGGATATAACAGTATCCCCCTCTTAAGACTCTTACCCTCAAGAGTCTTCGGAGTCAATCCTGTTTGATCCGCTCGGAAAATATCGGTCGCCGGTATCACCGATGTCCGAGAATATCCGAGGTCGGCGGCCGAAGTCCGGTATGTCCGTAAGTCCGATAACTCCGGAGCCGCGGGAGTGTTAAGCGAAAGACATATAAGAAGGGCGATTCGGAGTCGGAGTTTAAAATCCCCCTTGAACTTGAACCACCATGTCGTCCTCGAATATCGTTGTCCCACCCCACGGTAAGTCGTCATCGGCGTTCGTCGGCATCGTCACTGACAACACCGACAGCCTGCCGCCGCTGCCGCCGCACTGGGCGGACCTGTTTGAAGAAAATCGGGAGGTCCCAGGGCTGCATCGAGTGCCAGCAGTCCAAGGTGAAGTGCGAGTGGACTTCGGGCCCCGCCGACTCCGACCCCCGACCCCCGACCCCCGAACTCCGCCCCCCCCGTGGCTAGCGGCTCTGGGCCCTCGGCCCCCGACGCTGTCGCAGCAGCGGGCCCCTCGTCGGAGTCGCCTCGGAGACCGAAACGTCGGAGTCCGAGGTTGCACCCCGGGGTCCCCGCGACCAAACGTTACCGCCCTCCCCGCCACAACTGCGGCCTCGCATGCCCATGCTGGTTCGAGATCGCCCAGCTGAAGCTGGTGGTCAAGACCGCCTGCGAGCGCTATCGCTTGATCCGCGCTCAGCACCGACGCAACTGCCTGAGCCGACTGCAGCTCAACCACTCCATCCTACGGATCGAGGAGTGGATCAAGTCCGCCGACGCGGACTTCACTTTATACCCGCTGCCCATCTTCCGGACCCGCGTCTCACCGTCCCCCGAGCTCTCCGAGGTTACGCGCCTCGACGACCCCGAGCTCGAGCCCGATCTGGATACCATTTGGTACGGGTTCGGGGATGATGTGATTGAGGACGGAGTTCGGTCTCGGGAACCGACGGCGAACCCCGAAGCGATGGATGTCGATGTCTCGGAGGTTTCGGGGTCGGTGGCCGAGGGAAAAGGAAAGGAGAAAGCGATGGAGTCGGCGTCCGAAGAGGAGGAGGAGGAGTCCGAAGAGAATGAGGAGGAGTCCGAAGAGAAGGAGGAGGAAGAACAAGAGGAAGGTTCGGAGTGGGGAGGAATTCCCGCAGAGGACTTGTAGATAGTAAGCCTCGGGGTTGTAAATAGAATAATTTCTTGTTTGTAATGCGAAGTCGCGTCCGATGTCCGATGTCCGAGAGAAGACCGATGTAAGAGAAAGTCCGAATGACCAATGTCCGAAAGGTTAATAGTTCGGACCCGGCTTGTCGGGGTATCGGAGGTGGAAGCTATCGACAAGTTCTGGTGCGTGAACATCGTCAGCTCCGACCCACGTATACTGTTCATCGGTGTTCTCATATCCGAGCCATTCCAGCTTGTATCGGAGTTTGACTCGGAATCTCCGATCTAACTTGGAGTCAACAATGTCCTTGACTTCAAAGTGCTCCTCGCCATCAACGACTTCGACAGCCGCCGGAGGCTCGGGGGCCCGAGAAGGATAAGGATTGGGTAGATGAGTCTCAAGTTGAGAGACGTGAAAGACCAGATGGATACTCCGAAGCTCCTTCGGAAGCCGAAGGGTATAGGACATAGAGCTGGGTTTGGCGATGACTTCGTAAGGTCCGAGATACTGCTCGGAGAACTTCGGAGTTGGACGAGTGGTTCGGATATGCTTCGCCAAGACGTAGGCCGAATCTCCGATGTTAAAGGTCGGACCGGGGTTGCGACGCCGATCGGCCGTGTCCTTGTATCGGAGTTGAGCGGAGGTGATCTGCTCTCGGAGGAATTCATGAAGACTTTGAAGGTCGACGGCCATGTCTTTAGCGTAAGTGTTAGCCACATCACGCTCCGAATGAATGGTTAAAGCAGGATGGTAGCCCTTGTTCGCGAAGAAGGGTGAAACTCCGGTACATGCGTTCGGAGAGTTGTTGTATGCAAACTCCGCCAGAGGTAATAGGCGGTCCCAGTCATCCTGTTGGTAAGAAGTATACATTCGGATGTACTGTTCCAGGGTCTGATTAGCGCGCTCGGTTTGCCCATCGGCCTCGGGGTGATACCCCGAAGTGAAGTGCAATTCCATGTTAAGCAGTTCGCCTAAAGACCGAAAGAACGCCGAAATGAACTCCGAACCCCGATCACAGGTGACGTGGGAAGGAACTCCGTGTTTTGAAAAGACGTGAATAAGAAAGAGTTGAGCCAGCTCGACTGAAGTGATGTGAATGGTGCAAGGGATGAAGATTCCTTGCTTTGAAGAGCGGTCAATAATGACGAGAATGTTGTTGAAACCACCGGATAAGGGTAGTTCCTCGATGAAGTCCATAGAAATTGAGTGCCAAGGCCGAAGTGGGACCGGAAGGGGCTTCAAAAGCCCGTAAGGTTTGTGCCTAGGCTTCTTGTTGCGTTTGCACAAGACACAAGATAGACAGAAATCCCGAACGAAACTCCGAAGGTCGGGCCAGGTATAACCCCGACGCACGAGCTCCAAAGTCCGATTCTGTCCGAAGTGCCCCGAAAGGACATGGTCGTGGTGGTATTGAAGAACTCGGACTCGGAGTTCGTCCGAAACTCCGTTGACTAAAGGCACGTAGATGCGTTCATCAAGTCGGAGAAGGCCTTTGTTGTCGATAGACCATCGGCCGGAGTCCGAAGCAGCATGTCCGAGTCCGATGACGGCCGCGGGGTCATCTCGGAGATGGGCTAAAATGTCGGAGTGGAGCTGCTCGGTGTCCATAATGACCGAAGCCCGAAGGACTGGTTCTTCAAGATAAGTGGCTCGGAGTGACGCTGATAACTGATCCTGAGTGAAAACGGGGCGAAAATTATGAGGGTTAACTTGGCTGTATGTTATATCCATGCAACATCCCCAGTCTTCTCGTCGACCTTCCGGTAGCTCCGGTAGGTTCCGAGGCTCCGGTAGTATACCGGAGCCTCCGAACCGTCCGGTACCATCGGGTTTTTACGCAATGAAGGATTACTGAGCGTTTCCCGTTTATCCGTCTTCCTTCCTTTCCACTTATTGTCATACGACTTCTCATCAGCCCATCTGACTTGACTTATTGTTAAGAACCACTCTCCTTCCTTTTATGGAATACAATTAGATACTTAGTATAAATACGTCTTTAATATGTCCTGTACGTCAGATTGATAATTGACGTTGCTTGGCTCACTTCCCTTGCACTGAGTCGTCTCCGTTCTCTCCGGTTCCCTCCGGTACTCCGACTCGTCTTCCTCTATCGGGTACCTGCCGGTTAGGGTAGTCACTCACCCTTGACCCCCTGTGGTGTTGTGATCCTCCTCCGTATACGTTCCGGACCCTCCGGCACTCCGACGCTCCGACATACCGGAGCCTCCGGTCTCTCGGCCATTTACTCTTTGGGTCCACCCCGGCTCGGTATATAACACTGTAAGCCCTATCCCCCTCTTTAGGGTAGACGTCCCATCGTCTAGTTAATGCGTCCGGCTTGCCACCTAAGCGACCAGGGCGAAAGCGAATGACCATATTGAAATGGCAAAGGTACTCGGACCAGCGCACTTGTCGACGAGTCAAGACCTTTGAAGTAGAGAAGTACTCCAGGTTCTTGTGGTCAGTGACCACGTCGATAGTTAGTGGTGCGCCTTCGAGATAGTGACGCCAAGTTTTGAAGGCATCAAAGATGGCTAGGAGTTCCTTGTCGTGAACGTCATAGTTCAACTCCAAAGGATTAAAGGAACGACTCCGAAAAGCCACCGGGTGGATGTCACCGTCATCTCCGAAGATCGAGAGTATGGCGGCTAGAGCGTAGTCCGAAGCATCGGTCTCAACGATGATTTGTCGGCCCGGAACCCAATGGTGCAGGATCGGGGCTTCGGAGAACGCGTTCTTGAGGCGTTCGAATGCCGATTGGGCCAACTCCGACCAGTCCCATTTAACTCCGGAACGAGTCAAGCGAGTGAGGGGAATGGTGATGTCGGAGTAGCCGTTGATGAAACGCCGATAGAAATTGCAAAAGCCGAGGAAGGATTGAATGTCTTTAACCTTCCGAGGGACTGGCCAACCCAGAATGGCATCAACCTTGTCCGAGGCCATCGCGAAACCATCGGGGGAGAGGATGTAACCGAGGTATTCACAAGTCGTAACTCCGAACTCGCACTTCGGAAGTTTGCAGTAAAGTCCGGCTGCGCGTAATCTCCGAAGGACTTCTCGGACATGCGAGGTGTGCACATCGGAGTTGTCGGAGTAGATTAGAATATCGTCAAGATAGACGACGACGCAGATATCGAGCAAGTCCGAAAAGAGGCTATTCACAAAACGTTGAAAGGCCGCGGGTGCATTAGTCAGTCCTTCGGGGACGACTCGCCACTCATAAGAGCCGTAACGAGTCCGAAAGGCCGTCTTCGGCTCATTACCTTCAGCGATACGCAAAAGGTGGTAGGCATGTCGGAGATCGAGCTTGGTATAGATTCGGGCTTTGCCCGGAGCGTCGAGTAAGTCCGAAATGAGCGGAAGAGGGTAGCGATCCTTCTTTGTAATGCGGTTAAGTCCTCGGTAATCGACGCAAAGCCGAAGGCTTCCGTCTTTCTTCTTAGCGAAGAGTATCGGAGCACCGTGACTGGACTTCGAAGGGTAAATGAAGCCCGCCTTCAAGTTCTTGTCAATGAACTCGCGCAAGGCCGTGAGTTCGGACTCGGACAACGAATAAATATGTCCGATCGGCGGTACTTCACCGTCCTCGGTGTCTATTCGGAGGTCAAACTCCCGATGAGGAGGAAGATTGAATGCTTCGGACTCCGAGAACACGTCGGCAAAGTCATGGTACTCCGAAGGCAAGTCCGACTGGTCCGAAGCTAGTGTCGAGGACCGAGCGTGGACATCTTCGGCCTTCGGGGTTGCACGAAGAGTATACTGCACCGTACCGGCTTGTCCGATGATCATGGAATAAGCGGCAGCGGAGACGAGTGAAACCAAGGGTGTGGAAATCGGAGGGCTGGTAAAGCCCGAAGAGGAGTCCATAGAAGGACCGAGGTCCGGTAAAGACGTCGTCGGGTTTTCTGGTACAACTCCGAACGCTGGTAAGCCAGTCGTCGGAGTCGACTCGGAGTCCGGCAGAACTGAGGCAGGACTAGTGTCCTGTGGTGTCGACACTGATGGACCAAGCGGAGTGGAACGGAAAGAGATACTAGCTGCCGACCAGTCAATCAACGGATTGAAGCGGTGGAGCCAGTTGTATCCAAGAACCAGTTCAGAAGGTGAATCAAGACGGGTGACGTAAAAATCCATTGAATGGACTTCACCAGATGGGAATCGGATTAACAGAGTGATCTGCTTTTTGATAATAGAGGAAGAGCCGTCGAGGTATCGCAACCGGATCGGATGTATTTCGGAGGTCGGCCATGCGTTCTTCATTACAATTTCTGAAGAAATAAAACAATGTGACGACCCCGAGTCGATAAGTGTCCGTAAAATGGTGTCGAGTCCCGAGGCGAGTGAGTCCGATAAAGTAGTAGCATAGAGATCGAGGTATAAGGCATTAGGTGAAAGAGAGGACGCGTTGAGATAGACTTCTTCCGTGGGCACTCCGAGAGAGTCAACGCAACTCCGAACGGGTGCTGGAGTTTCGGAGTTGCTGGTCATTTTTTTGACTCAGTGGACGGAGTGGCCTCGGAGTTCGGAGTCGTGGCGGATGCCCGACCCTGCGAAGGCGTAGTCCTCTTCTTACAATCCGCAGCCTGATGTCCCTTTCCACCACAATACATGCACAACCCTTCCTTCAAACGCCGAGCGCGCTCGGTGTCCGTGATTTTGCCGTTCTTGCCTAACTTGTCGGCGTAGGGCTTCGGAGTTCTCGGGGTTGCGGACCCCGAGGCTGCTCCGGTCGACGAGGCGGATGCCGAGGAAGGATTGTTGGTGGATTTCGGAGCTTGTTGTGGTTTCTTTCCACCGCCGCCAGCACCGTGGCCCGAAGACCGAGACGCGGTGTTCGGGGTAGAGTCGGGGTTGCCTTCGCGCTTCTTCTCCGACTCCCGCTTCCAATAGCGCTGATCAATGCGCTGTGCCAAAGTCCGAAGTCCGACTAGATTTGTCGGAGGATCAAGGACCGCGAGTTGGTTCTTGATCTGACTAGGCAATCCTTCGTAGAACTGGGACCGAAGTGCCGCTTCACCCCAGCGAGTCATCGCTGCCTGGGTGTTGAACTCGACGATGTAGGTCGAGATCGGGTCCGAGGGCTTCATCCGAAGCGTTCGGAGTTTGCTTTCGGCATCTCCGACAGGGTCATGCGGTCCAAAGACCGACATCAACTCCTGAATGAAGAGTGAAAAGTTGCCATCCCAGTCGGGGACAGTACTGTCCGTGGCAAACATAGCGGGTTGGAACCAAGCGGCCGCTGCCCCTTTCAAGTATGAAAGGACAAAGATGATGCGGTCGTCGTCCGAAGGAAAGTCCTGAACTCGCTCAGCGAAGTGAAGTCCACATTGCGAGAGGAATAAAGGAAGTTTGGAGGGGTCCGAGCCGTCGAAAGGCTCGGGGTTTCGGAGGTTGGATCGTGAACTCCGAACGGGACCCGAATTAGCTCCCGAAAGCGACCGAAGGACGGTAGTAAGATCGTTGAGTCCGCTGAAAATCCGAGCACCGATCTCGGCGTCGTCCGGACTCCGAGGTCGACGCCGAGGGACAGGTCCACCACCTCCGGGCCCACCAGGACCATCATCATCCCCGTCGTCACCCCCACCTGGGGCACCTCCCACAGGTTCCTCGGGTTTGGTGTTCCGAGTCGGAGGGCGCTCGGAGTTCTCCGCCTCGGGCTCCGGGGCTGGAGCCTCCTCGGTATCAACCTCCTGAATAGAGGCCACCGAGGGCACTCTCATCTGAGCCGGAGGGATTCCAATCGGAGATGGAGTCACCGGAGTTGTACCCCGACGGAGAAGCGGAACTGATGCTGAACGAAGGCGTGGTATGGGATGAAAGACAATAGGAGATGGGGGTTGTTCCGAAGATTGGCCGAGAGTAGGTGGTTGAACCGGAGTTTGACCGAGAGTAGGAATGTTAGAAAATAGTCGGGATTCCCGACGTTCTCGGTGTTGGTGTGTCGGAATTAAAGGGTTAGGGGCGGTATTGCCCGGTGTGAAGAGATTGGGATTGAAGTATGATCCAGACATGGCGAACCGAATAGGTGAGTTTGATTATACTGTTATATGTCGAGTCAGGCCAAGGCCGAGGAAGTCCGACCTCGGAGTTCGCGGTTTCTCGCAACACTACAAGGAATAGAGTGAGCGACTATTCAGGTCCGCAGTTCCGCACAAGACTATAGTCTGGAGTCACGGAGTTCGGAGTTCGGAGTTGAAGTCCGAATAGAGGATGAAGACAGAGGCTCGACCAACGCCGAGATAGCGAAGAAACAATCAATAATCAAACTGAAGTACAAAACATATCTAACTAGCTTTTAAAACTAAGTACGCTATTGTCTATTGAATACAATAGCGTGCGAGATATTGGTAAGTAAGAAACGTTAAACAATAAGGTAGCAAGGTGACTTAGTAAGGTTAAACAATAAAGGACTTCGGGCTTGGTAAGGACGCTGTCGTGCCTCATTTTTGTTTCATATAAATCAATGAGCAAGAAATAAAATTTTAATTATGGAGTTTGGTATTAATTGGACACTACATCGCGACGCGACTTGTCACCTGACTCATCATGTGACACATAGACGAGGCAAAGAAAAGAAAAGAGACAGTAAAATATCTCAAAGTCTGAATAATTAGCTAAATAATCCTTAGAAAGCAATTACCAATCATTAGTAATGCTGACTGAAGGATTCGTCAGGATCACTCAGCGGCTTGGTAAGGCTGAATAAGGAAGAAGAAGGTTCAGGATGGAAACTAGTTCACACGGTAAAGGTATATAAGAAGGGCAATTGTGAAGGACGAAGGATAATCTCCCACTGACTTGCAGTAAATTGTACATAGCTACTATTAATCTCAAAGTCTACTTTCTCAGACTACTTGAAGTTCTAAGTCTTATCAAAGGCTTCTATAAGATCGTAGTACCAGTCTTCACTGAACAACTTAGGCAACCAGCTTCTTACGTTTACAGATCCTCAACAGAACTCACCCATTGGGCCGAGTTATTTAGTCTAACGTGAATCCTAATTTTCTACCAAAAACCTTACACCACACTCCAAAAGGACTTAGTGGGAATTGCCTGAATAAAGTCACTTCCGGCTACCTACTAGTGGAACATATTTTCCACACGACATCAGTGGAGCCCACCGCGAGGGGAAAATTTTGGTGTATAAATTGTTGGAAAGAAAACACGTTTGACTCATTGTACGACGAACTACGCACAAGGTTACCAGCAGACAGACCGTATCAGAATCAGAATTAGCGCACGAATAAGCCGCTAATCAATTAGATCAGAAGCGCACGAATAAGACACTTAGGATCTCAGTTACAGAATACAAATTGCGCACGAATAAGCCGCAAACACAGACAGATACAGCATACAACTAGCGCACGAATAAGCCACTAGTTAAATTAGCAGCGCACGCATACAAATCAGAATACAGCACACGAATAGCGCACGAATAAGCCGCTAATTACATCAGACAGTAAAAAGAATTGCGCACGAATAAGACGCATACGAATCAGATACAGCACACGAATAGCGCACGAATAAGACGCTCACGCATCAGACACGCCTCCATTGATTTCAGATATGGCCACTACAACACAAACATATGAAATGCCCGTCTACCCATTTTTGACTGAAGAACAGCGCCGTGAATATGAGGCTGCTTTCACAGAGCAGCCAATGGCTTCAACAAGTGCACATCCAGCCACCAAAAAGAAGAAGGGGAAGCAAAGAGCTGAGCCCTTATTTCCTATGGCGAATGGTATTGGAATGGATCCAGAAGATCCATATGATTCAGATGAAGATTGGGACTGGAGTCCACCATCCACGCCAGAACCTAACCATCGTCCACAAATGGCCCCACCAGTTTCTTTTGCAGCACCCTTGAGAACATCCCTAGATATGCCTATTCGAGGAAGCAAGGAAGCTCCAAAAACATTCAGAGGCAAACATACCGAAGTTTTGCTCTTTATCCAGCACTATGATCATCTTTTAACCAAGTGCCGAGTAACTGATGATCGAGAGAAATGTGCATTCCTTTTGGATTACTGTTCCGCAGATGTTCAAAATGTGATTCAGATTATGGATCCATTTATTCGCGGTAACTGGACTAAACTACGCCATGATATACTTAAATTCTATGATGCTGAAAGAGCAACACAGAAGTATAAGCCATCTGATGTAGTCACGTACACCCTCAAGACCATGAAGCGTCCTTGCTTTAATCTCACTCAATGGCGGAAGTATTTTATCAAGTATCATTCCATTGCAGGTGGACCGCTAAGACAAGGACATATGAGTAGAGAAAATTATCAGGGATATTTCTGGCTTGGTATTCCTCCTACTTTACGCCAAATCCTTGAGAACCAGATACTACAGCAGCGATCACCGAGAGATGTAGCGGCATATACGATTAAGGAAATTAATCGCGCCGCTGAATGGTATTTCAGAAGGAACAAATTTGAATCACTCATTGTGAATGCGGCAGAATATGGCATTAGTATTGACGAAGAGATGTCAGGAGAGGAAAGTAATTCCGATAGTGAAAGTGACGCAGATGAAGAATCCGACTACGAAGAATTTCGCAGGAAGAAGAAGCAACGAGAAAAGAAAAAGAAACATGAACGCAAACACAATTTGGCAGAAAAGACTGCCAATGAGCGCACAAAGCAGAGATTTGCTGGAAATGAAGACGAGGTAGCAAGCATGATCAGAAAATTGAATGCCATGAAGATTGACGATCCCGAATACGCGCCTGTCTACTACAAAGTTATGGTGTTAGATCAAACAGGAACAGCCGCCAAATGTGTCAAGGCACCCTTACTAAACGCAGACAGAGATCTTCAATCACAAAATCGTGACCAAAGCCCTTCGAATTATTCATCACGCCCACCTTCGCGCTATGTGCCAAGCAGTTCGTCAGGATCAGAAGGAGCCCCCAAAACTCCAGCCACATACCCGAATAATATTCCACTAGGTGAACGACCAAATCGAAACCTTGGGGATGATCAATGTTATGGATGTGGCGGAAATGGACACCGTACCTTTAACTGCACAGAAATAAATAATTTGATGCAGAAAAATGTAATTGTGTTCAACACCGACACTCGGCGATTCGAAATGAAGGATGGTGTACCTATTAGGAGGTTCCCTGGAGAATCAATCGCCAAGGCAGCAGAGAGATTAGTCAAGGAAAAAGCTCCGAGAGTAATGCTGACCTACCTGGACCCAGAGAAACCAGTTTCTCGCATTTCAAATGCCGTCCAAGGATTCTACCAAGAGGAATTTCAACAAGCCAGAATTGTTGAGGTCCAGAGTGAAGGTTCTGGAATTGAGGAAGAAGAATCAGATGATGACGAGGAGAAAAATTCAGAAGAAGAACAAACTGTTTATCTTACAATTCCAAGACACAAGAAAAGAATAAAGACAGCTCCAGTCATTCAAGCCGCAGAACGAACCGTGCCGAGTACAAGGGTTGCGAGGCGTGAGAAATTCGATGGAGTTTATCCACCTTCTCGCGATAAAAGTCGGTCACCATCAGTAAAAGACTTGCAGGCAGAAGAACAAAATAATCAGACATCCAGCTCACCGATGACATCGCGCCCCATAACACCACCTGCCGCGAAGCCGAGTATCCCAGAACCCATACCCGTGGATGCGCGGAAAGTACGATTTCAGATGCCTGAACAAGAAGATGTCGAAATGCGGAACGTACCGCAAAAGGACGTAAAATCAAGTGAGGTCCCCGCGAAGCGAGTCTCGGGTCCAAGATCACCCGTGAGCACTTCCGAAACCTTAAAGGACAATGAGACGGAAAAGGAAAACAAAGAGCCGCGAGCAATTGGAAGACAATCGGCCATCTCGGGAACCGTCAATAAAAGGGAAATAGCAGAGCGAATTTTGGACTTACCATTTTCGATGACTCTTCGAGAAGTAATGGAGACGTCAAAGGACGTTAGAACAGAATTCCAGGACTTAATTAAAGTCAAGAACGTTCGCGCCGTATTTCTCGGCCGCTCAGCTCAGCACCCGCTCCTAGCGAATTTAGGATGGCCACGCACCGATGGAATTCTGATAAAAGTAGAAATGGAAACCGGCGGAGTGCCAGTTTGTGCTATTATCGACACAGGATCCCAATTAAATGTTGCTCGCTCCGATGTAGCAGCCAAGAAAATCAAACGTACCGTGGATATGTCATTTATGACCAACATGAATGACGCCAATGGAGGGCGCGGACAGCTGCAAGGCTGGATTGAGAACGTAGAATTTAATTGTGGAGGGGCAAAAACAAATGCTGACCTTTGGGTATCTCAGCAAGCTCCATTCGAGTTATTGTTAGGACGACCCTGGCAAAGAGGAAACTTAGTCAGTATTGATGAACGAGAAGAGGGAACTTACCTCGTGTTCAAAGATCATGAAACTCGGCGGCCCAGGTATGAGTTATTAGCAATACCTTACGAAGGGCATCCGGGTGATTTCCAAGCAGGAGTCCAGGCCCATTACGAATCTTACGCATATTGGAGCGCCTCACCAATCGTTGACGAAGCCCCCACCGACCGAGAAGCCCGAGACAAAGAGGAAATCCAAAATGGTAATGGGAAAGGCGGAGAAATCAGTCAGCAAAGCCCCACAGACTATGGAGAAGCTCACCAAGACAGAATGGAAGTCTCCGTGAGACATGAGATGATAGGTTTGCTTATAGCAGCAATACGACTAATACGCACCTGGATAGGATTGGTAACAATATTTATTGGTTGGATTATTATTCATCTGGATAAAAGAATTAGCAAGCAGTACTTGGAAACAGATGATAAAAGACCAACTGGAACGAGTGGAGATCAGCAAAAATCAAGCGCTGAATTTGGAAACATGGCGC
Source organism: Mycena maculata (assembly GCA_029448575.1). Lineage (NCBI taxonomy): Eukaryota > Fungi > Basidiomycota > Agaricomycetes > Agaricales > Mycenaceae > Mycena > Mycena maculata. Next base: position 389,149 of record JARJLG010000045.1, on the reverse strand, counting down.
TCTTGGGAATCTCCGCCGGAAATCCATCCGCCTCTTCTTTCTCAGACACGCAGCCGTTTGAGAAGATTCAATACTTGACTCGGGGACGCATCAATCATCCTGGACCACCTGACCTGGAGTTTCATGATGAAACTTCAGACACAGCCATCGAATTGGCCGCAAAGATGCAATGGAACCAATTCATAGCCCGGGAGCCCCTCCACGTTCGACCTGCCTTGACGGCTTCACCACAAGTCGTTTATCTTGGGAACCGTCAGCTGGACAACGGACAGATCGTTCATGACATGGTAAATTTAAATGCTACTCAGCTTTTATACAACCCCGTCGAAAAGCAGTTCTGCACCCTCAAAGGGCACGTCTACTCTCATCTAGCAGAAGCGCCCTCGTTGACATCCACTATCTGGAATCGAGAAGTGCCATACCCTGCCGACGAGCGCATTAGCGAGGTAATGGAGTCAGCTTCCGTACCAGAAAACAGCGCCGATAATACCAACATCAGAAAAGATTTGGTTGTTGCAGAAAATCCTAGTATTCATTCGTCAACGGCGCCGGCGGAGACATCTTCGTCTACGTCGGTTTTTGCCTTACAAGGGCACGAGTCCGAAGCCGCGGCCTCGATGGGCAATGCAAACAGTGCCGCCCGCATTCTCACCGGGGCCGACGTCCATGCCGTCAGTCAGTCCGTCATCCACGCAGTTCCACCCCAGCGAGGAACCAGCCCCGCCGATTCCATCCCGGATCTTGAATCCATCGCTTCCAGTTCCTCCGAATTCAGCTCGGCCGATTTTGAGTACACCGATTTTGAGTACCGAGTCGTTGAGCCTTGCACGACATGTGGAGGTCCTCAGCATCGCCGCCTCGACGATTGCCCCAATTGGGTACTTCCGCCGCCCTCGGAGGAGAAGTTCGATCTGAGGAAAAATGGTACGCACCGTATCCTGAATAAATTCAGCAAGCCCTTACTTTTCCTCAAAGAAATTGAAACAGCGCGTAATTCGATTGAAAACACGCCTAGGATGCCGACATTAACGTTGGGATTTACCCCGATCATGGACAACCCGTTGCATCGGCCTCCACCACGTCCAGATACCCCAGATCCTTTTTCACGTAGTCAGAACACCGGAGTCTTCTTGCAGAGCATGCGAGGAATGCTTGGTCTGGAAAACCCGTCCCCAGAGAATCCCGAGAGGATGATGGAGATGGCACGCGCTGCCGAGCACCAAGCGCGCGAAGCATACGAGTTCTTCCATCGCATAGTAGAGGAACGACAACAGAAGGCCGCGTTACGAGAACAGTACGTCCGCAGTGACCCAGCAGCCCAGATGTTGACGGTGTTTCTACAAACCCATAGAGCTCCGTTTGCGGTGGGACTCGGAATGCGGACAGTGGAGAACGACGGTGGAAGCAGAGACGGAGTAACGGAGGCCAGCACAGTCATTATTCACACGGATGCGGCTCCGCAATCGGTGTCTTGGCATCTTGATCCGAGACGCGGAAATCGTGCCGCACCTCCGATTCTTGACAGCTCCGAGAATCATCCTACGCCCACGATCTCCGAAATCGACGCGCGGCTCGAGGCCATTCGCGCCGCTCATCCAATCAATGCTGAGGCCTCCGACACACCATCTTCCGCTTCACCCATCACCGATAGGTCAGTAGACTCCGATGAGGAAACCTATGATCCACGTGCAATAATTGATACGGCGATTCACAGGGTACTCACCGAAGAAACGCGTCCTTCTTTTCCTTCCACGATCACATCCGATGGGGAAGAGGTTCCCTTCCCCGGCGTGTCTTCCACCTTGCCATCTGAAACTCCGAGCGAAGACGGATCATCTGACGATGATATGGGGCTAACTCCGGGCGAGTTTCTCCAAACGGTTGTAGAATCTACGGGAATTCAGCCGCGGTACAATAATTATCCCGAAGGAAACGACTCACAACTGGGCGCACATTTGCAGTCCTGGTCTGAGGCGCAGATGGCGCGGGAACTACACTTGAGCCGTTGGGACGCGGCTCATGTGCACGGGGATTGGGACCGAGCGCATAATATTATAACGCGATCTTTTGGTCCGTTGCTCGAATCCACCAACAAATCTTCCCGATTCTTTCGGGATACATCTCTGACCACACACGGTAATATGCCAAGATACGGCCATTATCCCGAGACACCCGGTACACACATTCGCATCCATCATTCCACACCGCCCAACTCGCTTCTTTTTACAGGAAGTAGTGACACTACGGGCGCCGGAGGCACTTCTACTACCAGCATCGCAGCCGTCTCGGATACCGAGCCAGATCCGACACAGTCTTCCACGTCTTTGGATTTTTCCATGACAACTCCGGCGTCAACAGTTCTGTGTTCTTCTTCTAATCTCGGACATTCCGTTGACGGAGGGGCTTCAGACCGTGACAAACGTAAAGGCATCGGAAGTGGAACGTCCACTGTGGACCGCCCCCGAAAACGTTCTAGATATCGTAAGCTGAATGGTGACTTTTTGCGTCAATCTGTTATTCATGCAGAGGCCATTAAAGCAACCCACCTTGTCGACCCAGAAGTCCTGGCCGATCTCGCAGATTTTCGATATTTTGTGTTGCACGGAGTCGAGCTTGCGCAGGATATGCTGGTCCGTCAGAAAGCAGATGTTCGAGGCGCTACCCAATATTTCCTGGACGAACACCAATGGCTTGTCGAAACCAGAGCCCATTCCTTACGAAATTCCACAGCTCGACGCCCACGCCATTCTCTGTTCCACGACATTGAAACTGCGAAACTCAACATCATCGAATCCCTCCTTCGTGCTTACAACTACGCCGACCTCGCTCAGCGTCTCAGCAGTTTCTTATCCCTCGAATTTAGGAACACTTACGCACTCGGTATCATCCTTGATGCCGGCATTATCGATGGTTATTCCCCACACGCCAGTCCAGCGCTCTGGGAGTCCGACCCCGAGTCTTCAGACGATGAGATGGAGGGACTTACCTTGGGTTACCCCACCTCAGTCAGTCCCGAAATCTCCGCGAGACGTGCTGCAGGTAATAAGGAATGGCAAGAAGAAACGAGAACAGAGGATTCCATGGATGGCATCTCTTCGTCCACCCTCGCTGCCGCCCGAGTTGATGAAGGCGCCACTCGTGCCGTTGCTCGTGAACTCGCTACCTACACGCCCATCGGAGCCTTCGATTCCGATGAAGATGCAGAGGCGGAAGGCGAAATGGTGCGCGATTCTATCATCAATTCACCGATTCTTTTTCGATTTCCACCTCAGTGTTACGGACGAACTGGCGAGTCGAGCGCCCATTAGATCAGATGGCTCGATCGGTGTGTGGAATTTTATTCCGTCTGCTGCGGCTAATTTTCTTTCTTCGAACAGGCATTTAGTAATCATGCCGCCATCGGTTTCAAATCCCCACTCAGTCTCTTCTTCAATGATAGCAAAGTGTTCCTGCCACCGACTCACCCCCACTCAATTTTTCGCTCCTTGTCAGATAATTTCCCATTGTCTAACCCCTACTCCATTTTTCTGCGCCACTCTACGAATTTCGCTATGGCTACAAAATCTATTGCACCGTATGTCTTGCTTTTATGTCTATCGCTGTGATATTGTACGCATTGCAGCGGTGGTTTGTATTATGATTTTACGCGGGAGAAGGTCCTATATCAAAACACCCCAACTCAATTTCTTTGATGATGCTGCATGCATATACATATTTTCGAGTTCGTACAACGTCTACCCTATCTTTCTTTTCCTCACATTCTTTTTACTTACACTTCGCCTTTTTCGGTACATCGACACAGACATCATACGCGCAACCGTTTCATTTACTGTACCTTGCACGTTTCAACACGTGCTGCTCTATGTTGTGTTATGCCTCCGATTGTTTGTAGAGTTCACTACTCGAATTTTATCAAACTTTTTGGAGAATATGGAACGACATTCAGATAAATCTGAGCCGAGTTGTTATTCAATACACTCAACGATTGAATTAAAGAAGAATTACCGTTCCATAAAAGCACAAGTCAAACTACTGGAATCTGTTGTAAAAGACGGTGATTGGGACAATCTCGAAGAAGATGATGAGTTTATATTCTATCCGGTAGAAATGGCTGATGAAAAGGGACAATCCTATCAAGCGTTCACCATGTACAAGCGAGTGGACAAAAAGATACGCCCTGTATCCACAACCTTTTCACCTGATTATGAGGTTAAACGACGAATTCCAGTAGACCCGTTATTGAGTCTACCAGAATTACCTATTCATCCACCAGATTTTAAACCATCTTCACGAATCTCTAAAGAACGCCTTCAGATATTAGAAATCAACAAGGAAGGGTTTCTTTCAGAAGAAGAAGAAAAGCTTTTCACCTATATAATGCAAGTAAACGAAGAAGCACTTGCGTTTGAAGACTCTGAAAGAGGAACGTTCAAGGATGAATATTTTTCACCATATAAAATTGCGACTGTACCTCACATACCTTGGGAGTATAAAAATATCCCCATACCACCAGGTATTCTGCAAAAGGTTATAGAGGTCTTGAAATTGAAAATTGACGCTGGAGTTTACGAATTATGCCAATCCTCGTATCGATCACGTTGGTTTTGTGTACTCAAGAAAAATGGCAAGTTGCGAATAGTTCACGATTTGCAACCACTCAATAAGGTCTCAATTCGGGATGCAGGAATGTTACCAATAGTCGATGATTTCATTGAAGGATTTGCAGGTCGGCAGTGTTACACAGTGTTCGACTTGTATTGGGGATTTGATGCACGCAAGATGGAACCTGAAAGTCGTGATATGACGGCCTTCATGACACCGCTGGGACTACTCCGAATAACTTCCATGCCTACTGGGTATACAAACTCACCTGCGGAATTCCAGAAGTGTATGGTATTTATTCTCCACGACGAGATACCCCATATCGCGAATGTTTTCATTGATGATTTGCCTATTAAAGGACCAAAAAGTCAGTATCTGGACGAACATGGAGAACCAGAAAGGATTGATGGGAACAAAGGAATACGAAGGTTCATCTGGGAGCATGCACAAGATGTGCATCGAATCATGCACAAAGCTAAATGTGCTGGAGCCACCTTTTCAGCAACAAAGGTGCAAGCTTGTCGACAGCGAGCATTAATTGTTGGACAATTATGCATACCTGAAGGACGTGTACCTGATCGAAAGAAGGTATCCGCTATATTAGATTGGCCGATATTGAAGACCCCGCAGGATGTACGCCGATTCCTTGGGCTATGTGGAACAGTCAGAATTTGGATATTAAATTATTCCTTGCTGATTCGCCCACTTACTGAGCTATATAGGAAGATGATTCCATTCGAATGGACCAAAAGACGAAACGACGCTTTTGAACGAATCAAGATATTGGTTGCTTCTGCCCCAGCTCTACGCCCTATTGATTATGAATCAGAATTATTGGTAATATTGTCAGTTGATTCGTGTCGGGAAGCCACAGGAATGATTTTATCTCAACTTGACGAATTGGGAAGACGCCGCCCAGCCCGTTATGGTTCAGTTCCCATGAGTGAGCGTGAATCAAGGTACTCGCAGCCGAAATTGGAACTCTTTGGACTGTACCGAGCTCTGAGGCACTGGCGACTTTATATAATTGGAGTCAAGAATCTTCGAGTTGAAGTAGACGCCAAATTCATCCAAGGCCTACTAAACAACCCAGATCTACAACCCGATGCAGCTGTGAATAGATGGATCCAAGGAATATTAATGTTCCATTTTGCCCTTGTTCACGTACCTGCCACTAAATTCCAAGGCCCTGATGCTCTCTCTCGTCGTGAACGCAACCCAGATGAAGAAGTTGAAAGTGATGATGATTCATGGTTAGATGAAATTGCCTTGTTCACCCAAACCGAACCTACCTTCCAACCACCCTATTCCGCTTCCGAGCTTCCATCGTGCCATTTAGCACGCCAAACCCAAGAAGAAGATTTAAAACGCATTGATCATTTCCTACGCACCTTAGAGTCACCCACATTCCCAACCCCACAAAAACATCGTCGGTTTATCAGCCAAGCTACACGCTACATGGTACGAGAAGGAACATTAGTAAAAAGAAATCCACGAGGAGTACCACTGACCGTGATATTAAACCCACAAGCACGGTTGCGAATTCTCAGTCAAGCGCATGAAGACCTGGGTCATAAAGGAGTAAGAGCAATGTGGGAAATGTTGAGAAATCGTTTTTACTGGCCCAAGATGTATGATGATATTAAGCATCATGTTGCATCTTGTCATACTTGCCAAGTGCGGAGTACAAAACAGATGGAAGTATCACCCACCATTTCAACTCCGGTGGCGCTTTTCCAAAAGGTTTATATCGACATTATGTTCATGCCACGAGCCGGAAAGAAGAAAATGATAGTAGCGGCCCGAGATGATTTATCTGGGGTATGTGAAGCTAAGGCTCTTGAAAATAAGACTGCAAGAAGTTTAGCTACGTTTTTCTGGCAAAACATTTACTGTCGTTATGGATGCCCACGACAAGTAGTAACGGACAATGGACCTGAAGTCAGAGCAGCGTTCGAGATGATGATGGAAAAATTAAACATTCCTCATGTGAAGATTTCAGCATACAACAAGCATGCAAATGGAGTAGTTGAGCGCGGACATCATACCCTACGTGAAGCCCTCATCAAGTCATGCAAAGGGCAAATAAACCACTGGCCCGAAAAACTATCCCTAGCCGTGTTTGCTGACCGGATCACAGTTAGTCGGATCACGGGCTTTTCACCATACCAACTTCTTCACGGCACAGATCCAATCTTATCTTTCGATCTAATGGAAGCCACCTTTTTGGTTGAAGGTTTCCAATCAGGGATGTCCACCTCAGAACTATTAGCACTTCGAATACGGCAACTTTCCAAACTCGATCAGGATATACAACGCGCGGCAGACACTCTTGAACGCTCTAGATTTAGCTCCAAGGAGCAGTTTGAGAAGAAATTCAAGCATAAACTGCAAAAATCAGAGTACAAGAAAGGTGAATTAGTGCTAATACGTCATGTCAAGATTGAAACGGAAGTTAGCTCAACAAGTAAAACTGACGACCGTTATCATGGGCCTTACGAAGTGATACGTAAGAACAAAGGAGGAGCTTACGTCTTACGAGAATTAGACGGAGCTGAACTAAGACAAGGGCCTGTTGCTGCTTTCCGGCTTCTTCCTTATATCACAAGAGACCACTGGTTCATGCGAACAGGCTGGATGGTTGAAGAAGGAGAAGAAACCACTTCTACAGAGTCGGATTCGGAGGAAGACTAAATTGCAGGGTAAGGAAGAAGAAAGGGAATAGACTGTTGATGGCGACAGTGTCTTAGGAATATCAGAAGAATTCCTAAATTGCTGAATTCTGGACACCGTGCGATCAATCTCAAAAATAAAATCTCTATGACCGGAAAAAGACTTCTCTCTATGTCCACCACGGTTCAGCAAGACCAGAGTACCACTTTGTCAATGACCAGGAGCCTCATTGCCGCGAGGTTTGGGGACATCACGTCTATCACCACGAGACCACAGCAACGTCATAACTTTGGTCAGGAGCGTAATAGAAATGAGGCGTTTAATAAAAGGGTATTACCATTCATCTGCAAGCACGACTTTCATGACGAATGATACCCGTAGAACCGCCCAGGAAGTTCTGAAGCCCAAACCCGCCGAGTTTTACATATAATTCCGTGGCTACGCCGCCTCATTGCTCCCAAACAAAAACCTCGTCCATCCACCCCCATCGAAATCGAGATACACCGGGGGACAATTATTGAAGAAGCGTCTTCCCAAAGCCTGGCCAGCCACATACTCTTCCAGCTGCCACACACCCCACGATCGTCATTCCTTGACAATACTTTGGAGTGGCCCAGCATGACAGACGAACCAACTGCTGTTCCAACCACCTCCTCGCCTGAGACCACTATCGCCAGCAGTTCTTCAGAAGCATATGATATCCATTTCGACGAACCAGCCCTTTCCTTTGAGGAAATGCTAAGTCTGGGTCCTGTCCAGTCTTCTCCTATCCGTGACCAGCTTGCCAACGAATTCTTGGCTCCTCGCCGTCCGACCGCACTCTGGATCCAACGCGAGCCCAGTAACATCGCGTATCGACGAGCCTGCCATTTGAAGCAGATGCAATATGATCTACAACAGGTTTTTAGATATCAGGCGGCACGCAACAAGATACCGTCCTACCCATGCTTTGATCCTCCCCAAAACGCATCTACCCCCGTACTCGTACGAGCCACCATTGACAAGGCAGGTGTGCTATTATATGAATGCGACACCCCTCCCCTATTCCATGTTGACGTCGGTAACGAGTTGGAATGCTTTGGCGTTCTGCAAGGATTTTGGAGGATTGAAGAGGTAGCGAAATTCCAGGAGGAACATGGATATCTGGAGTGTCGGAATTTCGAACACAGGGAGGTCGCCCTCATTCGCCTGAAAAATAACCAGGTGCGCAGTTGGAGCAGTGACCAAGATGTCCACGCCTATTGCCCGAGTTGGTGTGAATGTCAACCTGTCCCGGTTGATACGTAAAAACTTGGACATCCTTTCTCGCCATCGTCTGGCTTCATACCCAATTACGCCAACATGATTCGATATACATGCATCTAGATATTTCTCTCTTACGAAATCATTATTTGACTGAATGCGCATCGTAACCGAGAAAAATACCAAAACGGGTACATCAAAAGAAGCAGAAGAGAGTCGACCAGGAAATTGGGACTGGACAAAAATAAAAATAAAATGCACTCACATAAAAGCGGCTGTGACACCGAGGCCGATTTTAGATTCCCACTGCTGTCCTTCAACCCGAATTTTTCATGGATAACAAGTTTCGGCTATCGCTTTGTACTTCCAGCCCCCAGGCACGTAGTTAATGTGTTGGCCAGCTTGCATAATAATAATGTCAAGCGAACAGAGGAATCATGATTCATATTCGCAGACACAGAAACCAAAGCGCGCATCTGGAAGAGTTACCCCAGTCTACCAGCGGGATACGCGTCCTTATAAGCGCCTGACTCTACCAGCTGCATATACTGCTACACCGTTGAACAACGCTCTCCCTAACAAGTCTTTCCCTACGCCCCTGACCGACACGCCCTCGACTTCGCTCGCTCAATCCAATTCTTCCACAACATCTTCATCATCTTTTTCGTTCACACCCATTGATGAGGAGGTTGACCGAACTTTGGACACGCTTCCATCTTCAATTATCCATGCCGACTTTTCCGCGACATCGTCATCATCCTTCACTTTCTCACCTAACGACGAGGAGATGGACCAAACCTTGGACATGCAGCCTATTCCTGTTTATACACAGCCCCGTCTTACGCTCAATGGCGAGCAGTTTTCCGAACCAACCATCGTTCCCTTCCCCACCGAAAGCAGATCAAACCCACAAACCAACTACCCAGCATCTGCCGTAGTCGGAGGGAACCCGACATGGACTCATCTTCGTCCAGATCCACAGCTTCCTTCAGACGAGATGGCTATCCATTCAGACCAAATGGTCCTCGCCAGTTTAATCGAGTTTCAAAACGGGCCGCGAAAACCAACCATCATATTACCTCGCACAGAATCAGGACTCGAGCAGCTGCTTACGAAAATCATTAAGGATGATCATGGGAAATGGGTATTTGGAGCCGCTAGTCGACCTTGGAAGCCGGTTTCCGCTGGAGCTATTATCGTATGTCATGGTGCGCTTCTAGGAGTGTGGAGGATAGAACATGGAGTGGAGCTACAGGGGGATTACATTCTTCTTCTTTGCCGCAACGACTATCTGTGCAGATCTACTCTCATTCGTCTTGGGCGAGTTTTCTATCATGTTCCAGCACCTACTTACGAGTTCATATCCGCTAATATGTCATACTCGTAGACGTTGAGCCAGAAGAATTGTAAATAAAAATTTATCCTTGCTCATGATTACAACTGGGGACAGTTGACATTTTTCCGTCCGCTGCGGATGTCGTGCCTCATTTTTGTTTCATATAAATCAATGAGCAAGAAATAAAATTTTAATTATGGAGTTTGGTATTAATTGGACACTACATCGCGACGCGACTTGTCACCTGACTCATCATGTGACACATAGACGAGGCAAAGAAAAGAAAAGAGACAGTAAAATATCTCAAAGTCTGAATAATTAGCTAAATAATCCTTAGAAAGCAATTACCAATCATTAGTAATGCTGACTGAAGGATTCGTCAGGATCACTCAGCGGCTTGGTAAGGCTGAATAAGGAAGAAGAAGGTTCAGGATGGAAACTAGTTCACACGGTAAAGGTATATAAGAAGGGCAATTGTGAAGGACGAGGGGAATCTCCCATTGACTTGCAGTAAATTGTACATAGCTACTATTAATCTCAAAGTCTACTTTCTCAGACTACTTGAAGTTCTAAGTCTTATCAAAGGCTTCTATAAGATCGTAGTACCAGTCTTCACTGAACAACTTAGGCAACCAGCTTCTTACGTTTACAGATCCTCAACAGAACTCACCCATTGGGCCGAGTTATTTAGTCTAACGTGAATCCTAATTTTCTACCAAAAACCTTACACCACACTCCAAAAGGACTTAGTGGGAATTGCCTGAATAAAGTCACTTCCGGCTACCTACTAGTGGAACATATTTTCCACACGACAACGTGGACGCACATTTTCCTGCCACCACTGTGACCTAGGGTTGCGGGAAAAACCAGCTTGTAAATTGCAATGTAATTTACCGCGGTCACGTGTGAGGTAAATTACCTATTTGTTGCAGGTCGGTCGAAATGGCCTTGTATTTTACCTCCCTCGGGGTTGACCACGTGCCACGGCCCTCTCTTATTGTATGGCATGTCCTTCAGTGCTGGCAATGTATATATGACACTGTAAGACCCGGAACGGGTTTTTTTGACTGGGTATTTAACCCGGTGAATGAGTGGATGTAACCCAGATACGGGGTGAAATTGACCGGGACTCAGTCCAAGTAACCCGCTAAACAGGTGAAAGTTCCATGTCGGAAACGGGTTACCTTCGGGTGACTTTCACCCTTTTAATTTGGGATTTAACTCGGTCTGGAGCACCATTTCCCCCGGCTTCTACTGGGTCATTGTAGCCTGTTTAATGGGTTTCTGGATACCGGGTGAATAAAACCCACCTACCTAGTTAAAACACCCATTTATAAGGACAGTATTTTAACCCGGCAAGCAGGACATGCAACCCGACTACCTGGTTAAATCTAGTATTTAGGAATCACCCGGATACCCAGCAGTGTTGGCTCGTTCTTAGGGCGCCAAATGACACACGAAAAATCAATATTTATTCAGTTAATATGGCCAACGATACATCAAATATGTGCCACGGCTGGGTCGACACAACCGGCAGTGAAGAGGAGGAAGTGGGGACACAGTAGAACAAATCTGACGGAAGAAGAGGAGGGGGGAAGGGTGTAGGAAAGTAGATGCTTCGAATTCGAAGCAGGGCTGCCAGAAGTGCGCGTTGGATTTACGAGCGCAAAGCACAAGAAATGAGATTGAAGTACACGGACTTCGGGACCCGACCCGGCACAAATGCAGCCGAGGTTGCTGTGACAACGATATTGAGGTGAGAAATACGATCAGCTGTAGAGTACCTAGGAATGATGAGACTGTTGGGAGGAGGGAGTGGAAAGAGGGCTTGGGAGGGACTTGAGGAGGACTTGTGAAGGGACTTGAGGAGGAAAGACTGGGATAGTGTTTGATAGGACTGGAGCAATACTCGAGGCTTAAGGGAAAGACACAGGCACCCAGGAAAGAGCCGAAACAGTCTTGAGACATTGAAGATCTTGCTGGAAGGGCTCAGGGAAAGGGTGGCGCAGCAGGACAGGGCATTTGCAGCATGCGTTTGGTTCGTTGAGGTGAGTTTTGTGAAGCCGGAGAGGGACGAGATGGGGGGAAAAGAAAAGCGACGTGGCTTTGGTTGCCATCACTTCGATCAAAATCACGCCATATCGCCTCATGTGATGGCGGAGTTCAAATGACTTGTCAGATTTCGACACTTCGTTCTTCTCAACGTCGGAGAAAAGGGTTCCAAAGAAGATGTGTGAATTGTTTGTATTTTTTTTCATCCAAACATAGGTTGGGTTGAATGCAGTTATTTGAGTAATACATTCTTTTTCTGTTCACAGAAAGGACGTATGATTATAACCCATTTAACAGGTCCATGTAACCATTCTCGGACCGGATTAGAATCACCCATCTAACTGGTTAAAAATGTGGGCAACCAATATCTGGTAAAACTAACTAGGTACGTGGGTCATTCAAGTAGCCCGCTGTTTCTGGGCTAAAATAACCCGTTCCCATTTAACCCAGTATTAACCCGCGTAGCGAGTGAATGGAGAATGTGACCAGGTAAACCAGTCAAAAAAACCCGGTCCGAGTCTTACAGTGTGACCTTTACTGTCTCTTGCAATGCCCAAATATTATTGTTACAATAATGCATGATTTACGCAGGACTTCAAGAGAGCCTGATCAGGCCAGGAAATTTTCACCTCATCTGCTCTCATCCGTACCCACTCATTCAAAAGAAAAGATGGCTTCAAGCAGCACCCTGTTTCTCCAAGCAGGCAAAGTTGAAGTAGTAAATTATGATTAGATTCAGTCTTGCTGCAAGATATCTTGGCTGAATGGCCCAGGGCCACAATACAGTGTCCTCCCAGCAGTGCTGACACCAAAGCTGAAGGTATGGAGGATGGCTATGAGGAAGAGGACGAGAACATGACGTTTTCTACTTGGAACGTGATATGACTCCGAACTTGGACAGTATTTCCATATATTTTCTTGTGGGGCCAGCCCTTGCATACATTACTTCCTTCTGAATAGTGACTTCAGTCCTTTCCTTGATTATGTAGATCCTCGCGGCGCATCGACACGACGCGCCGCAATTTTTGCGCGAAACAACCCCGTGATCATGCCACGTGATGCCCCGAAAAGGTAAATTGCAAGGTAAATTACATATGTTGCAGGCCAAAGAAAATTTGCCATGTATATTACCTACTTTCTTGCACCCACCGGAGTTTCTCCCGCAACCCTACCAGTGTGACCACAACTTGAACGATTAATGCCTCTCGATGGACATTCGTACCTTGTCTCGCAGGGATGGACGGGGAGCGGAACAGGTCTTCGTCAGGGAGCGATCAGTCGACCCCTCGCCATTCCCCAGAAGAAAACTCTAGCAGGCTTGGGCAAGGAACGCGATGAAGCGTTCCCGTTTTGGGACCAGTGCGTCGCCATCTTATTCGAGCTTGATATCGGTTTCTTAACAGCAGTCTCAGTTTGTTCTCGGCGGCCTCTAAATCAATACAAATTAAGATTTCCGGGGACGGCAGCGACAGTGTCAGTTCCTAGAACTACTGGTATCATTCCGCGACTGACGTTTAGTCTTTACCAACCAGGATGGAAGTGACCCGGAACCCAACGCGAATATCTCGTTGAAGCGTACGAGCACTGGTATCCTATCCAATCGCCGGCCTGTTACGGGTGCTACTGCGGGAAGCTCTGGGTCTACCACACCGGATGTCGAGGACACTCCACCACGACTCAGTCTCTTGGCGACTGCGAAGCGCGAAGCTGCAAAGAGGGGGCTATATTCACGATTTTTTCGTGGGCCAGTACTTGGCCCTGATTCTCCCGCAAGCGAACCCACAATTGTAGCGGACATCACTACATCAGCGGGAACTGGCGAAGAGGCACCGAAAAGGAAGAAGCGGAAGGTTATGGAAGGGGAGGACGAGGAGACGAGACGGGAACGAAAGCGATTGAGAAAAGAGAAGAAGGAATTGAAGGAATTGAAACGAGCGGCGAAGAAGTTTCGAGAAGAAATCAAGGGCATGGACAAGGAGATAGAGGGTGCAGTTTCGAATCTGGAGCCGCCAGCATTGGAGGAGAAGAAAAAGAAAGAAGTTGGTGCCGCGGGCGAGGGAAAGACGGTCGGGAAGGCCAAGCACAAGCGGAAGTTGGACGACGAAAAGAGGAAGGAGGAGAACCGGACAGTGAGCTCCGAATTAAACGACAATCCATCACCAGAAGGGAAATCCAAACGGAAACGAAAGAGACCGCTTGAATAACCTGGTCTAATTACATTGGTGATACCTACTACATTAATGTGTTTAAGAACTCATACTTAGGCACAGCGGTAACAGATATATCGTGGGCATGCAAGAAAAGTACATTACAAGACTGCTGGCTAGTTGGATCATGATACGAAAGCAGGAACACAAAGACCTAGATGACGACTCCAGTCTCAAGCACGAGCGCTCCTCCATGCGCTCTGCATGGCGATCCGTCGCGCCTATTGGAAGTGTGAGGAGAAATGAACAGGCAGACCAAACAGAAACGAACTTGGTCCAAAGAAATGGAATCTTCCCTTAGTTCTACCTTCTGCCTTCCGTCGTCGTCGTCCTCTTCATCGTCATCGAACATGCCGGAACGTGCGCCTCCATTGCGGATACCACCGAATGCGGCCTTACCGCCAGCGAGCGAGAACGGAGTGGATGCGACGGCAGTGCCAAACACGCTGGCATTGGCGGGCGCTCCAAAGGCAGCAAAATCAGTGACTACTTTCCGTGGTGGCGAGCCAGTGCTAGCAATCTTTGGTGAAGATGATGGCGTCTTCGTGGGGGATCGGGGAGGCGTCGCAGGCGTGAACGGATACGAATAGCCAGACCCGTAGGTGCTCCGGGAGGTTTGCGCGCGGGACTCCAAATATTTGTCGGTGAAGCGTGTTCCATTTACCTACAACGCATATCAAACTAGCCAAAGAAGGAGAGTGCAGCGGTCGATGGACATACCCGCTTGAGATCAGGCCTGGCATCTGCTAGCGTGGCCGCTTGGGTATAAACCTGAACGTTATGCCGGGATTCCTCTGAATCCTTGTATATGCTCTCGATGACAACCTTCTTCGTGCTTTCATTCCGGAGCAGCAGTTTTTCGTGCAGTTCACGAGCCACGTCGTCGACGCTCTCATTATTGCCGAGTATTCTCTGCGCAACGGCATGGCCGACTTCTCGAACCAAGCGGTCCATATCAAGGTTTTCGAGAACACTGCCGACAATGGCATGCGCAAGGAGATCAGCAGTTGTGAGAGGTAACATGAGTCCGGACGTGATATTAGTTATCGCTCGGTAAAAGTCGGTCGCGTACTAAAAACGAGATGAATGAGGCCCATTGAGACAACAGAAATCGCACTCACCGAGTACCCGCTTAATGCAGGTTCACATGCCACGAAGAACTGGGGATTGATTAGATAGATGGGATAAGCTTCAAGTTTGTTGACGCACTAGAGTGATACCACGGCTAGCCATGACTCTTGCCAATTGCAAAGGATCGTTATTATCAGGCGAGCCATCATCGAATCCTGAGATCGCCCATGAGGTTCCGAGTGACAATGAAATTTGGGAACGCACCGTCTCCGTACTCGCCAATCCCATGGGGAGGCGCATCGGCAATGAGAACCACCATTTTGCTCGCTTCCTCCCGCCAGTCCATGTTCAACGCCTCGAACATCGCCGCCGTAACAGCCTCGGGACCATCACCCCCGCCGGAAGCGTACAAACCTGATAAATCCTTCTGAACCTTGGCGATGTCCGACGAGAAGCCAAAATTTTTGGTGATGTAGGTGTGATCTTGCGGAGGGTGGTCGCGGAACGCTACGAGCCCCACCCGCAAATCTTCTCTGCTTTGCAGCTTGCCGGACTCAAATATGTGGGCGCAAATCTGCTCGATATTCTTGGTCGCGGAGGAGATGTAGCTGCCTTGACTCCCTGTACAATCTTGGATGAATACGAGGTCGCTGCGCGACACGCGTTCGGATCAGTGCCGTGCTGCAAGAGCGAGATCCATTGGAACTCACAGCATCTTCCGACCACCGTCTACTCCACCCATCTGGCTATTATAGGCCATCTGTGGCTGCTGTCCGTTGGCGGGGAGCTGGGCGTCATTGGCAGCGGCAGCGGCAGCGTCGAACATGTCTTCGTCCATGATGTCTTAAAGAAGTGGGTTTTGCGGCAGACAAAAAGAGGTATCGTTGGGTGTTGCTATGCAAAAGTCAGCAAGATGGGTGGATCACTTGGATGTATGTTGGCTATAGATGGTCAGAACAATAGGAAAATGCGTACGGCTCGTGGTAGAGCTTCAAAATGACTTGGTCAATGGTATAACCCCATTTGGATCTGACGCAATTGTTACAGCTCTCGCCGTCCGCCGCTCAGAATCCAAGCCAGCCAGCTATGTACATTAAATCCAGACAGTCCTCCTCCAGGGCGTAACAGCGTCCGATACAGCATAACCAATCCCGCCGTACACCCTCCCAATACCGCGGTTACTGTCACGTACATTCGCAGTCTCGCGGCTGCGGTCATGGCACGGTCAGCACCACCAGGAATGGCCGTGTATCTGAAAACGTTTGAGTTTATTCTAGGAAGTCGTGCAGCAGCTGCATTGCACGCACGGATTCATCGCTATGCCGCAGATGGCGTGGAAGACGTCTGCAGTTTGGCCCGTCTTGACGCTCACAGCGACAGGAACCTGAAGTCCCAGTCGTCGACAGTAGACATCAGGTTGAACTTCGTGTCTCTGAGAGAAATGATAACTTGGCTGCTTCGCGGCACAAATTTGGCAGCTTACCTGCTGAGCAAGATCAAGGTCGGATTTAGTTGCGACAAAAAGTGTAGGGATGTGATCCAGACTATACTGTTGCTAAGAGGAAAATCTCAATAGGCACATTACGGTTCATGTGGAAGCTACTCACCCGTAGGTTACTAATATACGAGAAAGAATTGGTGTCGCTTGAATCATGGACGTAGACGATGACATCTGCGAGATCCGTCTTCTTTGGATTGCGCAGTGTCTCGGCCTCGTATTTTGAGCCAAATTCTTGGAGCTGTGTGGGAGCCTTAGCCAGTGTCAAAACCTCCGGGACTGCGAAACGTACGACAAGATACTTTTCCGACCCATCGATCGCAACAGAATTGACGACACTGATCATCTTGGTGGTAGGCTCATAAACAGAACTGATGGGCTTCCCCGCGAACGCCTTGAGCAGTGAGGTTTTTCCCGAACCGGCCGCTCCGCATACATAACATAGGAAAACGTTTCTGGTCACTCTGCCTTTCCGTCGGTCGGTTTTGCGCGGCCGTGTCACTTGCAATGCACCTGTCCGTGGTTCATTCGGGTATCCCAGGTACGCGAGATAGGCCAACGTCGTTTTGTGGTCAAGGAGGGTTGTCATGCTGCCGAAACGTAAATCACCGCATGTTGAAAGAAAAGTAGGCGAATTACCTCCACTGCGCAAGCCAACCTTGTAACGTCACCGCACCCGTATCATCGGACAAAGTCGTGTCGGGGAACTTCTGTGTTGCCCAAGGGTTTCCTGGCGAAGTGCTGAAAACCTGGTCTAATTCGGCCGTTTTCAAGGCCCCGTCTTGATCCTGAGGATGGAATAGTCAACTCGAGGCGGCTGCAGCAGACCAGAGGTATTCACTTTATCAAACGTTTCGAAGATATCTGTAAAGAATTGATAACCCAACGGGCTCAACTCGACAGAGCAATCTAGGGTAACATCGAACCTGTAGAAGATGTTAGGCTATCCACAAGACCGTGTATTCACCGCACTTTGGTAATAAAAACCCCTCGGTGAGACGCAAGTCCTCTGCATAACCGAATTTCCGTAAAACAGTCCATGTAGTCTCCAGTCGACCTCGTTGAATGAACGTGGTGTGGAGGTACAGAAAGCCGATTTCGGTCAAGCCGCCATCTCGTACTCCGCCGTCGGTGTTCTCCTTGACCATCTGCCGGATCCCTTCTAGCTCCTGCACCTGTAATGGAGCATCGAAACATTTTCGCTGCAAACCATAAACTCAACGGCCGATACGGTTTTGTCAGACCGCTCACTTGGAACTCGTTGAGCTCTGCGGGGTCTAGAATTCCATCTTTGTTGGCATCACAGAGCTTGAATATCCGCCGCAGAGCATTCAAACAAGCGGGTTTAAGGACCTGACGGGACCTAAATCAACAACCTCGGTGAGCAGGGGTGAGAATAATACTCGCATGGTCCCTCGAGTCATATAAGGGGGCTGTAGGGTGGAGGACAGCCTTTTGCGCAAAGTAGAAGACTTCAGATACGTTCAAGGGCCGTTTGGCGGAACATTCCACGCAAGTCTCGACTTCCTGCGAACGACGTTGCAGCGTAGGTCGAGATGACGGGACCAACGTACTTTGAATTCGTTCATTATTGGAACAATTTCCTCTTCCAGAGCCTCGTTGGTGACTTCTCCGCCGCGCAGGTCGATTTTATTCCCGACCAGGATGACGGGGACCTGTACAATGGGGTGTAAGTCTCACTCTTGCCGCGAAGAAAACAAGTGACATTGACGCCAAGTTGGCGGAAGTGAGGAAGCCAAAACGTCGGTAT
Organism: Mycena maculata; assembly: GCA_029448575.1. Classification (NCBI taxonomy): domain Eukaryota; kingdom Fungi; phylum Basidiomycota; class Agaricomycetes; order Agaricales; family Mycenaceae; genus Mycena; species Mycena maculata. The sequence continues at coordinate 370,697 of JARJLG010000045.1, read as the reverse complement.
ACGGTCAAAGGAGTTGGGGTTGTCGATCGAATAAACTACGCAGATGACATGCGCTTTCCGTATTTCGCTCTCCAGATGTGCTCGGTCTTGCGGACCAGCTGAAGTTGTAGATGAGTTTGGAGGGTGATATCTGACCAGACATCGAGACGCACCCCCCGAGTCAACGATGTACGTCGTAACGTTTTCCGGAGTAACCTCCGGCGGAATGGTGACTTCCGGGACGATATGCTGGACCTGAAATACGTTGAGCGCACGTTTCTTGGACGAGTGTTTATATGCACATGAGCGAGGAAGGACTCTTTGATTAGAGAGGTGACTATGGTGCTTTTCCCGACGCCCTCTGGAGAACGCATTGAGTGTCGGCTACATTCCGATGGATTTGAAGTAGCAGACCGTCGCCGACCAGGAGAATCCGTACATCTCTTCTCATTTCCTCGCCGTAATAAAAAAACGAGGTTGGGAAGCCAGCGGTTGTACAGCCACACTTCTCGGCTCAAGTCCTCAAGCTCGTCCTTCGAAGAAGCCCAAGGTGTCTCCTGAGATTACGTGTATGTTCAACTGATGCTTGTAGTGAGGCCTCTCTTTCAGCCTGAGTCAACCTTTCTTTACTCGCCGGTCCCGGCGATGAAGTTCTGCAGTACCCCGACCGCCGAGGACGCATGCACCGCAGGCTCTTGCATCCCTCGTGGTCCTCGTTCTCTTGGCTACATCTCTTCCAGTCCCACTGCCCACACGGTTTCACAGAGTTTATCGTCTCGTGCGGTCCTCTTTCAAACCGTATCTGACTTTGCATGAGGCTGAAGGATTACAAGCCACTGATTCTTCCCAGCGGCCCTCAATCGTCCCAGCTCCGACACCGCGGTGGCGTCCCGTTCTCTTCGCGTTCGCTGGTCTTTTGGAGTGCCTCGTCTGGGTGGCAGACGCGTCGTTTCATAACTCCATTGGATGCCTGGGGTGCCGTCTGCCGCTTCCTCGTTGCCTTCTCATGGATTTACACCACCATGCATTCCATCACACGCCCATCGACAACAATCCCCTACGACCTGTTTGCGATATATTGTCTCCATTTCATCGCTGGGTTTATACAGCTAGGAGGTTATATATTCGAAAAAATGGTCTCAGACACACCTTTTCCCGTGCTGGTTTTATTCGGATTGTCTGCCAACCTAGCAGTTATCGTGACCCTCCTCTATGTTACGCTGAGAATGCCTATCGGTTTACCCTCTTCTCGAGTCAAGAAGGAAGATATTGTCAGTTCTTTTTGTGAAGCATAAAACTGAGACCCAGTCCATTTCAGGGCCGCACTGTATCTCCTGAGGATTATACAACTCTCTTCGGCTGGCTTACGTATGTCGGACTCTCTCATTATTTCGTTCTCTGACGGGAATCCTCTCGCATTAGTTTTAGCTGGGTTTACCCACTCATTAAACTCGTCAGTCGCGTCATTTCCTAGGCGCTTGGCGACTGAAAATACCCGCCAGGGTACAAACACCACGCTTGAGGAAAAGGACGTTTGGGTTCTTTCTCCTACAATTCAATCGAGACCAATCTTTACCAAGTTCCAGAAAGATTCCCCGTTCGTTCTAGGTTTTGTGACTTACATCTCGACTCATAGTTTGGATAGAGGCGCGACACTTCTGTATCGTATCTGGAAGGCCAATTCCCTGGATCTATTGTGTGTGGCGCATTTTTCCAACCTGTCTCTCTTCTCAGGACGAACCAGACTCGACTTATTTGGCACGCTTGGTTCGGTGATCTTCGCCTATGCGGGCCCGTTTTTCCTCAAGTATGTCTCTACATACATTCTGACTGCTGCCACCGACTCTATCCCAGGCGTCTCCTTGACGCGATCGATCACCCGGAGAAAACGAGCAGAGACAGAGGGGCGGCGTACCAATATGCCGGGCTCATGTTTATATGCTCCATCCTCAAGGCCCAATTCGATGCTCAACACCTCTGTGAGCAGCCCTCCTTTCCATGATATCTCTAGCACTATATCTCCTCCAGGGTATGGTCAACGCGAGGCCACCCGCATTCGCTCCGAGCTCATGGCAGCCATATACGACAAGGCTCTAAAACGCAAGGATTTCAGCGGGATTATCGACAAAGAGAAGGCTCAGCACGCCGCAGACAAGAAGACCGCGGCTGCAGCCGGGAATTCCGCCGCCAAAGCAGCACCGAAGCAGGCAAAGGCCAAGATTGAAGAAAATAAACCGACCGCCGGAGCAGATATTGCGAAGATAACCAACTTGATGTCTGGGGACGCCGGTCGGATCGCCGAGATCGTTAGCTCCATGTATTTCGTGTACGGCGCGCCGTTTGAGTTCGCTATTGGCTCCATTTTCCTCTACCAGCTCCTGGTGCGTCTATTCACGCACATCATGCGCCAACATTGATGGCCCGATGACTAGGGCTGGAGCGCGTTTTCGGGTTTCATCGTGATACCCGTCGGGATCCCGCTCAACAACTATCTCGGCCACCGGAACGCAAAAATCAACAAAGGGATACTGACAGCGAAGGATCGACGCATGGGCGAAGTGAGCGAGTTGCTTGGTGCTGTACGTCGGATATTACGTATAAATCGGGGTTGCAGCTGACAATGCGTAGATTAAATTCGTCAAATATTTTTCGTGGGAAGAGATGTGGATCGAGAGGGCAATGGAGGCACGTATAGTCTCTCCTAGACACATACCTAATCAAGTGAGACTCGATTGTTAGGCGCGTAACGAGGAGATGTCCTGGAGGCTGAAGGGCCGGCTCAATAACATGCTTTTCCAATGGTAACTTTCATACCTTTCCACCGCACTAATTTTCTCATTTTCCGTAGCGTGTGGTCCTTAGGCCCCATCATGCTCTGTACCATATCTTTCTTCACCTACGTGTGGATGGGCAACGAACTGACGGTCGCCAAAGCATTTACGGTGAGTTTCAAGGGTCATCACGTCGTCGTTTCATTGAATTTAATCGGACAGGCCCTGGCCCTTTTCACGATGATTCGGTATGTGTTTGCTGAATTTTCGGTACTGGCCGTTGAAATAGCGTCTACGCAGAATCCCGCTGAACCGTAAGTAACTACCCCATCCTTTTTACTACAGAAGGGATTACCCCCGAAACAGGCGTGCCCATGTACGTCGTGGAAGTCATCCAAGTATGTTTTTCTCGCTTTGATGCTTTTCATTTCTTACGTAATACATTTCAGGCGCATTGCTGTCGATCGAATCGCAGTATTCCTCGACGAGGCCGAAGTCAGCGAGCAGGTATCTGCTCTCAAGAAGGGCAGTTCTGAGCCCGTGCTCGATGGGTTCGAAGAGGACGGTCTGGGGCTCGAAAATGCATCATTCAGATGGAACAAAGTTGAATCGGAGGCTGAGGCTGAGGATGTGGATACAGCGGACGATAACACAGTATCTGATGGCCACAGTAGCGGGTCCGTCAACGACCACCGATTTGAGCTGAAGGATGTATCGGTTGTGTTCCCGGAAGGCGCTTTGACGGTCGTAACCGGCCCTACTGCAAGGTCAACGGCATTTCACTCATCTGTACACTATTTGATTTAATTTCTGCTGGTAGTGGAAAGACCGCTCTGCTGGTAAACCAACTTGGTCTGCCCTAGTTCCGAGCTGACGGAGAATCCAGATAGCCGTTCTTGGGGAGATGACTTCAATGCCTGGCGGCCGAATAATCATGTCGAAGAATGCATCAAACATCGATGAGCACGGCAACATGCATGCCATATCTTATGCGGCGCAGACTCCCTGGCTTCGTCACGAGTAATTAGCCATATCTCCGTTTACGGACGCCTTCTCACCTCTTCGGCAGGTCTATCAAAGACAACATCCTTTTTGGTCATCCTTTCGACGAGCAACGATATCGGGACGTTCTGGAGTGCTGTGCCCTGAATCCGGACCTGGACATCTTGGAGGACGGCGACGCAACCGAAGTTGGCGAGCAAGGAATTTCCCTTTCAGGTATCTCCCGCTCTTGGCGCGCCGGATGCCCCTGACCACAATTATGCAGGCGGTCAAAAGGCCAGGTACTTATTTGCAAATTGATTTCTCGGGAATAGCCCTAAAAGTCTCACAGGGTGGCCCTTGCACGCGCATGTTATGCGCGCACCAAGTGGGTTCTTCTGGATGACCCCTTGAGCGCCGTGGACAGCCACACTGCACGTTTTTTATACGACAGGTCCGTGGTTTGCTCTGGGGTATGAATTGCATAGTATAACACTCTCCAAGACTCTTGTGCGGACCTTTGTTGGCCAATCGAACGGTGGTTCGTAAGGATCTGTCAGGCGGGCCAGTGAAATAATTATACCGTCTAGGTCCTTGTTACACATCATGTCCTACCAGGTCGCTCACAATCTTCTAATCCTTACTCTGCGCTGATTTCTGTTTCAGGAGCGCATTACTTGATACGCATGAAGGACGGCCGCATTGACAGCCAGGGCACTGTAACTGATCTTCGCAGCCAAGGAGTTTTGGATGAAATCATCGATGAAGACTCTGTGGAAGAGAAGGATGACGAGCCTGCTGCTGCCCCTGAACCGACGACCATCGAGGCGCAACTTCTCGATGAGGGAGTCAAGGAGGTCAAGCCACCGCGGAAGCTGGTCGAGGATGAGCACAGAGAGATCGGAAGCGTCAAATGGTCTGTCTATAACACGTATATGGCCGCGGCCGGGTACTGGGTCTGCTGCACTTTCCTTGTATTGGTCTTCGTGCTGCAGCTCAAGAACGTCGGAGAGAAGTTGTGGCTGAAGATATGGAGCGAAGCGTACGGAACCGATGGCGGAGATGTATATATGTATTCGTCTGGCTTAGGTTTGGTTGCCAGGCGTGGCTTTACGTCCGACCCGTCTTCCAGCGGCTGGCCCTCGGCTGTGGAGCGGCCCCTCTTCTACGCCGGGATCTACGCTGCTATCGGATTTTTCGGCGTTACTGTTCATTTGTTGAGTGCCATGTCAATTTTTCTTCTCTTCGTCTCTTATATGACCAGATTGAAAGTTGCGATGGAGCACATTGGAGCTCTGAAGGCATCACACACACTTTATAGGTAGCTCACGCATCCGAGTAGATTTTGGGATTCATCGTGATTATAGACGGATGTTGGGATCCGTCGTGCGAGCAACATTCCGGTTTGAGCATTCATATTTTGGTCCCGTTCATTTTCCAATACATGCATTTTAGCTTCCATGATATAACTCCTCAAGGTAAATGACTCTCCTTGGACCACTGATCCTGATCAAACTTGGAGCATAGGTCGAATGCTAAACAGGTTCGTCTCTTTACGTTGGCCAGATACGGTTACTTCACCTCCTCAAGATTCGGAAGAGACATCGAAATTATTGATAACCAAATCGTGTGGTTAGTTTCCAGCAACGCTACTTGATTCTGATCTATTCACGAGGACAATCTCCAGGTCTATGTCGGAAGTTAGCAATGCTCTCGGGGGCTTCATAGTCTCTGTCATGACAGTGTTGTAGGCAAGATATTATCCTCAAGGGTGCATCTAAAGGTTGATTTAGGGTGGTATTCCCTCTCTTTGTCTTTCCGGCAACGATCATCGGGTACTTCTACCGCACTCTTGCGATCGGGTACCTCAATACGGGCCGGGACCTTCGCCGCATGGAATCCAACAGCCACTCTCCAATTTTCTCCGATTTTGCGGCCTTGCTGGAAGGAATTGTCACAGTCCGCGGTGCGCCGTCGCATTTTTGCCGTCTAGACTTGACTCATCGACTACGATCTAGCTTTCTCTGCCGAGAAACGCTTCATGGACAAGCTCCATGAGCGGTTGGACGCATCCACGCAGCTGTGGTATGCATTCTGGTTAGTGGCAAAAAGCTCTATTCCACATCTCGACATCTCAACATTGCTCACAGGATGACCAATCGTTGGTTGCTGTTAAACTTTGATTTTTTGGGTCAACCATCTTTTGACCTACTTACGTACACACTTGAGTTTCTAATATTTTTTGATAGGGAGCATTGTACTTGTACTCACTGGTTAGTGGCATTTTGAAAGCTCACGAGGTTTTTTTTTTTTTCGCAGTCCGTCTTCACCACTGCTTGCTTTGCTATTACGTTCCTGGACGATGACGCGGGATTGGCAGGGCTTGCTATCACGGTCGGGCCTACTTTTTCTTCTTTCCAGTTTCCGTGATCTGACCTTGGTTAGTCGGCCCTCAACTTCAGCCAAGGGGTATATTTGACTCTGCGATACTGGACTACTCTAGAGCTTGACCTGAAGTATGCATCCCAATTAAACTCGAGTTCGCAGAATAATCCGATCTGTATTTTAGCTGTGTTGAGAGGGTCGTCGAGTACCTGAATTTACCCCAAGAACCGCCGGCGATCATTGAATCTTACCGTCCTCCGGCATATTGGCCATCCGCCTCGAGAAACGATGAGTTGATCAGAATGGAGGATGTGGTCATCAGGTATGCACCGGAGCTGCCCCCTGTCTTGCGCGGCGTCTCCTTCTCCCTCAAAGCCGGCGAGCGGGTCGGGCTTGTGGGTCGAGCTGGTATCAAGTGCGGTCGCTCCGTCACGACCCTACTGATATCAGAACTTCAGGAAGCGGCAAGTCAACCTTGGCCACAGCCCTTTTGCGATTCGTCAGTATTTTACCAAGTGCGGAATTGATATCGTTTCTCAATTCCCTGCTAGGTGGATCCGTCAAGTGGCATGGTGATAATCGACGGCATTGATATTTCAAAAATCGGAATCCATGGTGGGTCTCCGAGGCGACGAGTTAATATCATCTCTCTAACCACTGTCCAGACCTTCGCAGCCGTATAGTGAGCTTTTCTCTGTCAGAGTCACCAACATTACCATAATCACTTTACTAGACTTTTATTCCTCAAGATGCGGCGCTCTTCTCGGGGACGCTGAGAGACAATCTCGACCCCTTCGGTAAGGATGACTTTGGGACGTTCCCTTCCTAGAATTCACGTTCCTTCAGGAGAATATGAAGATAGCGCGTGCATTTCTGTGCTATATCGAGTACACCTGATTAGCCAGAGCCAGAATGTCTCGCGCATCGGTACTCCTTATGGCACACGTCCGCCTTCCATCTTCGAGGACGACTCGACTTCTGCCGCCGACACCGCGATTGACGCCAAAACTGTCATATCATTGGATACCCAAGTATCCTCGGGCGGAGCCAACTTCTCGCAAGGACAGCGGCAGCTCATTTCATTGGCACGCGCCCTCCTCCGGCGCGCACCTGTGGTGATTCTCGACGAAGCGACAAGCAGTGTGGATTTCGAGGTAAGCCTCCAACAATCCGATCAATGTGTTTGCTCAACGTTCGGCAGACCGATGCCAAGATTCAAGCGACAATCCGTGAAGAATTTCGCAGCTCGCTCCTGATTACCAGTGATTAGTTTGAGTGTCCCTTTTTCCTCCGCTGATTCGTGTCTCTCTTAGTTGCGCACCGGCTGAAGACGATCATGGACTACGATAGGCCAATCGTGCTGGACCAAGGCAAGGTGGTCGATATAGACACCCCCTTGCGGCTTATGAACAAAGAGGATTCCATCTTCAGGACCATGTGTCTGCGAAGTGGATCATACAGAGAGCTTGAGGCGATGGCACAAGCGAAAGAGGATGGCCTTTGATTACGTATTCGTTAGGACTTGTTTGCCTACCTACGCTTACGTACCACTGACGCGTACGCGTTCCTTTCGTTTGACCATGTCTGCTGTTCCGCCCCCAAACGACCCCCCAACCAACCCAGAGAAGCAGCCAGAGGCTGCACCGACCTCGGGGCCCCTAGCAGATGAAGCACCCATGGATACAACCCCGGACCAGCCCCCAGAGGAAACCTGGGCAGACATACCCGAGGATGTTATGGCGCTCAACACAGACGAGATCCTCACAAGAATACGCCTCATTGAAAACGACATGAAGGTGTGCTATTTGTATGGGTGGTCGTATCTCAGGGCTCTAAACGCTGGCAGGTGATGCGTTCGGAGACTCTACGACTGCAGCATGAGCAGAGCGTGATGAAGGAGAAGATTCGCGACAACGGTGACAAGGTCAAGCAGAACAAAGTCCTTCCGTATCTTGTCGCCAACATTGTCGAGGTGCGGATATTACCGTTGTCAAATACGAGCGCGCCACAAACCCCTTGCAGATTTTAGATGTTGACCCAGAGGTCGAGGAGGACGGCGCGAACCAGGATCTCGACTCTATGCGGAAGGGGAAATGCGCGGTCATCAAAACCTCTACCCGACAAACCGTATTCCTGCCGCTAATAGGTCTGGTGCCTTCGGAGAAGCTCAAACCTGCAGACCTGGTCGGCGTGAATAAAGACTCTTACCTCGTCCTCGACACTCTTCCGGCTGAATTCGACTCACGCGTTAAGGCGATGGAGGTGGATGAGAGGCCAACAGAGACTTACACGGATATTGGCGGGTTGGAGAAGCAGATTGAAGAACTCGTAGAAGCAATTGTCCTTCCAATGGAGCAGGCGGACAAGTTCAAAACGCTAGGCATCCGACCCCCCAAGGGCTGTCTCATGTACGGTCCTCCAGGTCAGTCCAGCGTGTGTCGACACTGCTCCGTGTTGATGGATGTCAAGGAACCGGCAAAACTCTTTTGGCTCGTGCCTGCGCTGCTCAGACTAAAGCATGCTACCTGAAGCTTGCAGGTCCCTCCTTGGTCCAGATGTTCATTGGAGACGGTGCCAAACTTGTACGGGATGCTTTCGCCCTTGCGAAAGAGAAGGCACCTGCAATCATCTTCATCGACGAGCTAGACGCTATTGGCACCAAGCGTTTCGATTCTGAGAAGAGCGGTGACCGGGAGGTCCAGCGGACCATGTTGGAGCTGCTCAATCAATTGGACGGATTCAGCAGTGATGAACGGATCAAGGTATGCGCCTAACTCCTGAGTCTCGGCCTGCTCACAACTTTGGATCTAGGTTATCGCTGCGACGAATCGAATCGATATCCTTGACCCTGCCCTTCTACGGTCAGGTCGGCTTGATCGCAAGATCGAGTTCCCTCTGCCAAACGACACTGCCCGTGCGCGCATCCTTGAGATCCACTCCCGCAAAATGACTGTCTCCGAGGACGTCAATTACGAGGAGTTGGCGCGGAGCACGGACGAGTTCAATGGAGCGCAGCTCAAGGCAGTTTGTGTCGAGGCTGGTATGATTGCGCTGCGGGAGGGTGCGACGAAACTTGGGCACGAGCACTTTTTGAGCGGAGTCGCGGAGGGTACGTTCCTAATTTTTCTTTTCCAGCTAACATGCGTTGACCGTTTTACAGTTCAAAGTAAGAAGAAGAACGACTTGATATATTTCGCTTAGGTTTGTCGCGTAGTTGGCCATGTTTGCGATAGACTCTTTTCGGCATTTGTCTTCTTTCTGAGCCTTTTTCTCTCTTCTTTCTTTCATCCGCTCCATCGCCTGCCTTCTCGCTCCCTGAAAGAAGGAGCCCACATGATCGGGTTTGGCCCCACGGACCCGTTTCAAACCCGTTTCCCTGTGTTTCGAATGTTATTGCAGTTCATGTGCCTCGCATGATGGACAGAGACGGGCATGTCTCGCCGTCATCCAACCTACCTTTCGGATTCGCCGGATTCACGTTTAGATTCAATTCAGTTCAGCTTCGCTCTCCACCGTGGTCTCGCCGATCCGCGCTGAGGAAACGTTTAAAAGCCATTTTGCTTGACAAGCCCTCAGCAGTCGCCCACCACCTGCTCTTACTTTCTGACGATGCACTTTTACAAAATCGCAGTTCTTGCGCTGTTCCCTCTTATCGGGAATGTCCTGTCTGCGCCGCCGCGTCGCCAGAGCACGGCGGGGACCATCGTCTCACCCGCGGATGGCACGGTCATTGCACCCGGCGCTGCGTTCGACTTTGACTACGAGACCATGGCGGACTACGGCGTGTCCAGCTATAATGTTGTCACTGTCCATTGGGCTTCGAATCATCATACTGATTTCCTTGTTCAAGTACACTGTATGGCTGCTGACGAGCCCGATGCCCGCGTCCTTGGTGCAATCAAACGAGTTTGCTCAAGGGCACTACTTTGGACGCTTCGCTGAGCCCAACTACCCCGGTATGTAAAGCTGACCGCGACCGTACGTTAGCACCAGACTGCCCATTGATGATCTTGTCCACCAGGGAATCCGAACCCACCCAACCTCGCTCCCGCTCAACTCATCATGCCCGACTTTTCCAAAAATCCGGGTGGGTTCGGGACGGGCGAGAGCGACAGCAATGGCAACTTTGCGCTCATGGTTATAGAGGAATACGCGACCGGGGTCGTAAGCGTGTTCTATTCCTTTGGCAGGTGCATTATTTGACGCTGCCTCCAACAGGCTTCCGTTGGTTCTCGCTTCAATCTAGCAATCAACACAATCGTGTATAACACCACCACTTCTTGAACACAGGACAACATGATGCTTGTTGGACCTTGGACTCACATTGGACGGATTATAGACATTGGACAGTTTATAGACACTGGACAGTTTTGTAGACTTGAGACTTCGGAACATTTGCTGTTGGGACATTTATATTTTTACAGACATTCTTCGTTTAGCTTCGTTTACGAGATTAAGCAAAGCCCACTTAATGCCAATCTTTGGGTGTTCTCAGCACATCCATCAGCTTCCCCTCCTCTGTGCCCTCACCCCCGAGTTCAGTCATATACTCCCAACGCGCCACCTCGGGAAGGCTCATCAAGATGCTCTCAATCCTTGCGCCGGGAGTCATGAGACCAAACTTAGTACCTGCAAAGAATGAGAAAAGGATGCTGGCAGGCGCTGGAAACCTCCGTACCGCGATCAACAACTAGGTTAAACTCAACGTATCGGCCGCGGCGTACCAGTTGCCACCGGCGCTGCAGAGGTGTGTATGGCATCGCGTGCCTCCGGGTGAGGATGGGCAGGTACGACGGGAGGAAAGAGTTCCCCAGCGCCTGGACGAGCGTGAAGATCTCCGCCGGCGTTCGAGGTCGCTTCTCGGTGTCGGCCAAGCGCAGGTGTGGGCCCTCGTTCAGGTCGTCGAAGAATATTCCGCCGACGCCGCGGCACTCGGCCCGGTGAGGGATGTAGAAGTACTCGTCGCACCATTTCTTGAACGCAGGGAAGAGGACAGTTCCGTGCGCGTCGCACGCGGTTTTGAGTGTCTTGTGGAAGTGAACCGCGTCCTCCTCGAAGAGGTACGACGGCGTGAGATCGGACCCGCCACCGAACCACCACGCGAGGAGTTTGGGCTCCGTTCCCGCGTCGCTACCCCCGGGCTCCGTGATCTCAAAATAGCGGTAGTTGGCATGGATCGTCGGGGCGTTGGGATTGCGCGGATGGACGACGAGTGATAGGCCCGCTGCGAAAAACGGGAGACCGCCTTCAGGGTTCTCGGGCAGAGGCATTGAAGTGTGGTCTGCGCGCATCTGCTTGATAGCAGCTGGGGGAAGGGTGCCATGGACCAGGGATATGTTGACCCCTGCCTTTTCCAAGATAGATTGGTGGGCGACGGCACCATCTTCCGACGGCGGCATTGCGAACACACACGATTGCCCAGAGCCTCCCTGCGGTCGGATCCATGAATCGCGTTTGAACGGGGGAGAATTGGGGTCGATGACCTCAAAACCTGAGACTATCTCGTCCTGGAGGGCGAGGATGTAATCCTCTACCTGTTGACGCATTGGTTTGGCTGACTTTGCCATGATGGCGGTGGTTAGGAACCAAGGGACAAATGGACACGGTGGACATTTGAACTTGTCGGTAGTCCGGATGCGTGCGAAGTCTACGAAGACCGAGCCACGACCGGTCACCGGCTGGGTGCGTTCCAGTACCGCTCCAGCAATTCTAGATCATGTCTCCGCACAACGATGATCTCTATGTTTGGTGGCTCCGACACTGGCGGCTCGCACCGCGATAATCACTGCTATAGCTTTGTCGTTGAACTCGTTCGCTTGGACAGCCATGATCTGCGGACATCATCTTTACTCTTTTGCTTCTCTTTAATTATTCCCTCGCGAGTCTGAAGGTAGGACGATTCCGTGATCACAGTATACGTGATATTGAACGACTGTCTTCAGATATATCACGCCCGGTGGTAGAGAGGCTAGATCACTGTCTCCGTTTGTTCTGAGCTCCCCGCATCGCAATGTTACTCTTGGACAGCATCACTCAGTATGATCTTGACGACTCTTTTCGGGATTTGCTCTTTCCAGTCGTCGAAAATGGAGTCTGAAACACTGTCAAGTGGTCCCAGCGCTCCTTACGATTCTCGCAGGCGCCGCGGCCTGAGGCATATGTACACAATGAATCACACAACGCGGTCGACGTCAGCCATCAACCATCTCTAGTGATTAGAACAATTCAGTATTCCGAAGGATTTCCCTCGGAACTGACGCGGATCTCTTAGCTGCTTACGCACACGCACTGCCAGTTTCATCTTGTTCATCGCGATGGATTTAATGGGCTGTGATCTGCTGTGATTAACCAACGGACTTGGGTTGAAATCACAGAACTGTCGTCAGGCGTCAACCAGCTTGCTTGCATCCGGCGTGGTATTCAGTCGACGGTTACTAATCTTTCCGCTTCCATCCTCAGTAAGGTATAAAGACCCCTGCATGTCGCCGGAAAAAATCAGTCGCAGCTGGTCTGCTACCCCTTCCTCCCCGGTTTGATACTGGTTCAAACTTTTCTTCAATCCATCCATCTTCTTTGAACTACCAACCATGCAGTCTACGGTTGTGTTGATGCTCGCTGCCTCTGCTCTTGCAGCCCCACTGGCACCCAAGCCTTCCGCCGCAGGAACGTTCCCTCGACATCATGTCAAACAGTTCGCCTGCGAGGATAATAAACGGTGGCCCAACTTCACCGTGCCCCTCCTTGTCGCCAATGGCCAAAACATCACACAAAACGTCCGACATAGTCTGATTTGCCCGGAGCTTTTTCTAATATTTTTTCCAGAGTTGCATGTTGAACAGTACAAGCCTGTCCAACAGTACCATGTCAAACAGTACACAGAGTGGTATTCTCTACTCGTACACAAACGGATCTTCGGTCGTTTCCAACTCGACCGTCGTGAGTATTGATATTTTTCGATTTTACGGATGCAATAATCATGCTGTCTGTAGTCGCTGGCTCCCAATGTGACAAACGCCACTTGCAGTGCGTCTCTCCCTCTATGGTGTTCACTTCGAACTCAAATAAATCTCCTTTAGGCCAGATTCTTGACGTGGAAATACTTTCCTGGGTTTTGGAATCCGAAGGCGGTCCTTGCGACCAAGTACAGAAAGGCATGAAGACCAACTTTACTGCACTGAAACAGGGCTACGAAAAACTGGTCGATATGATCAACAATGCCACGAATCTCGCATACATCGACGTCCAATTGGACGACCAGGTACGTTAATCCAATATTGAACTGGCCTCTTCCACTGACTCGAGCTCAGAAAATCGACGTCGTGAATAAGTCGATGGCGATCCCGGTCTATCATTATCAGCTGAACGCTTCAGACCCCGGCCTGTTCCCTCGTATCAACGCGGTTTACGACTTCATGAACAAAACCAATAACCAGTCTTTGACCCTTGCGGCGCAAATGGACCAGGTTGTCAACTCCACTTTCGTGTGTTCAGTCCCTATATATTTTAACCTCTACTAAGTTCATTTTGGCAGCCTGGAACGAAGACCAACTTGACATTCGTCTATCAACAAGCCCTGGAGTTTGCCGGGAACGCTACCAAGCCTCAGCCCAGCGCATCCGCATCTCCCTCCTGTGCCTGCGTCTGTCCTGGAGCCTCCAGCCCGGGGCTGGCATCATCTTTACCTTCATCTTCGGTGCCTCTCTCCTCCGCCACTCCATCGCCGGTGGTATCTTCTTCGGCCCAGGCTACACCTTCTGCTGAGACTGTCGTGGCCCCGGCCTCGTCTGTGGGTGCATCTTCTGCTGTTCCCCCTGTTTCCGCGCCGGCGAGCGGCGCCCCGGGCCTGCCCAGCTCTTCAGTCCCCGGTGTTGTCCCATCGTCCAGCGCAGCGGTTTCTGCCCCTGGATCCAGCAGTTCCGGACTCTCGACGGTCGAGCCTCTCTCGACCGCGGTGCCCCCATCGTCTGTTGCCCCCGGAAGCTCGTCGGTGCCCTCCGGCCACGTGAAACCGAGCAAATCAGCGCACTCGATACCCCAGAAATCGGGAGCGTCGTCTGCGCCGGGCCCACTATCTTCGGCTCCCGCCGCAGCCGACCCTACATCGAGCGCGCTTCTGGTCCCCGCCAGTTCGGGCCCCATAGGCGTCTCTTCTGTTCAGGTACCGGGTGCGAGCTCGACGCCCGATGCAGCTTCGACACCCGGTGAGGCCTCAATACCCGGTGCGGCCACGTCAACGGCCGCCGTAACGGCCACGGATTCGAGCATCGCTTCTCCATCCAGCGTCGGCCAAGATTCGAGCGCAGCGGTCCCGCCCGCATCGACGGCAGTCGGCGCTCCCTCCAAGTCGGCACATCCGTCCAAGGTTAGCGCGGTCGGTCAGCCTTCGACAGAGAGCGCCGTTCCCTCAGATGTCGCCACGAGTTCCCTATCCTCCGCAGCCACGCCTAGCTCGGTTGCAGTCGGGCAACCCTCAGTCGTCCCACCTGCCTCGACCGCGGTCTCCTCGAGCGCCCCTAGCTCTGTTGCTGTCGGTCAACCCTCCTCGGACTCTAGCGTGGCTGTCCCACTTGCGTCGACCGCGGTCGATTCCTCCAAGTCCGCTCATCCTTCGGCAGATCCGCAGGGTCAGTCCTCGGCAGACTCCAGCGTAGCCAGCCCTCCTGCCTCGACCGCAGTTGCCCAATCCTCGGCAGCTCCGTCCACCGGCTCGGCGGTCGCTCAACAGCCGGCAGATTCTAGCGTAACCGCCCCGTCTGCGTCGAGCGCAGTTCCCCCGAATGTCGCCCAATCCTCTGCAGCCCCGTCCGAGCTCAGCTCGAGTGCCGCCGTTCCACCTGCATCAAGTGTCGCCGTCCCGCCTGCCTCGAGCGCTGCCGTCCCACCTGCCTCGAGTGCCGCCGTTCCACCCGCGTCGAGCGCTGTCATCCCACCTGCGTCGAGTGCCGCCGTTCCGCCTGCGTCGAGCGCCGCCGTCCCGCCCGCGTCGTCCGCCGCCCCTTCGAGTATTCCCGCGGCCACTGAATCTTCAGTCGATCCGTCCCCGCCTAGCTCCGCTGCGGTAATTGGCACCCCGTCCGTGTCCCCGGCCGCGGCCTCGGCTTCTCAGGTCGACCCCTCGTCTGAATCGAAGGGTCCCCACCCCCCTACAGAATCAGGCGCCTCCCATGCTGAACCCCAGAGACGCCGCAGCCGGTTTTTCCGAGTATAAGCTGGGGCTCCGTAAAAGTAGCTTGTAGACAGATAATGTAGTACTTAGAGACGGCTGGAATATATTTTTATTCTTCAACTATGCTCACCGAGGACTGAAGCGTCGAGCTTGGGGTACCAAGGTTTATAATTTCTCTGACTTTCTCCACCACCAAGACCCAGAAATCGAAAATTGTATCTGGCAATCTCAAGTGCCTCTCCGAATATTTCCAACCGAATCGAAAGACAACCGTGATGCCTCGATTGTCGATATCGGAAAACAGTGGTAGCAGCCCAAAAAATCATCTCCTCTTCCAAGTCTGGTTCATAGATTCCTTGGACATCCGGACACCCGACTCTAGATATTTAGCAGCAAGATTTCAAGGATGGCAGTCTTGTTTTCGTCTTGTTACTCAAGGTTGGGGGGACACAACTACCGTCCAATTGAAGCTCTGTTCCCAGTTGAATTGATATTCTTCATAAATGAATCATGTTCGAAGTCGTCAAACTCCGCCCGGGAATCACCGACGGCGAAGGCGAAGTGCCGGGGCGCGGCCTTGTACCGTATAAAAAACTTTTCAAACACTGCACGAAGCAACATTTCCAGCTGCACTGCACGCCGAGTTGAACGACGCCGCAGAAAAGGTGGTCGAGTTGAAGTACAGATTCGCGTAATGCACCGTAGCAATGGCATTTGCGGTCGGAGGCCCTTTAGACCACTCTCTGCAGAGGGTGCTGTTTCAATAGATCGCTCTCTCGAAGGAAAGAGGTACATACGGATCACCATTGCTCCAGACGTTGATGATAAACTCAGACGGAGTGGTGGGAACGTTTTTCGTGATCGTGGTCTTTGACTGTTCATTTCGATTTCGGTGAGTTCACGTACCTGGGAGGAACATAGGTAGGTACTCACTGAGATGGGCGCGCCGGCGTCAGTGTCCCCAGCGTAGGAGTAAATTGTTTCCGTGGGCAGCCAGTCGATGCGGTGAACACCAAACGTCCTAGAATATTGGGCTGGTTAGTTATGAACTTCAACTGGATAATTTGTACGTGAAATCTGCTCCTGGGACCTCTACATCTTTGGCTGCGTCAGGGTCGGTGTCGCCGTCGGGTAGTGTGCCGGGTTGGTTTGTATAATGAACTTGTTGGTAATACTCGGGATCGGAGGACAGGAACTCGATGTCTTGCTCTTGGGTGTCGCTGATGTATGTGAAGAAGCCTGGATTAATGTTGAGCTTGCACAAAAACAATCTCGCGAGATTTCTTCTCACCGAATACAACGCCCGGGACAGAAGGCACTTGTGTCTGCATTCTGAACGAGCCATAGAGAATATCGGATCTCTGGGTGAATATCTCGGCACACTCGACCAAGCCGCTGTTGTCATACTTGTAGTTGCAACAATTAGTTTGTGCTATCGAATTCGAACAAGTTGCATCGCTCACAGCAGACGCCTGCAAACCTAATGCATCCTGATACTCAAAAACGTTGGCCGCTGTATACTGGATGTTTATCCCGGTTGTCTGATCCTCCAAGTCGGTAGCAATTATCCAGTCACCGTCGAGCGCAGCGGGAGCACCGGCATCTTGAGTGAAGGTGGACACAATGGCCTCTCGCTGCAAGGAACATTATCGTATTAGCATGGGATTGTTTCTGGCACGAAATATCACGTCCCCAAACGTTACCGTTAGAGTCCTGATATCCGCAAGCGCAGCTTTGGGCCTGTACCCGGGTGCCGAATGCGAACAGAGCAACAAGAGCGTTCAGAAGAACGAGCGGAGGCATGACATTGACAGTCAAACAATCGCAAGAGCAACGCACCCTTCCATGCTTATATACCACCCCGATGATGAGGGCATATTGCACCGGACTTCGTAGCCAGTCGTAGCCAGAAGAAGCTTCTGAGCACACGAGACAGCAGGCCAGCCGTCGCCAGCCGCTCCGAGATCATGAGCCTGGATGAGCCAGATCGTTCTCTGCTATCCTGATTCCGTGCCGTGTAATTCTGCCTACCCATCTACTTACCTACCCGAGTCCTCAGGCCTCAGGCCGAACTCGAATATTCCTTGCACAATGGGGCAATGGGCCCAACTCAGGTGAGATCTGAGACACAAGTGACAAAGAAAATCACATGGAATCTCTCAAAAGTTATACTTTGAAATCACGGACACACCATGAATGGCAAGACGAGTTGGCTAAAGACTTTGAAAGTACGGCTTGGACGGACTGAGTAAAACGGCTGAACTGCTAAGCGCTAATAAGTATGTATCTCCAAAGCCATCAGTGGCTGTTCAGTTCCGGAACCGGAACCAATTCTCTTTCAATCCTTCATGGCCACGAAATCGTATACCATCTACTCCCATTATGACCCCACACAGCGCGAGCAACTCGAACGCGAAACTGGTCAAATACCGCCGGATGGCCAGGACGTAGATTCCGCCGAAGCATGGGAGGCCGAGGCCAAACTAACGTTCAAGCGTCATCTGGCTCCGCCTCCTACATTTGTTCCTGCGTCTGCCGACTCTGTCGCTCCGTTGCCTGACCTCATACCGCGATCACGTTTTACATCGGATGTGGCTGGATGGTATCGGTCGTTGACAGAGACGACAAATAAGCCGAGCCATACATCTCCTTCTCCCCCTTCATCTGCAGGCTCGTCCACCCAGGGCCCTCCTCGTCCGACGGAGAAACGGAGCAAGAATAATTGGTTCATTATGAATTCCATCGCGACGGAGCCTGCTCCTGCCGCTGCACCACCGCCAACCCTTGCTGACATTCTCGCACGCGACCCTCCTCCTCTCCCCCACGAACCAAAATATTCACCTCCGGTATGGCTGGCCCTTGGACCTGCCAACAAAGGTTTCGCGATGCTGCAAAACAGTGGATGGAATGAAGGAGAAGCTCTCGGCCCCGACGCTGCCCGTCGACCCATAGATCAGACCATGTCGGATTCGGAATCCTCCGAGGAATCCGATGTAGAGCCATTTGCGGAAGAGGATAATGTGGCAACGTCGCCTGGCCACGCGGGGGAGCCTGTGCGAAAGGCACTCATAACCCCAATAGCGACGGTACTCAAGTCGGACCGCCTTGGCATCGGTCTCAAGGCAAAGACAGTAGGACCGTACAGAGCCAGCCAGAAACGCATAACACACAACGCGGCTGCGATGCTGGCGCACACCAAAGCGGCAGAGGAGTTGAGGCAACAGAAGAAGCGAAATGGTCGTGGCCACCGATCTTTCGCACGTCAGAGAAAAGTTGAGGAGACCAATCGTAGGGACCTGCTGGCGTACATGAACCAATGATTAACCTCGACACAAGGTATACCCAATCCATTTCACAAATACGTCCGCTTATCCGTATAAAAGTTACACAAAATAAGAAAATGGAACCAGTCGACATGCGATTATGGCATGGGCTCGCCCCAGACACCCTTTGCGCGCTCGCATTTAACCTATGTTTGTACAGGCGTCAACATCGCATCTAAGAGGTATTGGGTGCGCGAACCTCTGCGACGTACATCCGAAGCCATTGCACCATCTCCTTGCTGATCTGGTTGCACCGCGTCACATCGATGGCACGGAGGCGAAGCGGCCCCAGGAATACAGCGGGGTGCGGATTTCGAGGGGGAGGGTGCGATCGTGAGCGTGCATGCGCGGCAGCGGCCGCGGACGCCGAAGTGATCGTAGGCTGCGAAGAGCGAAACGCTTGTGCGCTCTGGAAGCGGGGATACGCATGAGAGTTGGCTGGTAATCGCGACTCTACAAACGTGCGCAGCGAGTCCCAGTCCAACGAGGTGCAACCATCGAGGGCGAGGGACTCGAGTTTGGGGCAAACCCAAGGTTGTGAAGAACAGAGGCCCTGCGGAAAATGTGATTAGCTCATAGCAACTTGGCGTTAAATCCTACGCACTCGAAGGAGGCCGGACGAAGCGTCCTCGACGTCCACCAACTCCAGCGTGACCAGTGAAGGAAGTCGGCGCAATAGGTTCATGAGCTTCATTTCATTAAATAGAGAGGACTCTATGCGAAGCCGGCGGAGAGGAAGTCTGGTAAGGGCTTGGGTATAGACCAGATGCAGAATTGGGGTGACGTTTTCGAGATAACACAATTCCAAGGATTCCAGATTTGGGAACGTGAATTGGGCCATTAGCTGTTGTGTCAGAGCAATGCCAGCATAATAAAATGAGGCCCTTTTAAGGCGGGGAAGATGAACGACCTTGGTCAGTGAAGGAAGGTCGAAATCTTCGCAGGGGGAGAAACACGGAGCGCAGTCGACATCCGATAAATTACGAAGAGCGAGTTCCTCTAAATGAGGGCATTCGCGCAGGATTCCTAGTGAAACAGCTGATGAACGACCGCAACTGGGATAAAGTGGAAAGGATCGAACCGAGGAGGGTATTGGTGGATGGCGTGTGCGCATTGAAGTAGCCGCCCAGCTTCAATACGCGTAGTCGCGAGACTAGTCGTACGTCCCAGCCGAAATTGAACGACGTTAGGGAGCACGAGCGCAGTCGAGGAGTGCGCCCATTAAATAATGGTAGGGGCGCGAGCGAGTAGTTGTCATCCTGCATGGCATGGTAAATGCGAATAGACAAGATCTCCAGCAGGGGCGCGTCTTCTTGACAGCGGAGTAAAACCGCGTGCGCCTGAGGTCGATTGGGAACGCTGAGGCGGAAGGATTTTATACGCCACAGTGCAGGGCGGAAGAGATCCATCGCGTGAACGACTTGCTCTGTCACACTGGACGTGTATTCGGTACGCGGCCCAAAATTGATAGATATGTCGAGCGGGCAGGATTTTGAGCGGCTGAGTTTGCGGCGAGCCTTCTCCAGGGAGTGGTGAGGACTAACTGCAATCTTGGCCCACAGCACCGGCGTACTGAGTGCAACTTCCAGCCAATATCGACTAGCCTGAAGCGTGAGCACGTAAAATTGAGATTTTTGGATGCTTACCATACTAGCATCAGCGCCGGAAGCATGACGGTGACGTTCCCATCCTCCGTGCTCTCGGAATTGGCGTCTTCTGCATCTCCCAGAACGCCAATGATAAAAATGGATGCTAGCAACTCGCTTGGGAGACGCAGAACGGGTGATTGAAGCCGGACTGCCTGTTCGAGTCGAGACTCGAGATCACGGCGAGCCAACATCAAGGACGCCATTTTGGAATCAAGCGAATGTATTGCCTCTCGCAAACGCGGTATCAAGACATTTGGTGGCCGGGACGCCACACGCGCGCTACTCGCGTCCAAGGCAGCATGATCGAGAGGTGAAGAGGAAGAGGAAATAGTTCGGGCCGGCGGAACTCTGCGGGTCGACGAGCAAGCGCTCGAATGAACGCGCAGAGGATATGTGGACATCGGATGACGTCCGAAGTCTTCCCTTGGCTGGGCCTAAATATCGACGCCGCTTGGTCGATATGGGGTTAACGAGCTCGCAAACGGCCTCGAGGTAAGGGTTAGATGCAATTTCATTTAAGTCGATTGTTTCGGAGATGCGTACCTTTGTGCAGAACGCTGGCGTATGGTCGAATTATAAAGGATCTAGGATCGCCGGGACTGCGCCAGCTCTCTGCACGAGGCGGGCAGGCGGAAAGGATCCTCATGTCCCCCTTTTACGGCGGGAACTGTGGGTGATGGATGACCTGCATCGTGGGACTCGTCCAACTCGTGTTCAACAACGAGGCAGACAACAAATGGCAAAGTTCGAGATTAGGCGAAGATTAGGTCAGCACCGTCGGCTTGGGCCGACATTCCTTTTTTGACGCCAAAAAATACTCTCGACTTCGGCTTCTACTTCTAATTTCGGGCAGTATCCTAATCCGTCGAAGACGTCCCGGCACTCTGTCTCACACCATTCGCGGAGGGCGGTAGTAGAAAAACTGTCCGAGAACCTCGATATGGCAACACGCGCGCTCTCAGCGGACGTTTATTTTGAACGCGAAGGAGACTCACGATTAGATCTAAAAAAACTGTCAAGGCACTCCCTATGGTCCGGTGTTAGTTTCGAACAGTTGGTCTCGGAATTAAACAAGGCGCACCAGCTAGCCAACTCGCGTTGGTGATGAGATAGTCTCTGTCTGTACTTTTCGCGATAATCGACCAGGAATAGGTAACATTCCCAAGAATCGCAAAATAAAACAGGGCCGGGGACAGCCCTTCGCATCGTGTTCGAAGATTTTTGGCTGCAATCCAGGTTAGCGACAATTCAAGTATCTTCCTGTCTGCTGACCGATTTGCGGTACTCTGGCGCTCAGCTAATTCGCCTGGATTACTGAAGGAAGCAAGTCAAAACCGGGAGAACCCACGTAGGAAACTGCGCTCGTCCATCCGAGAATTTGAATAATCCATTGTACGGCTGCAGTTGGCGGGTGCTTCGGATGTTCTTCTGTTTTCTCCGTCTTGCTGTTTATCCACCAAGCCAGGATGCCGGTCGCAAAAACAAACAGGACGGCACCTGTGTATCTGAGAATCAGGACAGCTGCAGAGACTGGGGTCTGCGAATTTTGGCTAGTATTCCCAGTCAATAGAGGGGTTTCTTCGTCAACGCCCGCCGAGCGCCCTCGCTTCCACCGATAGTAATATATCTGGAACATCAAGATGATATCGCATATCGAATACTGATGGAACTCAGTGATGATGTGCTTGCGCGTTGTTGTGTTGTGAGACTCACATATAGTGCGATGATTATAACAGTAGGCAGCAGATTGGCGAGCAAAGCTCCGAACAAATTGCACAGGTCGCCAAAAAGCCTAAGAAACTCGAGTTTAACCGACACATGAGGCAGGAAGTGCAGCCCACCATACGATAACGAATAAAACACTTAAACCCTCCCCAGATTGAAGAGCTAGTTAAAGTGTGGATACGCAGTAAACTAGAAGGAGATGGCGCCTACAATAATTCTCGTATATTTGAGGAGAATATACAACGATCCTGCGTACGCAACATAAGGGGATAAGCTTGCGCAGCTTAAATCCGACTCACCAACATGCAATTGAGATCCAACCGAGCTGAATTCGGAAAATTGAACGACAGAGAAATTGGTGGACACCAGAAAATCCACCATGTTACTGAAGTCTCCATTGTCCACGAGCATTGCACCGGAGGCCTCGAAAGAGCAGGAAAGAGCTTCAGCCTTCAAGCGCTTCAAGCTTGATTGCACGATTGTCGAACGGAGAGTAACGCACTGTAACGTGTGACTCACTCGTGATCGGGGATTTGACGAATTCGTCGTGCCGACGACGCCGACCCTTGCGATTCGACGATGGACGGCCAAGAAGCAATGCGCAAACTTGCGAACCAGTTGAGGAATGCAGGTCGGGGAGGTGGACCCAGCAGAGGCTTTTTCACCGGTGCTGGCGCTTTAATTGCTCTGGCCGCTGGCGGAGTTGCTCTCAACGCCAGCCTGTTCAACGTCGATGGTGGGCACCGTGCCATTAAATACACACGGTGCGTTCTTGTAATCCCTCCAGATCATCCAGTTCTGAGGGTATTGCAGGTTACATGGCGTGAAGGAGGATGTCTACAACGAGGGCACTCACATAAATGTAATCCATCTTCTAGCCTCTGTATCCGAGAATTTTAACGCATTCTGCAGATCCCTTGGTTTGAAACACCCATTATCTTTGACATTCGAGCCAAGCCACGAAATATCGCTAGTCTGACGGGCACAAAAGGTAAACACATCGACCGACGCGCACGCGAGTTAATATGGTTATAGACCTACAGATGGTCAACATTACCTGTCGTGTTCTGTCCCGGCCGTCGACGCAGGCTCTCCCGACCATCTACCGTGAGCTGGGGCAAGACTACGACGAGCGGGTGCTGCCATCCATCGTCAACGAGGTTTTAAAAAGTGTAGTGGCGCAATTTAATGCAAGTCAACTCATCACGCAGCGTGAAATGGTGCGCCTCCTTTTCTCAGTTGGCCGTTCCACAATAATTTCGTTCTAGGTGTCTCGATTGGTTAGAGAACACTTGACCACTCGCGCCCTGCGCTTCAATCTTGTGCTCGACGATGTTTCGATCACCCACGTTGCGTTTTCCCCAGAGTTCACGCACGCAGTAGAAGCGAAACAGGTGAGCCATACGCTCGTTCCGCTAGAATCATTCTCATTGTAATCCTCAGGTCGCACAACAAACTGCACTCCGTGCCGCTTTCTTGGTCGACCAAGCCGTTCAAGAGAAACTGGTAATTTATTTTTCATACATCTGCTTACCGTGTGATTTTGACATGCCGATCCTTCTAGTCGATCATAGTGCGCGCCCAGGGTGAGGCAAAAAGTGCAGAGCTGATTGGAGAGTCGATGCGCACGAACAAGGGTTTCCTTGAACTGCGTCGATTGGAGGCTGCACGAGAAATTGCCAACCTCCTTTCGACGTCTGGAAACAAAGTAATGCTGGACTCTGCAAGTTTGCTTCTGAATGGTGCGGTGGACGGCGTATAACTTGAAGATAAACTAATGTCTCTCTGCCAGTTGCGGGCAATGATGCGAAGGAAATACTCAAAGTTGGGAAGTAGTGTTTGTAGAAACGTTGTTCCCCCTCCGCATTTTTTTATTTCACTTCACATAAATTGAGCAGATCAAGTCGATGAATAAACTGAGCCACTACAGAGCACGCTGCGCTGTGACTACCGTGTCAGACTCACTACGCCTGAGAGGGAGGACCAGTCACATCACGTGTGTGTGACGATCGCGTCAAAGGTCCCTTTCTCTTCTGAACGACGATGCCCGCGCTTCAGAAACTGTCCGCCGCGCCTAAACGCAAACGAACGCCGTCGAATGAATCAGACGTTGGCCAGTCCGACGCTGAATCGTCTCCCCATGAAGCGAAACGGGTCAGATGGGAAGGCAAGCCCATGGCGACTGAAGACAGTGATTCAGAAGAACCCAGTGCGGATAAGGTGCTCTTGAGCGGAACTCTTGCCTTCAGATTGCTCTAAATCCAGTAGATATGCTTGGCCGCGTATTGCCAGCAGTAGGGATCACATTTTCTCGGTCGCGCGAGACTCAGTGTTTCCACCAGCGGCCGTGTCGGATGCGCATATTACGACCCAATCAAGTGCATGATATACGTTCTCGAGGATACCCAAGAAACAGCACATTTCGAACTAACAACTACGTGTATGCTCGCTTTCTCTTCTGCGGCGTCCAGAGTCTGAGCCTCTCTTAGTGCTAGAACAAGCTAGTCCTGATGTTCTATTGACCAGCTCGCGCTCGGATGACGACTTTCTGGATGTTGCTCGAGCACATAGTGAGTGTGCATGTAATTGACGTGCCTATATTCACGTATAATCTAGTGGACGCCGCAGGAGGTGCGGACAATACGGATATTTACCAACTGGCTATGGAAATATTTTCTGCTCAGGTGTTTTTCAGATAAGACCTCACAAGGAATTCGCGGCATCCAAGGGCCGCGAAAGGATGCTCTCCCTCAGACTTCTCTCTGAGCTTCCGTCCGAAGACGGCGACCTTCCTGCCTCTTCGGATATCGCTTCGACGTCCTCAAATTCAGACACCAGAAATGCTTACGACTTTATGAGGCGGAGGCATGAGGCCAACGGCGGTGATCCCACGATTAGACGGTGGAATGCATCCATACGTCTTTCCAATTTTGCTTCTGTGGACTCCTCTCCGCTTTGTGTAAATGTGTCGCTCGAGACGGAGGTCTTCGCTCATGATTCACTCAGATCGCCTCTATCGGCGTATTATTGGATCACCTCGTTCGTGAACGGGCAGTAAACGATCTCGAAGATGAGGGCATTGCTGGGTTGGAAGTTCGAGATATCGAAGCTCTCTCACTGTGAGTACTTTTCCACTCTGGTTCGATTCCAATTGACTTGGGAAGGGAACAATTCATGCAAATCAATGCCGACGCATTATTGTAAATTCTTGACCCACGGAAGCGCATTTTCCTGACTCGATGCAGCTCACTGCAGGTGTTTGAAAACGAAAGCCATGCATCCGTTCATTCCGACAAGACCAAAGAGGGCTTATCCCTGTTCGGTGCGTCTCCTTCCTACAATCACTCGTTTTCTTATTCATATCGTAGGGACCCTGAACAATACTAAAACGACCCTTGGACGTGCCCTCTTACGAACCTGGCTTCTCAGACCGTCGCTCTCCCTCACAGTTATCAAGGCACGCCATGACGCAGTCGCCTGTTTTATATCATCAGAGAACCTGGTTCCTGCGTACGCTATGCATGGTCATCTCAAGGGCATTAAAAACGTGCCTCGTATTCTCCAAATCATGCGGTCCGGTAAGGCCAAGATGTCGGACTGGCAGGGCCTTGTCAAGGTTTAAACTTGCTGCGGCCCGGTGCGCGCATGCTCAACCTCCCGATAGTTCACATTCCATTCCGCGATGCTTCGAGACAACCTCACGGAGTTGCACCAAGCTTCCGGTGTAGAAATTGTGAAAAAGGTGAGGTTGTGCGCCCACCACGGTGATCCCTCGGACTGATGAGAACCTCGAGTTCACTGCGGCTTTGGATATCGCTAGTTTTCGAGATGTTGGGAATAGAATAAACGAAACCGTAAGATCCGATCATATGGCAGTTGCTGGCTCATTTCGTAAAAATCCAGATCGACTGGGAGGAATCAGCTAATGCTGGAAGGGTGTGTGTCCGACCCAATATCGACGAAGAATTGGACAATCGCAAGCACGTCTACCATGGAATCGATGCAGTTTTGGTGAGGTCCTGCATGTCTTGGGTTCACAAAATTAAAGCTTTTCCAGTCCAAAGTCGCAGAACAGATATGCCAGACTGTTCCTCCGGATTACGCGTCATCCTTGAATGTAGTTTATTTTCCGCAACTTGGTACGTAGCATTACGATGAAGCGACAACTTCTGAGTATACTCCTAGGGTTCCTAATATGCGTCCCGATGTTGGAGGAATGGAAG
This sequence comes from Mycena maculata, assembly GCA_029448575.1. Classification (NCBI taxonomy): domain Eukaryota; kingdom Fungi; phylum Basidiomycota; class Agaricomycetes; order Agaricales; family Mycenaceae; genus Mycena; species Mycena maculata. Next base: position 344,495 of record JARJLG010000045.1, on the reverse strand, counting down.
ACGCCGGAGGGAATCAAAGTCGTTGACGGCTGGAGCTTTCAGGTACAACGTCCAATTCATTGAGTTTTAACAGCTCATTTTCCTTTTTCAGTTTTCATCCGAGTACATTATCACACAGTTCCTTCGAGGCCGCTAACATTTCACAGATCCCATGTATACTTCAAGTCGCAGGAGATGACAGGTCTGTATCGTTCTCAATATTCAGTCCATGGGTGTTGACCGCATTTCAGACATGGACACCCATATCGGCGATCTCCATCCGTCGATCGTCGATAGAGAAATCGAGATCGTGCAGGAACTACTCGAAGAAATCGTGGTGCACTTCGAGGCCATGTCTTCGGCGTGCGACATATGCGCCGAACTGGACTGTTTGCTTTCCTATGCGGGCGCCGCTCGGGCTTTCGAATACCGACGGCCGGAGATGGTGGACGATAATATCATCGACATCAAGCAAGGGCGGTACGTGGAGCCCTGCGAGATTCTCGTTGACCACCGGAACTTAATCCTGCTTCAGGCACCCGCTGCAAGAACAGGTTGTAGACACGTTCGTTCCTAATGATGCGCACCTTGCAGGTGGTTCTGGGAATCGCTCGATGCTGGTCGGCGACGAGGCGACCAACGAGGCGGAAGAATGGAACAGCGTGGTGCTTTGTACCGGCGCGAATGCATGCGGAAAGGTAATAGCTGTCCATCCTCCGTTCCGGAATTAAACAGGCTTCGATCCAGAGCGTGTACCTCAAGCAGGTTTGTGGATCCACACATCGGCGGGCGAATCTTACGGGTTTCCCTATGTAGGTTGCCCTAATCACATATATGGCGCAGGTAGGCCTCGTTTCGTACCCTGCTCACCACATAATATAATTTTGTTTCCTAGATTGGATGGTAAGTCCGTGCCCACAAGCGTGTTTTATTGTCTGACCAAAAACCTAGTTTCGTACCCGCAGAGTCCGCAACGCTTGGAATAGTCGACAAGAGTACTGCTTTTGCTGCTGGGGCTATCCACCTGCTTTCAGTTGACTGACCCTCGCTAGTCTTCACGCGCATATCAACAAGAGAATCCGTCTCGAAGGTCCAGTCCGCGTTTATGATTGATCTCAACCAAGTTTCCCTGGCTCTGCGCAATTCGACCGCACGCTCTTTGGTGCTTCTGGACGAATTCGGCAAGGGAACTCTCGCTACAGGCTCGTATACTTTCTCTCTGGCCCTGGTCTTGTTCCCAAATTCCGATTCTAACTGTTTCGTGTCCTGGTTCTGTGTTCGTTTACCTGGCTGTTCTTAGACGGCGCTGGCCTGTTCTGCGGCGTCCTCAAGCACCTGCTCAACCGCGGACCGGACTGCCCGAAGTTGCTGTGCGCCACCCACTTTCATGAAATCTTCAGAGAAGACCTGCTCGACCCGGACGCGCCGATTTCGTTCCTTCATATGCAAGTCATGTTCACCTCGAGTAGCGGGCACGTCCTCGACCCCAACTCCCCGCACCGGCTCGTCAAACCCGCGCTCGACTCCGTCTCCGCCGCAAGCCAGGATTCGCAGCGCGACAGGAAGGTCGGGCCCGGCGAGAAGATCACATATCTCTACCGGCAAGCACTGCGCTCTGCAGCGCTCCCCCCGCTCACCTCGTCTTTTTATAGCGTCGCAGAAGGCCTGTCCTTGGACTCGCACGCTGCTAAATGTGCCGAGATCTTTGGGGTGCCTGCCCGCATCGTGCAGCGCGCGCAGCACGTGAGGTTTGTTTTGCGTTCGACACGAGGAAGCGGCACTGAGCGATAACCAGCGATCTAATATCGACGCACGAGCTCGGGCAGCTGCTGGACGAAGCGATGACGGACAAGGAGCGCGAAGATTTGGAAGACGCCGAGGCCGTCTGCCGCAGATTCTTGCAATGGAACCTTGAAGGCGATGGGGGAGGGAACGTCAAGGCCCGGCTGGCTGAGGTGCTCGGGCGGAAGGACTCGGAGGACTCGGAGGACTGAATGGTTGTACTCGAGCGCTTGCTGTGCCAGTAACTGTAATAGATGTCCGCGTATACTGTACATTACAAAATCAGTCCTCTTTATGAATTTCGAGGCCCGGCGGCGCTCCGAGAGCTAGAAAGAGTAAATCGTCTGAATGGAAATAAATCTAAACCAATGTGCGCACCTTTCTTGATCTCCCCATACATGAGGAATTGCGAGGCGACCAGACCCGCTGTCATAATCATCCTGGGCCCTAAACCAGCGAACAGCCCCTTGAAACCCGCTTCGCGGGCGAGGGCGGTGAGCCTGTACACCATCGACCCACTGGGACCATGGCCTTTGTTTATCTGGCTCAGAAGCGTGTCCGCAGGCTGTGATGCGCGTCAACCTCGTAGTTGACAATGAGAAGGAGGACTAACATGGCTGAGAATTGCGGCGGCGAACCCGGCGGTTATCCCGCTCCCAAGGGCGATTCCGAACTTGGAGGTGTTGGAGAGATTCTTCTTCGTCTCTTCCGACATCGAGCGGAAGACGAGCTCGTGGCAGAATTCGTTTACCGTAAACTGGCCAATGGCGTAGGGGATCTGTCTGGCCGACGTGAGCATTTACAAATGGGATAGAGGGTATACTTACTTGCAGAGAATTGGGAGGAATCCGGCGTAAAGCTCACGGATGCCGCCTTCGCGCGCCATGCGCGTAAAACCAGTCACCAAACCGGACGCGTAGCCGCGTTCTGAGACGAGACGGATGCGGGTCGCCTCAAGGGGCGTGAGCAGGATGTCTGCAAAGAATCTGTAGGTCAGGGTCAATCGACGGTAGAAAGGGTAAATTGAAACGGGGACGGACTCGGCGACGCTGGCTGCTCCAAGGTATATCGCCGTGCGATATTTTACGGCGGTGTCTTGGTCGCCCGCGAATTGCACGAAAGTCTTTTTCCAGAACTCGTAGCCCGCGAATTTCGCGCCACCTGTAAAGGTGGTTTAAATAACAGAGACCTGGGTTTACACTCCAAACCACACACCTTGCGCCAGATATCCGACAGCGGTTGGCCCAAATCCCGTCAGTAAGGCGGCAGGCCCCTCCCTGGCGATAATGTATCGAGTTCCGGAGACGATCCCCAGGCCCTTGTAGTTTGGGTCAATTTGTATGCGCGTTTTCACGACGTCGATGGCTAGCGGGGTGGATAAGATCAGGAACTGTGTACGGCAGCTTCACGCACGCGTCATTCCACCATGGCTTATACTGCAGACGATAAGAATACGCTTCTGAGATTAACGGACGACGTACGTCGCGCACAGCGCCCCTGCCTGTTGAACTACATGAGCTTTGGCGTTTGTAGAGTGCACTCGGGAGATTTCACGTACAGTAAAGAAGGACGTATAATCCCGCAGAGTGAATTGGGGTACCGCGAAAGGGTGATTCGCATGTAGTTTTCCAGAGGCCATGGTGGGCAGGAGCAGGGTTTACAGGGTTGCGGCCTTTCACGGCGCTGACGAGTAGTTTCAAACATCGCTATCTCGATGATCTCATTGTTTGCCGACGGCGTTCAGATAAGACAAAAAAAAAGGGATTGGAGGTTGAACCAAAGTTGAACGTTCTGAACGTTGAACCCAGGGTAAGCCATGGGCCTAAATGAGCCCGGAAACTGCAACTGTGAATGACTCAAGTACTCAAGATTCGAAAATGGGTCACAAATAAGCTTACAAGGAGCAAACCAACTTGAGCAAAGACTAGCTGTCAGCTCCCGGTTGTACAAGCTCAACGGGCGAGGAAGCCATCCAGCGTGGCGAAAACTTATTATAACTGCGCAGGATGAAAAGAAAAAAATCGGCCATCATTTGAACCATCACTGATGGCGGAAGAACGGCCCGAGAATAGGGGTATATCTTTCTGCAAAGTCCCTCGTGACAGCGTTTTGAACTGTTCTGAGAATATAAGCACTGGTATGGGACGTTGCCTGTCGGGCGCTACCACAGTGGCGCCACTGGGATCCTCGACTAGGTGGCTTCCCATCGGACCGGGTAATCCCGAATCGCACCTTTCACGCCTTTCTTTCCAACGTCCACGTTCCCCATACAACTTGAATGCCTACCGTCCAGATCGGCACATTCCCCGTCTCAGAGGCTTTCTTGTCCAAGCCTGAAATATTCAAGGCCCCTCTGGACGTTATCAAGACTTCAGATGGGCACATCAGGTAAACACAAAGTCTCTTCAGTCGCCAGCTCCCTCGAACACGATTCCTTGGCAGCTCCTTCTACGGTTCGCAAGTCGAGGACGGCAAGACTGGCTACTTTGTTTCTGGTGAACTTGGTTTTGCATTATTGAGACGTAGGGCCGTGATCTAAGCGGATTTCTTCAGTCTGGGAATCCTACGAGCACCACCAGAAGCTCATTGGAGAGCCCAGCTACGCCAATCTCATCGAGGCACTCAAGCCCGCTGCTGCAGGGAAACTGGATCGGAACCATTTCAACGTCACCGGAGACGCCGACACCGCTCTTTCCTCACCGGCAGTGGAGTTCGTCGTCTTTACCTTGAAAGCGGATAGCTCTGCGGACAAACTCGTCCCTCTGTTGGAGGATTTAGCTAAGGCGCTCAATATTGCCACCGGCGCGCACCCCCCGTGCATGTGGGGACAGAGCATCGAGAATAAGAGCAAGTACCTGCTCATCGTTGGATGGGATACCGTTGCAGTCAGTTCCATGCTTCTTGGTGTGAATACCTATTTCTGATGGCCAACAGGCACACTGGGAAGCGGTCAAGGAAGGCACCGACCTGCACAAAATTGTGGTGTCGATTACCGGACAGGCGGATCTTACGATCGGGCATTCGCACATAACCAAGCATAAGGATTGAAATGGAATATGTATATGAAGCAGGGTGATAAATCGGACAAATATGTATGAATATGAATTAACTGGGTCCTTTTGTGCGGAGAATTTTCATCGTTTCCACGTTGCGGCCTTCTTATCCAGGTATATGCAACTAAATGTCGGCACCTGGTCCCGGATCCATGGAATAGAGCCCGCTTCTATGCGAGGACACCCGTTAGTGATCAGAGTCCTGATTCGCCCCGCCACGGAGGGCTCGACGGCCATGTTCGGTAAATTATTCCGAGAGTTGACCAGGCTCACCAGCGGGGCCGTTGTTACGTCCGGACAGTGCGAGACATCGAGGTGGCTCAATGACGGGCAGAGCGCGGTACTTTCGGACGGGGCCGCCAGGGCTTTGACGACATCGTTGGACACCCCGTCGAGGCGTACTAGCTCCAGAGTTTTGAGGGTGAGCGCGCCGACGAGGAGTGTAATAATGTCCGCGGATGAAACGACACAACATTTCACACTGAGTTCAAGCAGCTTTGGTCGCTGCTGGACCAGCGGAGTCAATCCCACCTGTCCAATTGTACCCAGACGCAGTGTCTGCAGATGAGGCATCGTGACGAGCACGAAAAAACGAGCCGCCCAAGGAGTTTTTGAAAGGACTAATGTGTGGAGATTGGGCATCGTCAACGGTGGTGGAGATGGGGAGAAGGATGGGGGGCCACCGGACTTGAACGATATAATGAGTTGTTCAAGCATTGGATTCGTTTCCAGAACGGCCAGTATTTCCTCAAGAGGAGGCGGGGGGTTCGGATGTTGAACCTCCAATGAGGTCAGATTGTGATGCTTGGAGGCGAGGATATGCCACGAGAATGACGAAGCATTCAGCGTCAATCTCTGCAACTTCGAATGCGGTATGGAAAGTAAAGGATCGCACGTGGAGGACGCGTTGTACACTTGCAACTCTTCGAGCCCCGAGAGTCGACCCAGGTTCGCCTTTCCCCCCATATACTGCGCGACGTCGTGGTTTTCCAGCTTGCAAATTCGCAAGCGCTCCCAAATCAATCCGTCCAGGTTTATGGGAAAGTGGGAGAGGGTGGATCGCAGATAAATTTCGTGAATTCTGCCCTTGGAACGCTCGAGCCATTTCTGTGCGTGGCGAGCAGGGTGTCGGTTGGTTAGGACAAGGGTGGACCACAGTCTCGGTGTGTTCAAAGCGATGTCGTGCCAATGCTTGGAGACGCGCCGTATGTTCAGAACGCGACTCCAGTCAAGGCCGACAACCAATTCGAAAATGGTGGTGATGATCTCGACAGGCAGTTTGCCGAAGTGGTCTATTTTTTGGCGCTGCTGGACCGACACCTCCTCCTTCAACTCGTCCAGCTTTGCGCGACGCATGGAATCGTTCGGGTCGAGACGCGCGAGCGCCATATCTGCCATCGATATAGCCTCGTCGAGCTTGCGAACTCGAAGGAACAACCGGGATGCGCGCGCGTAGCCCTGCCAGTGCGCAGGCGCGAGCTTAATGACATTCTTCACGTCTTGGAGAGCGCTTTTCAGCTTTCCCTGCCGTTCGTGTATCGCCGCGCGAGAGTCGTAGACCGTGTATTCGCGGTCGCCGCCGACTTGAAGTGCCTGAAGCCATGGTCCAGTAACGACGCGAAATTAGGGGAAATGAGCATACCTGGTTCACCTCCTTCAATGAGTCGTCCAAGCGCGAGGATTTCAGGTGCAACTTGGCTTTCTGAAGATGTTCTGCCCAGGACATGGTGGTTCAGGACGCGTTTTGTTTGGCAACGTGACGGTGTAAGCCAACGGCTGTGCCAACAGCCCTACAACCATCCGTCCTCTAAGCCAGTATCTTTAGCAGCGGCGAATTCGAGGCCAAAGGCGTTCTAGAACTTTCCACGACCAATCCATGCGCATCTATTGCTTTCGTTTCTGACAGCTTTTCTTGACTTGAACCCACCACCATCTACCCATGCCTTTGAACTACTCCAAGTGGGACCAGTTGGAGGTGAGATCTCCCTGTGGCGACTATCTTCCCTCTTCTGATCGTTCTAGCTTTCGGATGATTCTGACATCGAGGGTCACCCAAATGTCGACAAGAAATCGCTCATCCGGTAAGGTCAAACACGACCTGGGCTGGCCTTCGATTGACTCGTTCCTCAGATGGAAACAACGCGACATACACGAGAAGCGCGAGCAGCGTAAATTCAGAATCCAAACCCTCCGCGCCCAGATCGCCTGCAACAATGTCCTATTACCCCGGATCCACTCCATCCACTCGACGCTGACGTCTCCCGATCTCGATAAGCCTCGCACGGTGTACTTCAATTCACTGGTGGAGCAGCTCGAGAAGAATCCTTCCAAGGAATGTCCACCCGGAAACGATCCCAACAACCGGGACCACACGTACGACGGGATGATCCTGTCCCTTCTCCAGCAGGTTGGGCAGACGGCCAGAATTGCGGTCAAGGAGGCAGGCGTCACGGATAACCAGCGGGAAGAACGATTAGGCAAGGCTCTTGCTGATGGAATGGCGGAGCACGCGGTCAAACTCAAAGAGACCATCGACGAGGACACGAAGACGCTGGAAGAAGAGGAGAATGAGCAGAAGAAGCACATTACCAGCGAGGATATGCACGATGGCTTCGCAAATAAGGTGGCAATCCTCCGCACAATTTACTCCGGAACCGTCTAACATCTTTCGCCCATAGTATGTGCCACCGAAACCTGAACCTGCCCCCCTTCCGATCGCCGCCAAACTCGACAAGACCAGTAAACCAAAGACCAAGACCACGACGACCGAGATCGAGGTCATAAACGCTCCCAAACAAGAGGAGTCCACCGACGAAGAAGAGGAGCTTGACGACGATATCGCCAATCTCACCCCTTCTCTCGAGGCCTTTTCTCGAATCCCCTTAAAGGCCTTCGAGCAGTCATTCCGGTTCATTCAGGAACATCGGGATGTGGTCGTGCCGGGCGCATCGGACTCTCTACTTGGAGCGGCATTCAAGGCACAGTATGACAACAAACCCAAGTATGCGAAGCAATGCGTCCATCAAAGTCTGCTCCTCCAGTATGGCGACAAACTGGGAGTAGACGGTCTTGGGGTCTTCTTTAAGAAGTGAGCTGTCCCGTCTCATACTGTCTTCGGAAACATGCTGATTGCGTTGTAGGATGATCGCCGGCGACAAGCGCGCGGAGATGGTCTTCATGGACGACGTGGAGAAAACGTACGCGCACCTCGCAGGGCGTGTGAAGCTCTCGCAGGAGGAGCAGAAGCAGGGCGGCCGCGAGACGATCATGCTCGCGTCCGAAAACGAGGGCGACATCACGTTCAACGTCCCCAGCGGGCCCCCGCCCGCGGAACTCGTATTAGGCGAGGGTATGGAGGAATTGGACATCGAGGAGGTGCGCAAGGCGCTGCAGCTGCGGTGGGAAATCTTCGCGGGGCTCCCCGAGCCGCTCCAGAAGGCGCTGCAGACCGAGGAGCTGGTCGCGGTCAACAAGGTGCTCGGGGACATGGAGGTCTCTGAGGCGGAGGAGATCCTCGAGAGGCTGGACATGGCTGGGATCATTCCTTTTTCGGAGAGTGGCGTGCGCGACGAGACGCCGGCTGGGAGGGCCGCCGCCGCCGCCGCCTCTTCCGAGGTTGATTGAACTTGCGCCACTGGTATCTATGTATCATACACTTACTGCATTGCTTTCTTGAAATACAATGAAATGTACGACTTCAAACGATTTACATATTGCAGGGATAAGGAGGTCAAATTTTTATTGCACAAGGACTACGTACTACGAAGACTTTTCTCCTCGATCCTGCTCCGCTGGCCGCGCAATCTAGACAGCTGGCTGACCGAGACCGGCCTGTGGTACCCCCGCGCTGCACTCGTCTTCACCGCGTCCCTCAGCATATCACAAAACTTCTCTTTCCCAAATCCCGCGCCTTGCGTGAACTTAACCCTTGTGAAGAATGCCGGCCACGTATTAACCTTGTATATCTCCTTCACCGCCTCCACCATCCGCTCGGGCAACTCCTTGTCGGGAAAACCGTAGTTGCTGTCCAGGCGCCCGACGTCCTTCGCATACGCCGTGAAGAACAGGTCGAGGAACGTAATCTGGAACATGATGAGCCGCAGGCTCGTCCGCGACCGCGCGAACGTCTCCGCGAGGCGGAAGTCGCTTGGCCCCGCCTCGAGTACTTCGAGGTGGGGCGCGTCCTTGAGCACCCAGCGCACATTGCGCACGATTGCCTCCTCCAGGAATGGTCCCGCAAGCGCTCCCCACTTGATGGGCGGGCCGCCGTCCACGGGCGGGCGGAACAAGACGAGCATGATCAGCACGATCAGCTCCCCGAGGTCGGGGACGTGTGTTTTGATGCGGAGGTCCTTCTGGTCGATAAACCGCCGCAGGCGCGAGGTCGCGTCGCGCAGGATCGCCGTGTCCTCGCGCACGAGGCAGAGCAAGAGATGGAACAGGTGGCAGTATGCGACGACCGCCTTCTCCGACGCGTGCAGGAGCGACTGCCCACGTCCCGAGCGCACGGTGCTCAGCGCGTCGTCGCAACTCCTCATGAGCGCCACCACGATGTTGTTCATCATGCGGTACACCACGCCGACTGTCTCCTGCCGTCGCGGGGGCCCCGGCGCGCGTCGGCGCGGTGTGCGGCTCATCTGGTTCTCCGCGCGCTGCACCTCCGCGTCGATCTCTGCGAGACGTGCCCAGATAACGAGTTTAACGCGATGGAAGTGCGGTAGCGAGAAGGCGAGCGGGAGGAAGAACCCGAACTCGCGCTTCTCGACGCTCTGCCGCACTCCGAACTCGGCGAACGCGCGCTGGCTCAGCCAGTCGAAGTCGGAGCTAAGGGTGCGCGCACGCGGGTCGAGAGCCACGCCAATGCCGAGGACCGAGTCTGCGAGGCCCGTGCGCAGGAAGAAGCAACGCAGTTCGCGCGTGAGGAGGACGTGATTCGTTTGCACGACGGCGCGAAAGAGCGGGTAGGCCTCCGAGAATGAAAGGATGGATTCGGACGTGAGGTGTGCGGCGAGTTCCAAGAGGACATCATCGTTGAGAAGGCCGAGCTGGCAGATGGCCGGCGGTGTCAGTGAAACTGAGGCTTTGACGACATCCCTCGCGCGCCCCTTCGCCCCGGCAGCGGGATGTGGCACGGCTGGGAGGGCTTCCGAGCCGTACGGGCAGCGCTTGCATTGCCAGTGACGGAGCACCTGGGAGGTCTCGACCCAGCGAGGATTTATCTCTTCGATGCGGTGCAGCCGGTGGCATGACGGATTGGGGGACTTGGCAGTCCGGACGAGGAGGCCCACTGGCGTCGTCTGCCGGCCAACAATGACGACCGGGCGCCGATCCGCGTCCCATTCTTCCCGCAGTGCGTCCTGGGTTGCGGTGGAAAAGGGGCTCCCTGGTACGCGACGCGCTGCCTCGTGTGGACGCCCCGCTCGGCTGAGTGCCAGGCCCAGGTCCTCCTCGTGCGCGTACCGGACGACAAAGTGTTCCCCTATTTCTACGTAATCGCCGTGCTCTTGCTCGACCTGCAAGTATCATGAGAATCACGGCGTTACTTGAGACAAAGTGATGCACGAACCTTGGACGAGCTGAAAAACGTGAGGAACTGGAGGAAGAGGCCCCGGAGCGTCAGAGCCGGTGTGTACCCGCCCGTGTAACCTTCCGGACGGTAGATATGGTCCTCCTCCTTCAGCAAATCACAACAAATGTAGGATCCGAATAGATTGGGGTGGCGAATCCCACCGACACTGCTTGAGACCGACGGAGGGGAGGCAGGCTATGGTAAGTTGTTTGATTAATTACGTGGCATGCACAGACGAGACGGATTTACCCAGGTATCCGGGAGGTATACATCGAAGTGAAGGGACAGGTTCTTCCAGGGGCCGCTTGGGGGGGTGAGCACAAGACAGAACTTGCGCACGTCGGCGTCATCAGTGAAGATGGCCACCCCCGGGTACGGCGCGTCGTGCAGCTCGGCGAGATCCCGGTACAACCGGGAGAGAAGAGAGGGAGGAGCCATGGTTCTTGCTGGAGAGGGCGGTTCAAATTTATATCATATTGGGGTGACGGGGATGACTTGGGATGAGTGTTGAATGGTCGGGTGCGAGATGCGGTTCGAGTCAGAAAGACTGGATCCCGAACGGATCTTGCGTGTTTAAATTGCTGTTGAAGATACACACGAGACTGTATGAGAAAGTTTGCTTGATTTGAGAAACAAAGGGGTTCATGTGTAGTGTTGGATGGTAGGGTGCGAGATGCGGCTTGAGTCAGAAAGACTGGATCCCGAACGGATCTTGCGTGTTTAAATTGCTGTTGAAGATACACACGAGACTGTATACATGGCGTAAAATGAGAAAGTTTGCTTGATTTCGGAAACATCGAGGAGATCCTTTTTTGAAAGCGTTGCGATGTCGGACATCGTAGTGGTCGGCAGAGACAAGCAAGACAAGAGAATCGAATGCCTAGGTTGAAACGTTGACCATGAAGCGAGTCGGTAATTCTGCGCAATTCCATTAAATTATTATTACAACGCAAGACAGTTAGTCATTGGTTGTTAGTAATCGGATCATCGGACTCTGCTCTTGCTTCCATGTCGTCCGTGGAGGGCTTATCTACCTTTCTGGCCTCGACGCTGGCCAGCGTCGAGTATGTATTCTCCAGAATTCCTGGCTCGGCTGTTCTGGTTCGATATGTGAAGAGTTCCCACCAAAATGACCCGGAAAGGACAATTCTTGAGGTTATCCTTATCCTTTTCGCCATATTCACCCTGCTGCAATCCCGCACTCGTGCAAATCCGAAACATTTCATCAAATTCGAGCAAAAGGTAGTCATACCAATTGGGCCATCACAGCTCTTGTCCTGAAACGCTCCAGGAAATCGACGAATTGGTGGATGAATGGGCCCCAGAACCACTTGCAGCCCCTCTGAACGCTGTTGAGGCATCGGACCTGGCTGCTGTTCCCGTCGTCGTTGGTCAGAATGGCCCAAAGCCTACACTCGTCCGGCAGCCGACCAAGATTATCGCTAATCTCGCAAGCTACAATTTTACCGGTCTTGCGGGCAAGGAGATCATCAAGGAGCGCGCCATCGAGACTCTGCGCAAGTACGGTCTCGGGAGCTGCGGGCCTCCCGGATTCTACGGCACTCTTGGTTCGTTTCTCTATCTTGACGTGTGCCTCGATACTTATTGCTACGCTTCAGACGTTCACATGGCCTTGGAGCGGGATATCGCTGACTTCCTCGGCGCAGAGGCTGCAATCATCTATTCACAGGGCTTCTCCACAATATCCTCGGTCATCCCTGCGTTCTGCAAGCGTGGCGACATCATCGTCGCCGACCGTGGTGTCAACTTCGCAATCCAGAAGGGCATCCAGATCTCACGTTCGACCGTCCGGTGGTACGACCACAATGACCTGAAGAGCCTTGAGGATGTGCTCGACAGTGTCGAAAAGGAGCGTAAGAAACGCCGGGGGCCGCTCACGCGTCGCTTTATCATCACGGAGGGCATATTCGAGAAGGACGGCGCCATGATTGACTTGCCGAAGCTGGTCTGTTCTCTAGCCAGTGTTTACACTTTTGTCTAACCACACCACTGGCGCAGGTCGAACTCAAGTACAAGAAGAAATACCGCCTCATCTTGGACGAGAGCATCTCGTTTGGCACCGTCGGCCGCACTGGGCGTGGTCTGACGGAGCTGTACAATGTCCCCGCCACCAAGGTCGACATGCTCATCGGCTCCATGGCCAATGGTCTCTGCGCCGGCGGTGGCTTCTGTGCCGGTTCCCAAAACGTCATCGACCACCAGGTACCCCAAGTCTCCCCGTTCGATAAGCACAGCTAACCCTGCCCTGCAGCAAATTAACGGCCCCTCCTTCGTCTTTTCCGCCTCGATGCCCGCGCTCCTCGCCGTGAGCGCCTCCGAGGGGATCGACATCCTGCGCTCTTCGCCCTCCATTCTCACCAAGCTGCAGCAGAACATCCGCGTCGCGCGCAGTATCCTCGACGACCTCGACTGCATCTCCGTCCCTTCGCACCCCGCCTCGCCCATCATCCACATGCACGTCCGGAAGCCCAGCACCCCGATGCTACACCCCGCCTCCGCGGCCTCGAGCGGCCACTCGCTGAAGCCGTCGAATCCCGCCTCGGTCCTCCCGCGTGACGCGTCGACGTGGGACTGGGACATCGAGGCGGAGGAACGTGCGCTGCAGCAGGTCGTCGAGGAGGCGCTGCGCCGCGGCGTGATGATCACGCGCGCGAAGCGCCTGCGAGGGCAGGAGATGGTCGAGGCGAGGCCGAGCATCCGGCTCGCGCTCACGAGTGATATGAGCGTGGATGAGGTGAAGAAGGCGATCAAGGTCGTGGCTCAGGCATTCAAGGATGTCCTGCGGAAGTAGAGACGATACAAGTACTATATAATCTTCGACATAATAATTACATGGATGCTAACGGACAAGTTGAGGAAGCAAACGACCCGATAATAATTACCCTGGTCCCTTTCGAGTCTCAGGATGCAGGACGCTCTTCCTCGTACAGCGTTACAGGGTCCCGAAACGAGGGCCGACATGGGTGGATAAAATGACAAGAGGAATCCAGGGTATGGTTTGGTAGAGATACAGATGTGATACAATAGCCGGATGTAGGGAAATGCACGAGAGGAGGTCGAAAGGCGGAAGTGGGCTATGCGGTGCCGACTTTGCGCTCGGCGGTGACTGGAAAGAGTGGGACCGAGTGTTGGTGTTTAAAAGGAAGAAGGAGAGCGAGACGCACCCCATGTCCGGCGGTCCATCGGACACTGCTGCTTCGACGCAGGGGTCCCGATCCATTTGAGCAGGCAGTGCATGTGGAAGACGTGTGTACATTCGCCCCAGACTAGTCGTCCAAAGAGATTCAAGAGAAAGAAATAAGGCAGGGAAGAGAAAAAACACATAAATCAGTAAACATGGGATTCAAAAACAATCACGAGAAAGCGCACTGAGGGGACAATCATCTCCTGGCATCTTACAGGAGGGACAGCAGCCTTCGTAGGGCACACGACAGATGCCGCAGACGTCCTCGTTCTCCGCATCGTTCCCCTCGGGCTCTGCCGCGCCCGTGTCCCAGCGCCATTGCGCGACCGCGTGCCAGTGCTTCACTGTCACTTTCATCTTCCAGGTGTATATCGTCCACTATGCCACCGTGTACGGCAATATACCGCAAGAAAGCGAGCGAGAGAACGGGAATGTGGCGGCGGGAGGTAAGGCGATTAACGTAAACAAACGGCTGACTCATCTATTTGGCTTTGTCGACGCGTCAGCCCGCATTTTGCCGAGGTTCGTGACCCCGATGTCGGACCAGCTTTCTATTCACCGCCCGCCGTCGTTCACCCGGAAGCAAATCGCATGAAACTGGGTCTATCTGTCCAGACAATAGATGGGATCTTAGCATTTCCTGAAGACCCTTTAGTTGTAATGTAACCGAATTCAACCAATTGAAGTTCAACGTACGGTGGATGCTGCCTCATGTTCTCTTTATAGAATTACACTAGGCTGTCTGTTGCAAGCCCATCAATCCGCAATATTGGGCACGTCCAATGTACTCTGCTCATGCCGTGCCGACCGACCTCGAGTACTTCAAGAAGAGGTGCTGGTAACAATATCCCTTCAGGGAAGTGAGCAACCAGTAAAAAGTCGGCCGGAAAAAAATTACGCATCCCGGCCAGCTACTTGTCATCTACGGTTGTTCGTGAGCGAGAAAAGTATTGCTAGGCAGTTATTCCACACAAACCGTCGTTCATACACCCGTAACACGTTGAGAGATTTCTGAACGCTTTGATCCGCTGAGGGGCGCCGGTGGAAGACGTTCAGCAGTAATACCATAGCAGAATCAAAGAGCGCCGACTATAGGACCGAGTCAGTGTTAATTCATGGTTTCAATGAAAAAAAAATACGATGATCTGAGGGTTATACAGGGGGCCAGCGCCTGTTTGGACTGGACGCCATTACATGGCTGCACCCACGAGCCGCATTTGCGCAAACGTAGAGCGATGGGAACGACAAAGAGGGAAGGTCTCCTCGCGGTGGAATGAACGGACGATGTAAAAGTATTTGAACTGCGTTGAAAAACGAGTAACATCCGAACGACCTTCCAACAAATATAATACCGTGCTGTAATCTTTCATGAGGATGAGCAGCATGCTGGAACGGACAGGCGCACATAATAAGTCACATATAGACATGCCGATTGATTCAAACTGATCAGACCCTTCCGATGAGGGTCCCATCGTACTTCGCGGGATTAGGACCATACAGCGCTGAATGTAAACGCTCGCCACGTACAGTTGTCGGGTACCGAGTCTACCCATTGGTTGAGTGCGGAGCTGGGTCGAAAATCAGTATGATATCATGAAAACCTCCATGTAACTTACTCCAGTTCTACCACAACTTCCTGGTAAGCCTGAGATTGGTCTTTCCGCTGGACAGGATACTATGCCCTCGGAGTGAGGACGTTTCCAAAGAAAGAAAAATCAAAACAGACATACAACAGCATCTTGAACACGCCTCCAAATTTCCATCATCTTCACAAGCAACAACCCGTAGTCCACGAGCCTTAGTTCTTCGCCTTCAAGCGCCACTGGCAAGGCGACGTCGAGGCTAACATTAGCATTATTTTTGCACTGGAGTCGACGACAGAATGAAGCGCGACGCACTCGTTGATCTCAGTCGCTCGCGGCCTGCCCAATAACAAGCCCATTACGGTATCCGAGCAAACTATCATCCAGAAAACTCGCTTGTATTCTTCCGACTCGACAGTGTTTCCGCTGGAATCGAATTCGTCGATGAGCGCCTACGTCGTGACACATCCGTAGACCGATCCCCACTCAGTACCAACATTCCTCTGGCCTTGAGCCGCTTGCAATATAAAGGATGCTCAGCTGCGAGGCGCTGAGATCCGCAGGTTGTTCAATGTATTGAACATTGCTTACACCGATTAGTTGAAGGTCGTACAGAGAAGGGGAGAGGAGAAAAGAGGTCGAGATTGGCCGGATCTGGCGAAACCATTTCCATCCGGCGCTATGTTCGGAATTTTACCCTCGAGAAACACACGTGGGTCATCGGAGAACTTGGATCCAAGAGGACAGATCATGAGGACGATGCCCCAAATTTGCGATCGCGCAAGTGTAATCCGGCAGTAACAGCGCTCCGGAAGGTAGGAGCGTGAAACAGGTAGACGAGGATGTTGATTTGAGAGAAGAAACTGTCGGTTAGGGTTTGCATCAAGTCTGGCTCGGGAAACATGTGCGGCACGATAATCTCCGAAGGTGTCTCCCACTACGCATAAGAAGTTCAGTGAGAGAAAAGAGCGGGTCGCTTCGCTGACAATGCGAATGTTCCAAAATTCGGGCCTCCGAATCTGCGGGTTGGACATTGTCTCGCCAGTGACTTCCAGCTTGATATCCATGACGGCTTTGACAAAATTGATGGCGTTGGACTTTCCGTAAAAACGGTTAGAAGAGATATTTCGCGTGATCTGCCTCATGGGCTCAGAAAGATTGGTGTTTGCGAGCCTCGTTGTCCGAATCTGAGTCTGTCACTAGATGCTTCCGTTGCGTCGAGGGTATTGGAACGGAGAGACAACTTGTCGTCGAGTGACCGTCGTCATGACCAAAGCCTCCTCGAGAGTTCGGGCATACTGCGCCATCGCGACTAGGACTTGATATACCGCGGAGGGATCCCCAGAAATATATTCCGGGGATCCTGTCAGAATGGAGGCGATATGATCCTGCGCCGTTCGAAAAGTCTAGAGGCGCCCGTGAGTGAACGCCCGCGTCATATTTAAATAACACCCACATTGGTGCTGGTATATTGACGTTCAATAAACGGAGAGCCGTTAATGGCCGGAACATACCCAGACTGCGTAACATTGGTCACAGTCGACGGAAGAAGGAAAATGGCATACTTTCGCTTTACTGTTCGTAGAATGTGTACACTCCGACTGAAAGTTAACGCAATTGGAGCATCTGTTTCCTGGCATTTCCTCACTGTCACCTTACCAGCCCTTGAATGCACACGAAGAATGTATTCCAAACGTTGCCAGCTTACAACGAACTATTCAGAGGAGGTAAGTATTGAACACGGCAAATGAGAGCTACGGAAATTCCTTTCTGTCTTCTGCAGATATCACAGGCGCCCTCGAGTCGACGCCTTCGCCGGAGGCGCAACGTGAAGTTCTTTTGCGTCGTTGGAAGACACGGTAAGAAGTAAATAGATCTTCGAGGACGACTGTCCTCCTGAGCGTCGAGCGCCGGCGTAAAGTTGGGGAAAGAGATGGAGGAAAACGATGAGGTGGTTCGGCAAGAGGTGCAGCGCCGATCAACACCGAAACCCCTCATTTATTATTTAACTTGGGCAATAACTTTAGAATTCGATACACTGAGAACATTCCAATTAAAAATAATTTTGGCTCTCTGAGCCACGACAAATGTTGTGTCAAAGGATACCGGCTGATCGCTGATCAGAAGCCATGTTTTGAGTCGGTCAATCCTATGGTCCATGTTGAACTTCGCATTAACTGTTTCTGCGAGTATTACTATGTATACTACGCGACATAGCCCAGGAACACCGAGGAGAATCACCTGGCTTCTTGGTTGGTCTTTTTCCGTTTCTTCTTGCGGGAAGAACTTTCTGCGGGATCCGAGACGGCTGTCCCGTCTTTTTGAGGTGTTACACCGTCGCCCACTTCTTCTCGAGGACGTTTTTTGTCGCTGCCCTTCGCACGACTGTCGGAATCCCGCGAAGCGCTCTGAGGTGTGTCTTGGTTCGTTGTAGTTGCCCCCGGGACGACAAGAACTGGTTCCGAAAAAACGGCACGATACGTTTGCCGAGTCTCTGCATGCAACATTAATACAGCAGGGTAGATCAAAGCACAGCTTGAACTGACGAGCCCGCAAGACCAGGGACTTTGGAATTTTAGTGGATGCGCTGCGGGAGACGTCCTGCGATAGCCCCAGTAATGTAATGCTTTCAACGAGTTCAGGTCGGAAATTGTCTCACGAGGAATGCTTACAGGTTGGAAACGTCTCTCGGGGAGCGGAAATCAGCCTCAGTCACAACGCCTCCACTGACGATCATCCCCAGCCTTTCCCCTTGGTGACGCGGGTGACTTCCTTCGCTGTCGCCCACCAATTTCTTTGGGCGGACGCACCGCTTTCGGCGGCCCCGGCCTCAACTAGGGTGCTGTCGTTATCTCCAGCGAGGGCACCGACGTAACTGATCTCGAAACCAACGCCGCTTATTAGCGCGGTTCTTACGAGTGTGTGCTTCATTCGAAAATCAAGACGGAGAGTCAGGGGGAGCGAAATGATGTGGGCAGTCAGCACGGATGGTTGGCTGTGAGTAAGGCACGCGAGCGAGAAGGTAGGCTGGGTAGTTGGGACCAGAGCTATTAAATCGTAAGGCTTGAACAGGGCGGCATTCGCAGGGGTCTATATGATATTGATTCAGCAAAAATCGGATTTAGCAGACAAAAAGAGATCCGATTCTACAGATTAAAGACTCACCAGACCGAACCCCTTCTCGCTATCCTGATCTAAAATAATGGTGAGACGTTTAAGTAGCACGACTCCAGGGCATGGCTTCAGCTGCGCGACGAGGTTGTCCAATATATCCACATGGACTTTGGGGCCTATTGCCGTCTGGACGGTTTGGTTCAGTGCAATCACCGTATATCCAACTATTTGCGTCATCTCGTCAGGCACGCACAAGGAAGACAGCTGAAAGTACGAACAATGCGCGAGCAAGTCAAGTCGGGCTTCGATGGCGCCAAGCTGCGCCGGAGAGTACGTGACATCGACCTGTTGCTGCGGCTGCTTCCCTTTGTTTTTCTTTGAGAGGGCTTGAGCTGAGGAATGCTGGGGATGGTGTATGCGAAAATGAACATTGAATTTGCGACCTATCAGTGTCACTGATCAGTATTTCACCCTGGACCCGACCCTGCTATGGACACCACTGACACAAGACTCGGTTTAAGTCGTGCTACAGATCATCCACGTCCCAGCTCTTTTGGAAAAAATGTCCCCAAGTTGGGTATTGATTTATAACGTAGGGAGACTTGAACTGGAGCGCTCATGTGCTCACATGCGACTAATTGACAAAAAAATTCCAGGCCTTGGGACGTGAAAGACCAGGCATACTAAAGAGCATCCCCACCACCATTGTGGAGGAAGCGCGCCGCTAGGCCGACTATTGGATCCACATTGAAAATCGAGTCGATTTTCTGGAGGAGAGCAAAGTACTTGAGCCATTTGGCTGACCGAACGAGGAGATTGGGAATTAGCCAGGTAAGTTTACGTGCTTAGTTCTGATAAAGCGCCCGTCTACGAGAAACTTGTTCTATATCACGAAGACTACCATACTACTTACATGTTTGGTTACAGCCGTTCCGGAAAACGTTGGCAGAAGCCGAAATTTTTACACGCATTTGAAAATTTTGATGCAGTGATATGATCTGCCTTGTATAGACTTATCCCCGTAACAGTTAACGTAGGGCAGCGCCTGCGTCGCGGTAGGTAGGTATATTGCGGCTGGGGATTCAGCGAGCATGGTAAGGAGGTTGTTGTCAGTTTCCCCCTAGGATTCGAGGACATCCTCGCATCGGTTTGATTGGTGGGACGACAGAGTCGTAAGTCTCCCTGTTTTGCCGCCAACGATACAGGCTACGCTCCGAAACACCCAGAATATCACAAACTTCTTCATTTATGTAGCCGTGGTCAAGCAGCCACAGCGTGCGGACCTTCATGTCCTCACTTATTGCGCGGTAGACCATCGCGAGCGCCGAGCAGTGATTTCTTAGCGAGACTACTTCCGGGGATAAGTCTATACAAGGTAGATCATATCACTGCATCAAATTTTTCAGAGCGTGTAAAAATTTCGGCTTCTGCCAACGTTTTCCGGAACGGCTGTAATTATTTCGTTTTGCTTTCTTCCCTTCGCTCCCAGATTGCTTTGGGAGAGTTCTCTTTTGTACACGGGACGGTGCATACACCTGCTGCACCGGAATATCCCCTTTGACAAGTTTCCCGACGTCCCGAAAAAGTGTCTGCATTTCATCGTAAACTTGATCTACAAACTTGTCTTCATGCCAGTGTTGCGGTTGTCCATTGGCGTCACACATGGTCTGTGCTTGGAGGTCCTTGCTGGCGGACTGGATGATCACGAAGGTGTGGAGGCCCCCAAGAAGTGCATGAAATTCCGGATTGTACACAGGAAATCACCTTTTCGTCAACAGTGTGTCCATTAAGCACAGTTGTTGGTTGGTACCGGAGGCTATTGCCACCAATATCAAAGTAAAGGTAATCGTGCGCTGATTTCGCGAAGATTTTTTTATGCTCATCACCGAGGGTTACAGCGTAGTGGTGAAGAAACCAGCTATAAAGCCAGCATACGGAGTCAACCTCGTGGTAGTAGTTGAAGGTGAAGAATTTCGGTGGAAAGCCCAGTGGCTTGAGGAGAGAGAAACCTGGGCGCGGGACGAAGTAGTGTCGTCTCATCTGATATTCGACCGCCATGAACGCCGGTGTTCCTTAATGATTGTTAGAACGCAGTCCGATAGCTTGAAAGCGAGAACCGAACGTCCGCGGGTCATGGCCAGAGAACTCAGAGAAGCGCTTTGCGTATTCGAGGTCTGAGATCTTGGCCTGATTTAAAGGGCCATACCACAAACAGTTGCCGCCGCTGATGTCGCGATGAACAAAACCCGCAAGGCGCATGTACATTATTTGAGGGCTTGAACGAATCAGCCTTGTAATAACTGATAAATGAACTTGAAGAGAGCCTACCTTGAATGATATCGATCACATACAGCAGGACGGTTTTGTAGTCCTGAATCTCGCAGAGAGTCCGGCAAACCTCGTTGAAGACTTGATAACGGAGGGGATGGGTAGGAGGTTTGGGCGCCTGGGCTTGCATCAATATGCCGACTGAAGCAGTGCGTTCCGCCGACTGGTGGTGCGAGCGTGCCAAATGCCTCGAGCGGTGAATTCAGCTGGCTGCATGCCCTCCGGAACCCGAGCACTGTGATCTTCCGACCTCAGATCCGTCGATTTCACCTTCCAATCATGCTTAAACGACATGAATTTAAAGTACGGTGCCGCGTCATCGGCACCCGTTGTTCGCCTAGTCCTTCGCCCGTAGAGCATCGAAGATGTCGGCCCGAATATGACTCTCGAGACGGGCGTTGTCGTATAGCCAAACGTCTTTGAGGACGTACACCTCGTCCTCCAGCTCCTTCGTCCATTCCCCTGTGTTGCTTATAATCATTTTTTTGACCGTAGCCCGCGAAACAAGACGATATGCGGCATCCTCAGAGAGGGATGTCCTTGGGCAAGGTAATATGCGTCTTCTTCCTTGTATTGATACGCAATTGGATTTTGACGCACGAGGCAGCGGGTGACGGTAGGGTCATACCCGAGTTCGGTGACCGTCGCAAAATGGTTAGAAAGAAACGCATAAAAATCTTTGCGCCCTGTGCCGTTGCATCATGAGAAGACCCTTTTAGGTTATATGTACACGGTTAGGACTCACGGTCTGAAAATTGAATTCGTCAGAGGCAGACATGACTACGACCAAATACCACTGGCAGAGGGGCATTTGTTCGTCCTCGATGGTGAATCCAATGACATACCGCCGGCGCGGATCGTTGTACATGAGCTCGGTGGCAGCTTCATTCATCTTGAGGTCGTCCAGACGTTGATTCAGTGGGATTTACCGAGAAGGAGGGTGGCATTCTCACGTCCTGGATGTCCCGGGGGCGTTTATGTAGTTTGTACTTCGCTATAATGGCGGTATCAGCATTCTCTCTTCAGAACGGTGTGGTGTCGTCCGGAGCGCTGATTGCATGTATATGCTTTCGAATCTCAGAACGAGCGTCTTCTAGGTCAAGCCAGAGTACAGATATATAGAAGGATGTGGCTGTGCGAGCCCCTATGCGACCATATCCCAATATCTAGATTGTTACGCGTCCCCCTTCGCATCTGCCTCGAGCCCATAGACGAGCCCCAGCGCGACCTTGGCCGCGGCCCGCCTTCTTGCGTCCTCGTCTGGCATCCCCGCGATCTCGGCCTTCATCCCCTCAAGTGCGCTCATCACGCGCGAGAGGTCAAAGGGTGCAAGGTCGAACTCTCCTCCAGCGTCTGCGTTTCCAGGGAATGAAATTCCGTCTGCTCCGTGCGCGGGTAATGGGGGGTCGACTCCGAGGGGATTTGCCGCAACCGCGCCGAGCGTGCCCATTGGATGCCCGAATATACGCGCGCTCATCGCCTCGATCTCCGCGTCCGTGGGGAGGTCGTCATCGCTGCCCTCTTCCTCCTCCTCCGCCTTTCTACCCTTTCCGGCATCATCACCTTCCCAATGTGCATCGTCCGCCCCGTCCGCCAAATCCACAGCACTCCCCAATGAGCTATATAGTGCGCTCGCACCTAACCCTCCCTTCCCTCCTTCATCCTGGTCCCACGGCGCATCAAACGAATCATCCCGATCGCCGGGGGGCGCAGACACGAACACCGTAAAGTCGTCGTCGAAGCCCGCCTTCCCACCCACCTCTGTTCCGTCCTGCTTCCAAGCCTCATCCCCAGACTCCTCCGCACCCGTAAACCCATGAAACCCCGGCGCGTCCACCTCCGTCGGCGACGTCGCCACCCCCGCACCCGCCCGCCAGGGATCCTCGGAATCGTCCTCGAGCCAGCGCGTCAGCGCCTCCATCTCGCGCTCCTTGGCCTGACTCCCACCCGCGCTTCCACTTCCGCTCCCGCTCCCTTGTAGTAACAGCCCACCCAGATCATCGTCCGTCGAGTTCCGTGCCCACTCGAAATCCCGTTTGCCTTTCCCGCGGGAATTTGAAGAAGAGGAGGACGAGACAGCGACCATGGAGGGCCACATGATTGTACCGAGCGCGTCGAGTACGCGCGGAAGGGAGGGGATGCCTGTGCCTTCGCGTCAGCATCAATGTTAATCATTAAGAGAGCAGAGGGGTGGAGAGAGACCTTGTGAAAACGCCCCGTCGTCGTCTTCATTCGCATCGGAGGGTAAGGCAGAGGAGGCATCAACGAACTCGAACCCGTGCGATGACAAGAACTCGTCGATATCTCCGTCTTCTTCGTCATCTTCTCCCTCTTCTGCTTGTTCATCTTCTGCTTCTGGACTTGAAGCAGAATGTGTTGTGGGAAGGTGTGAGACGCGAACGGCGAGCGCGACCTCGGACTCTGCACCACGCATGTCCCCCGCGAGACGCGTTATGTGGTGCTTATACGCCTGCAAAATGAAGTTGTTTAGCTCGGTGAGGTCCGAAGATAGCCACTAGATAGTAGAATAGAAGTGGGAAGTGGAAACGCAAACCCACCTCGCTTCTCCCCCAAACGAACACCACCGCCGGGGCCTCGCGCACGACGTGCGGACTCAAGCCGGTGATGGTGTGCACGTAGAAGTACAGCGCCGCAGAGTAGTATCTGTTCGATAACGTCCAGGGAATCCGCGTCGATGCGCCAAGGGCCGCTTGTGATTCCGGTACATTTGGCTCTGGTTCGGATTCGGACTGTGGCGTTTGCGATGTAGATTCGGGCTCGAGTTGGGATGTCCCCGCGCTCTCCAGATTCAGGCTCAGGCTCAGCTTCCTTACACCTAACGACACGATATCAACGCCGACCGTTATGCGAAGAACGAGAACGGCGCGTACGATCGACGAATGCGAGGGCGCGCGCGAGGGACGGAGAGACGATTAAGATGCGGCAGGAAGCATCGTCGGGCGCGATGGAATCGCCAGCGGAGGAAGAGATGGACATGAGGATCCGGAGCAAGCCTTGCGGTGGTAATTACCAGAGCGCGTCGTGTATCAGTGATCCTACTTTCTCCTTTCGGCACGATTGCTTTTTGAACCTCAACCACCTCTTGGAATTTTACATTAGTACATGCGACAACAGTCCGGACAAAATCGTTCTTATAGCACGACACGGGCGTCTTTGATTGGTTTCTGGCCTTCTCGGTTGAAAATACATTCCTACTTAAAATATGTTCCTAAGACTATCGGGTCTGTTTTCCGCAAGAAGGGAGGACCTCCTCAATGCGTCTCAAGGGCGCTTCAACGTTCCTGTCCTCCAATCGGCCGACGCTGCATGAACATCCCTTGGCTGGTCCGTATCGGCTCAAGTCGCCCTCCACGCAATCGAGCAGTTTATCGAGCACATCTTGGTCTTTTCCACTGCAACCTCATGATGGAAAGATCCACTGCCCCGCCCGGCGGTACTGATGCCGCAGTTTGTCAACCCCAACGTCGTCCCGCAGCTCCAGCAGACCCCAATCCACGCGGTGCAGCGCACTTCAGGGTGTGCGATGTGTAGCTCCTCGGCAAGCCGTTACGCCAGCGCATCAGCCGCGTTGCGAACACGGAAAAGCCGCCAGAGCGCACGCACTTGATCGGGATCCGCAGTCCTTGCTAGACGGTCGGTCGCAAATCTCACTAGCTTTTTCCGTGCCGCAGTCCCGAGGTCCAGAGGCCGCGTTTCGTGAAGCCAACGAGTCAGAATACGATCGAGCTCCCCTTCGTCCACGACAGTCTCGTCGGCCTCAGGCTCCAAGTTTTTCTCTCCGTCAGACGGGTCTGTTTCAGCGTCGTCTGTCTCGTCCTCCGCTTCGGAGTCCATGCCACTCGAGCCGGTTGTTGAGTCGGCGTTCGAAGGGTTTGGGGATCGACATTGAAGAGAGGCCTGGATAATGATTTCGAGCCTGAACTCTACATCAAGGCTCGCCGTCGATCCGCTGGATCCCGGAGTTCTTGAAACTTCTGCGCTCTCATTCAAGGGTGTCAGCGACTTCTCTCCCGACACAGTCGCAAACAAGGTCCAACGATCGCTCTCCCAAGCGGCTGGAAAGCAGCTGGTCGACATCACGCTGATGCGACCCGCCCGAGATCCCTTCAGAGCCTCCTGAACGTTCTCTCGCGTCAGCCACCGTGTGCGTCCGTTGTCGCTGACTCCACATTCCACGCTTTCGTGATGGGCTGGAGTGGGGCTCCGCGGCCAAATAGTAAGATCAGCAGATGATCCTGTGGGCTCGCGCGGATCGCATGCGCTTTGAGGTTGTTCAAAGAGAAGAAATTGGGTTCGCTGCGATGTAGAACGGGGAATGTTGCGGAACGTCCGACTCGCGGGACTCGTGAACGTTGGGGCTGCGGGGGGTCGGAAGTTCTTCATGCAGCTTCTCCAGCTCGTCGTACACATCGATTTCGGTGACCCAGGTTAGACTCGACGCTTGTTTCTCCAGCAGGCGGTGCGTGAAAAGGAAATCTGCAATGAAACAGATGTTCTCTTGGATATCTTTTGATTCCGATGGTGCAATCCCGAGAACGGCACTGAGAAAAGTGCGTTGTTTGAGCGACACGACGGTTTGCGCTCAAGTTCACTTGAGAAAAGCCTCTGTTTCTCGTAGGAGACTTTGTTATTGAACTCCGCATGAAAGTCGATGCGACGTGAGCCTATCACCACTACAGTCTTCTATTATCAGTGCCTCAGAACTTTTTGATTTTTTCATGAGGGCTGTCTACTTCCACCTACCGATTAGACAGGTTTCGGGACTGACGACGAAGAGGAAGGAGCCAATGACGGCGGTGGGGTCAACACCGTCGAACTTGAATGCTGGACAATATTGCGAGGGCGAACGTTCTTTGGATCGTGAATTAAGTATTACCACGGCGATAACTTGCTGTGGGGAGAGAAGAGGGACAAAAATTGCCCCAGGTTAAGTAGTCAGCGGGATGAATTGTCCACAGCACTGGTTTGTGGATAAATAAATACATGCTGAGCGAGGCTGAGCGTTGATAGCTGTTGGCGTGTGGTCGGAATGCTATCCGATTTATCTGAGATTTGAGGGATTTCCAAGATGAAAAAGGCGATATGTCTCCACCCCAGGGTCTATACACGAGCATCTGAAACTGAGGGAACGCAATCGAACCATGCGAGAATGCTGGGTGAGAAAGGTGTTGATAGTAGTGGTCTGTGCGTTTTCCCACGTGCTCGTGGAAATCTATCTTGTCTCGCTCCATCCACTTTTTGGCAGCTCGCCTTTTCTGCTTTCACTTTGTGCAATGTCTGAAGCTGTTCCCGAGGTGGAGAACGGGGCCAGATCCCCCGTTGCTTCAGGCTCGTCAGACCCGGCGTCTTCTCTGCGTGCAGCGGCTCTCTTGACTCTTAAATCGAAGCGTCGCAAGCCAACCGTCGACATTTCTGGCAACTCAGGTTCTTCCCATCGCCCGCCCACTACCGATACTTCTCTCCAGTTGGACTATGGCCAAGAGGATATCAGTTCATCTCCGACAGATGTCGCAATGCCTCCTGTCCCGCTCAAAGCATCCCATCCTGACACCGAAGACGGCCAAATGCGCGAGGAAGGTGAAATAAGCGACTCGGAAGACGCTCTATCAAAACCAGGCTCCAAATCCGCACTCCCAGTGGACGCGCCGACAATCATAAAGGTTGAGTCGCCAACACATAACCTCTTAGACAGGACCAGAGATCCCCCTCATCCCGAGCCTTCACTTGATCCTGTTCCTCTGGGTGAATTTATCGTCGACCCTGACCACGTCCGGCCAGGCCTCTCCAGTTCGTATGATACTGTCCCGTTCCGCCCATTATTCATCCCCATCCAGTGAACCAGGATCAGTACGATACCGCAAAGGACATCGTCCTCGATCTACTTGGTTGGGGTGTACCCCCCGATTATTTAATCGACTGTGGGCTCAGCCACCAGATTGTGTACTACGTATTTAGCGAGTTGAACCTTCGACTACCGAGCAACCTGAAAATGGCCGGCCTCATCCCGTACACCCCCACCCATGTGGCCCTTTACTCGCGTCCGCTATCGGAAACACCACTCTCCGCCCGCCCTGAAATTCCTGCCTCCTCTCGGCCACTCCATGGACACCCAAGTCTCCCTCCCAAGCCACTCACTGGGCCGGACGCTCCCATCGCTTCAGGACCGAGTCCTGTGCAAAGATCGGCCGGCTCCCCTCCTCCTCCTTCATCACCTCCCATTCCCACAACTTCCACCAATGGCACCTTACACGACATGGAACGACAGCGGCGCCAGGAGCTCCTAGCCCGCAAGGCCGTCCAGGCCTCCAGGAAGGTCAAGCCGCCGTCCGACGCTTCCTCAACGGCGTCCTCATCTTACGTGCCTGCGGACCCCTCGGGTGTTCAGGATCAGGATGTGGAAATGACACCCGCCATCGCAACCGAGGCCGTCGACGATTTTCTGAAAACGATTGGGGAGAAGAGCGTTACCCCGGAGGCTTTGACACAGCCCGAGTCGACCGATACCATGGACATCGACGAGATCCCAGGCCTGGGGGGGTCCATGTCTTCGTATCGAAGCACTAGCTCGTCTGTCTATGGCACCGTTAACGACAGCCACAGTCAGATGGCGACGTATACCGATCAAGTCGTGATATCGCCCGGAGAAACGTCCTTCAGCGCCGCTCCAAACCATTCGCTGTCTCAAAGCGACCCACCCCCATCGTCTGGTGAAAGTGATAGCACCACATTCGGACTTGAACCGGCGAGTTACGACGAGCAGTTGTCGCACCACCAGGCTTTGCAGCGTCGGGGATCAAAACGTCCGACCGCCGCTGACTTTGTCGATTTCGACCCGAGTTCCCGCAACGGTCACAACCACGGTTCGCTGCCCAATCCGCTGAGGCGCAAGACGGCCAGCTTCGCGAGCGTTAGTGGGCATAGGAAACTGGTGATCGACTTGAGCGACAGTGAGGGCGATGGAGAGGATTATGTGGTGCATGACGGTGCGGACTGGGAGGGAGGAAGCGGGTACTCTTCTCCTGCACCGGGCCGGTATCCGGCGCCTCCTATCAGTGCAGGCAGTGGACGGGCGACGCCACCGTACCCTGGATCGATGACACCAGCTGTGCTGATGGCAAAGGAGGACGAGATTCGCAAGATGAGGGAGATGATTGCGCAGAGAGAAAAGAGTCGCAAGCAGAAGGTGGTGCGTGTTTTCCCCTTCTCCCTCACTGTTCATCATAATTTTTTTTTTCGCAACACTAGATGTCGAGGTCATTTACTACGACATCGGTCGATTCCCCGCGGCGAGAGGACGAAGATGGCTCGCTATCCCACGCCAACGGATCTACCGTTCCGTCTCGCAGCAATGGTTATCATGCATCACCTCGAGAGGACTGTACGATTCCAGCGGCTATTGCTGGTGGGTCCCCAAGTAGCTTCTCCATCCGTGATTTGTTTGACACGGCCCCTTTCAGACAAACGCCAACTAACGGACTCCATCATGGCTGGATCTGCCAGCACTAGCGCTTCTGCGACACCTCCACACATCGGTTCTCTTTTCTCCCGGTTACTCCCGCCGGCGTCAGACTGAATGTTTTCGCCTCGTCCATTCCAGATCTCGAGATGGCTGATCAAAGTGGCGGCCACGATGCGATCCCCTCCGCAGCTCAAGGCAAGTCTTAACTTGCCCACCTCTGGTCTGCAGTCTGCCTACTAATTCCCTCTTTTGACATTTTCTTTCCCCACCACTTCCGCATGTTGCACGTCTATATCGGGCCCGGCTTCTTTCGGCTCGCGTCTTCTCTTCGTGCCCTGTTTTGACTGGTCATCCTTGGTCCCTAAATTGGAAACTTCCAGATTCGGCGACAGCTGCATCGCAAGAACCACCGGCAAGGATCTTTCCCTATCTCCCCTGCCCCTTGGCACTTTCACTTGCCGAGACGCTTTCCTGACTGGCCTTTTTTTCTTTCTTTTTGGTTCTCATTACGCGTGTTTACTTTCGATGGCTTCGCCTTCCGTGCCTGCCCTTGTGCGCGTTCTTGCAGGTCAACGGAATCTCAACACAAGAAGCGCTTCAAGAACCTGTGGCTGGACTAGTCGACGACGACTCGGCCTTGTCTTCGTCGGCACAGGTGCGTCTCGCGAGTTCGTCTTATTTTATTTTATCCTGTGGATGAGGGATCGCCCACCTCTTGTCCCGGATGGTCCTGCTTCGGAGCTGACGTAACCTCTGTTTTCTTTTTCCAT
The DNA here is from genome assembly GCA_029448575.1 of Mycena maculata. Taxonomy (NCBI): domain Eukaryota; kingdom Fungi; phylum Basidiomycota; class Agaricomycetes; order Agaricales; family Mycenaceae; genus Mycena; species Mycena maculata. The sequence goes on along the minus strand of JARJLG010000045.1, from coordinate 315,632 downwards.
TAGACGAAATCCCCGACGACGTCAGCCCCCCCAAGACTCGGCGCAAGTCGTCCAACATCGCCGGCCCCACCGCAAGAAGGCAGCAAATATAATTACTATGCGGCCTACGATTCTCCGTTCGAGTGCTACCCTCTGCTGCGTCTGCGCTCGCGGCACATGTTCTCGACGTCCGCGGCCCATACGACTTCTCTTCCTACTACTGCTTGTAGCTCCCAGTCGTCGTTAACCTCCTTCCCTCCATCCTCTTCCATCTTATCCGCGTCTTCGTCTATCACCTCGCTACCTTCTTTTTCGTCTTCTTCATCTACGTACAATACTGTGTTTCCGCTCCCGAACCTGAAACCCCTTGAATTAGCCACATGCAGCGCGCTGGATCCGGGGAAGAGGATATGCCAGTACGAGGTTCCGGGTGGAGGTGTGTGCCGGGACGCGGGGTGCGAGGACGTGCATCTGAGCCGACTTGGGCGTGAGGGCGGGGCGGGCGTGGTGGAGCCGAGTGGTGCGTCCTTGTGGGCTCTGGTTTTTTCGTGATGAGGCTCATGCGTCGCGATGCGTGTTTCTGTCCTTCTGCTTCCTTTTTTCCTTTCATTGTCCTGCCCCTACAGATAGCGACACTGCGGAATACCTCTATGGCCTGCTACCCTCGACCTGGCTGACAAAACACGGCATCGGCGTGCCCGGGATCGGCGCTGCGCTGAAGCAAGCGCGGGACTCAAACAACGGGCTGGTATTCGAGGAGCGGGTTGCACGGGCGCTCGCGGCTCTCGGACCACCGCCTGGAGGCTGACTGCGGTTGTTATGTGGGGATTCTTGGTGATTGTATATAGAAAAAGAATTGCCGTTCTCGGATGGATCTGGTCGGTCCTGCTGACCTGGCGTGAGAGTGGAAGTCTTTCGGGGTCCTCAGGTACGGAATAGAAATCAGCGGACCCCGGGCACTGGGACCAGAATGGCGGGGATAATAAAAGGCTGTGCAGCGTCACGGCCTCAAAAGGGTTGAGATTGGTTGAATTGGTGACCACCCTTTTTGGGACTGCTCATATCCCCGCGCACTCTCATCTGCTATCCTCGCCTGTGTGCTCTATTAGTACAACCACAGTCAGTCCTTTTCTGTTCTTTTTCCCCCCATGGCGTTCCGCTCGTCCCACCCTTATTCCTATTCCGACGCCGCTCTTCCTTCCCTTTCTGGTTTGTCCTACGATCAGTCCTCACATTCAACTTCTTCTTCCCCCATAGATCCCATGCGTAAGCGCCAACGCACCGTCGACATGCACGCAGGAGCACAAGGCACTACCGATCCACTCGACGCGAACAGCATTGGCGACAACGCGTTCATCGCTGACCATGACGCGGTCGACAGCGCCGGCGACGATGACGACGACGACGACAAGCCCAAGAGCGGACAGAAGCAGGGTCGTCGCAAAATAAAGATCGAGTTCATCCAGGACAAATCGAGACGCCATATCACCTTCTCCAAAAGGAAAGCTGGTGAGTGTTCTTCGCCCAATGCAACTGTTCCGGTCTCACATTCCTATTCAAGGCATTATGAAAAAGGCAACTTTTCTTCCTCTTTAATTCATCTGTAGCTAACCTCCCTACAGGCATACGAGCTATCTACCCTTACCGGCACCCAAGTCCTACTACTCGTCGTGTCTGAAACGGGCCTCGTATACACTTTTACCACCGCGAAACTCCAACCACTTGTCACCCAGCCAGAAGGCAAGAATCTCATCCAGGCATGTCTTAACGCACCCCACGGCACTCTGCCGTCGTCGTTGCCCGTGGGCCCGCCTCTCGGACGTTCTTCGGGCCCCATGGGAGGTCCAGGAGGTCCCCCAGTCTCGAACAACATGCCCGGCGGTCTCTCCATTAGCGGTGGCCCATCTAATTCGTCCGCGAAAGAAGATGACGACGCAAACGACGACGACGAATCCTCGCACGGCGGCCGTACATCCACAGGTGATAAGCGTCGCCGCCGTTCCTCGACCACGAATGCCTCATCCGGCGGCTCAGGTGCACCTTCCTCCAGCGCGCGCGGCGCAACTTCCCCACACTCGACCAACTCTGTTCCCCCGCCCCCACTGTCTATCCCTGCGGGCGGTGCCCCACCGCAACACTCGCACTCGGGTGCACCGTCGCAGATCGCCATCGGGTCGCCGACGTCCCCGCAACAGCAGCACCAGCCGCCAGCGACGTCCCCCGCGCAGTATTCGGCCGGCGGCTCGTACGGGCACCATCCCTCGCAGCAGCAACACCACCAGCAACAGCAGCACGAAAACCAGATGGGCTACCCATCGCATCTCATGAGTCCCACGTCGTACACGTACCCGCAGGGGAGTGGTGGTCCGCCGCCACAAGGTGGATCCAGCGGGCAACAGCTCGGTGGCTTGGCTGCCGCGGCAGCACAACACGGGCATTGGGCGCCGCCCCCACAGCAAGGGCAGGTGCAAGGCGGTGGCTACGGACGGAGATAGTAGTACGCGAGACCTACCGCTTTCTCGACCCTGTACTGATTGTCTCTCGCAGATGCTTCTTTGCTTTCGTTGAACTTATGCAACTTCTTTTCCTGCTCCCGCAAGTGTACATCATCTTTTATTCTTCGCGATACTACGAGCATGCGGCGCTGTTTCCTCTTCTTTTTTTTGTTCTGCGCTAAAGAAATTCAGTAGTATAAACGAAGGGGCAACGACGCCCTGTGTATTGTATATACATGCAAATCTAACAGCTTTCTCTTTCCTTTTTTCGCCCCTTTTTTGCGACGGCGTCTGTTCCGCGTCCACTCCACAGATTGAAATGGTAAAATTGATATCCTTGGTAGTCGGAACACCACATCAGGATGCGCATCGTTTTCTTGCGGTTCTCCCACGAGTCCACCAGCAATCATGCTGAATCACACCGGAAAAGGAAACATCTCTGCCAAAACCGACCAATCACCCTGTCTCGACGCTTGAACCTTGGATACAGCTCTGTGTTATCCCCGCTTGGCCGCAAAGGGGTCGACGTTGATCGTGTCGGCGTCGATAGCGCGCCGGAAACGTGATACTTATCTGGATGCAAGTCAATCCGGCACACTCATCTGATGTCCAGAAAAGGCTAGTGCGGGGGCTGCTATTTTGCGCCCATGCACTCCAGCGGCGCGAGCCGACGGCGCGCGATTGGCGACCGGCGTCTGTGGATTTCGAAGCACGGCCAGACCACGGTGACATGTCCGAACACCACAACAATGAACAATTGGTGGGTCCGCCGGGCCTTTTTGTCATCTATATCGCGTTTCTGGAAGCGAAGGGCGAACAAATCGGACATTTCGCAGCGCCGAATTTAGCTTCCAGGATTCGCAAGGGAGACTCTGTCAGCGCGCGCCGCGCGCGTGTAAACCTAAAGCAATTTAACAATTGCCGCGACCAATCGGGTCTCTTAGCTGTGGGTAAAGGCAGATGAATGAAACAAATGAACAGGACATGAGGATCAGCCAAGAATAAAGAAAATCACCCGTACCGAACTCGTCATCGTTTCTATTACCGTACACATGCCACTGGTACAGTGGACTATTAAATAATAGCAAGGAGGGATACACACAACATGCAGGAAGGAAATAAGGATAATGAGGAGATGACACAAAAGGAAAGATAAGTTCCTTCTTTTGGTGTCGAGCGGATGGTGCATCCAAAAGGGAAGTGCAATAAGCCTCCGTCGACCCTTTTGGCGGGAGATCTGCCCAAAGAACGATCGTCCCCCAATATGGCAGTGGGACAAAAGCGGGTAGGCCGAGAGGGGCACGCACGACGGCGTCGCAGTGGACAAAACATACGGCCTGTCATGGCTTCCAGGCTGCGAAGACGCGAATAGACCGACTGAGCCGTCGGTCGGGTGGTATGCTCGACGAAGTCCCCCGGTGTCGCGAGCTCGATTCAGGGAGCGAGCTGCGCCCACGGATAACCTCAGGCTTGAGTGCCTCGTGGCCATTTTGATAAGGCGTATCGATGGATTTCCGAGCCTGGTGCCGTTCGTACGGATGCTTGACCTTCTGCCCCCGCTGGTCCTGCCACTGCTCCCACCGCTCACATGAGGTAAGGAAGGCCTTGCGGTCCTGCGACGGCGCGATTGGCATGCATGCCCACCCAAACTGATCGCGCAGCGTCGATCCAATGGCCATATTGTCTCGCATATCCCTAAAGTATATCAATGAGATGAAGTAGAAATGAAGTGCCAACGGAGCTTACAGTTCGAACTTAACGAGCAGGCCGTCAAAGTCCTCCCGCGTAAGGTCGAGTACCGCGCTCTTGAACGCGTCCGTCGTGGGGTCGGGCAGCGGCAGCGGCAGGCGCGACGCGCGCGGGGAAAGCTCACTGGCAAGGGAGCCCGCACGTGGCCGCCCCGCCGCACGTTCCGCCTGCGCACGCGCCTGGTACGACACGACCCACTCCCACATCGACTCGGCGCACGCGAGAATCTCCGCGGTGCGCAGCGCGAGATGCATATTGAGGCTTCGAACGTCGATGTTGAACGTCCCGTTTGGCAAACGATTCTTCTGCTCGATCCTCACGGGGGGTTTCGCGCTTGCGGCGGCCGGATGCCCGTCGACCCCCGCGCTAGAAGCGAGAGCAACCGGGGGCTCGACACCCGGGAGCCCAGAGATCGATCGGAGGGGGGACATGGCGGGGAACGATGATCGGTTCGACGGAGAGAACGCGGACATCCGCGCGTCGTCGAGCGAGATGTAGCGTGATTCGCGTTTTAAGAGGTCGCTTGTGTTCACGAAGCGGGGCTCATCCGCGAGGGTCGAGTCGTCGCCGAATGTGGTACTGCGGGTACTGTTCGGCACGGTGCTCAGCACGGACGGAGCTTTGGTCGAATGGCGGCGCCGCGGACTGGGGATAATAGCATTCCGCGCGTCATCCGAATCCGTGTCGTCGTCGACGTCGAAGAGGTCCTCTCCGGGCACCTTGGCCACCGGCGGCGGAAATGTCAGCTGCAATGGTGGATGCGTGCGCACATCTGGATAACAATCAGGACTGTTGAAATCCAATTCAAAAGAGGGAAAATACCTTTGAAATGCAGCCCCACCATGTTCGCAAGCAAGGACAATGGGGCGAGGTTGATGAACCGTGTCGCGTTCATCTCGATGTATATCCCTTCCAACAGTGAATGGTCCCGCGGGTTTGGAGGCGCTTTCGGCAACGTGCGCAGCAGAAACGGCGCGAACGGTGGCTTGGCCGTCCCTGTGCCCGCCTGCGATGGGCTCGCAGACTGGAACGACAGCACCGACGGGTGCTGCCCTGGCGGCGAAATGAGCGTCGAGGCCGAGTATCCCCGGGGCTTCATCCTGCGTTCGGCCATCGCTATTGGTGGCGGGTTGACCGCAGGCCCGAGCCCGAGTAGCGACGACGTCGAGCCTGAGTATGCTCGCGGCGACGCCGGCACGAGCGCACGCGCCTGAAACGAATGCCGATGTGACGGCGCGTGCGACCTCTCCTTCTTCGCCTCGGGCTGTGCCCTACCGGCGCCCTCCTCGGCTGCTTCCTCGATCACCTCTTCGCGTAGCATCGGCGGAATGATCGGCAGCGGCGACGCTGTCCGTGGCGGCGTCGCTGGGATCGCGCCGAGGCTCGTGTTCGGCGTCCCGTCATACGATACTCGTGACCCGCCCGAGCCCGTCCCCGTGATGACCGACTCTCCGTCGTCCTCGTGTTCGCCGCCGTCCGTCGTGACCGAGTCGCGCCGCGCGTACCGTAGCTCCGACAGATCCGAGTCCGAGTCGCTCTCCTCGTCCGACGTCATCCCAGGGAAAAATAAATCCTCCTCGATCAGCTGTGCCGCCACATATCAGCCCCATGTCCATATCTACCTTTTCCTGGCCGTAGATACGGGCACGTACCTCAAACGCGCCACCTGGCTTCAACACCCGCGCGATCTCCTCGAACAGGCCGTCCCACTTGTCTTCCGGCACCCCGAGCGCTATCCGCTTGATGTGCCTGGATATCATATCTTAACACTCGCGCAATCACAGCCTGCTTGGGCCGCTTACACGAAGTCAAACTCGTCAGCCTCGAAGGGGAGACCTTCCAGACTACAGTCGCTCCGGGTCAGCAAACAAAATATAAAATAAACCGGAAACGCACAAATTCGCCTGTACCCAGGTAATCCTCGTCGACAGCTCCGACGCGCCAAGATCGGGATGTAAAGGGACAATATCCATCCCTGCCGCCCATCGTCAGTAACAATCAACCGTCGATAAAAACCTGGTATACCGACGAAGTGACAATTCTGCACAACCCCGATGTGGTTAGTCAGTTTTCTCGAAAGGGGTTCAATGCAAGAGATGGACGCACCCGCCACGCCATTCCGCAATTCAGTATCCACGTCCCCGTACCTACAACGAGTGATTAATCACAATCAGCCTCAGCCTCAGCCGCCCACGTACCACAACCGATGTCCAATCTGCATCATCCAAAGACGAGATGAGATTAGATGGGAGTCAAAAGCAAATTAAAAGACAAGGACTCACACTTTCGTCGGCGGCGTCGGGAAGACGTGCCACGTGAGGCTGTCGCAGATCTTTTGGCACGCCATCGTCTCCCAGACATCCCTACAATTCAACGCATTATCAGTACGCGATCAACGTGGGGAATCAAGGGCGGAACGGCGGCCAGGTACCGCGCTCGCGCAAGCGAAATGAAAGGGTCGCGTGAACACGCGGTTCGTGACAAGGTTTGAACAAGCGCGCGCCGCGTCTGAAATGAAAGAGAAACCGAGACTCACAAATCGAGGACCTCTCTCGCATAACTCCTCGGGTACGGCACCTCCTCGCGCGCATACGCGTGGTGCCGCGCGCCGCTCGTAACTAGTCGTCCTCGTTCGCTGGGCCCGCCTTTGACCACGAACTGCGCGGCGCGTGCACTGATGTTGCGCCGTAACTCTTGCAGGATGGTCCGGTCCGCCGTCGAGAACTTGGGATCCAACGCTGTGCCATGTCCGTGATTTTGTGGGGGAAACGTCGAAGTTGAAGTAGCCGAAGACGGAGTGGGGGTGGAAGCAGGAGAGGACGGCGTAATCGTCTGGATCGACATGGACGACACGGTCGCGATTGGCGTGCTGGAGGATTTGGGAAGTGGCGGCCGCACGGTGGCCGTGCTCGGGATCTTGTGCAGCACCTTGGGCGAGGCCCCGGGGGATTTATTTGCGGCCGTAGAAGTGGAAGTGCGCGGGGATTGCGATTGCTGAAGGGACGCGCGGTTGGCGGACGGGGGCGCCTTGGTCCCGGTGCTCTTGCGTCGCCGCAGGAGGGTGTCATGGAAAGAGAGCATCGAGGTGGAAGTAGAGGCCCGGGGCTATTGGGCGTCGTGAGCACGAATCGCAATACGCATGGAGCGGGAATATGGAGACAGGATAGGGCAAATGGATACGAAACAAAAAAGACCGGCCGAAATGGATGGAGTGCGTGCCATGATCCATAATGGGCAATGCATTGCATTTCACATTCTAAAGACCCACCTGGCGAATATGCGAATGGTTAGACGCGGGTGCTTGTCCATTGATTACCGGCTCGGTGCCAGTGTTGGTGGCGTCCAAATCGTCATACTGCGGGGCGGGAAAGAGCTCCCACGGCAGCACATCTTCCCTCTTTCCTGTTGCCGTCGCGCTCGCCCGCTCGGCGCTCTCGTCTGCCGTCAGAGTCGGCAGCATTTCCGTCGGAGTGTTGACCGGGAAGAACTCCCAAGGGGTAACCTGCACACTTGATCAGCAAGTATACTTTAATTTGAAAATCGCAAGCTACAGACATCCTCTCGGGCTCCCGTCGCGGTCGATGGACGGTTCTTTTTCTTTGGTTTTATGGTTTCTATCCCTTCTGCTGCCCGCGCGGGATTGCGTGGCGGCCGGGGTGGGGCGGCCGTGGTGGTCTCATGCGGCTGGGGCATAAAGCTAGTCGAGTGCCGTTTCTGGAGCGTCGGGGTCGATGGACCGGCCGCGCTCGGCCCCGGACTTGTGGCTGGCCTTTTCATGTCGACTGCTTTACTAGCGTAATATGTCCAACTGAAACCGAGATATGCAGAAGATAGAATAAATACAGATCGCAGAGTCAGATTCCTGTATCGTCAACGGTGCATTGCGATGTCGTGGTCGGGTCAGGGATGTGGGTACTGTGAGTACATACGGCGGCCAGGCACCGGGCGCGGTTGTCGTGAGACCAGTTTGACAATTTCATCATCCATCCCGATCGACAATCCACGTGTCCATTCAAACACTCCAAACTCGTCAAATGTATAGATTAACCGTCGACGTCCAGCACTCGTTTTTATTTAAGATACCCGCTAATAATCATCTTCAACGTGCATCTCCCCAGGGAATTTCAACACACCGACCTTCCTTTTTGACGACCGATCACCTATATATATGTTCGACGATATGACGAAAAATATACTGCTCCTCCCACCACAACCTTTGGCTAGCCTTTCTGCTCTCCCTGCTATATGTCCACTTTTCTATTCGTCTCCGAGAACGAAAAATTCGGCGTCCCTAGTACCGCTATCGCTGCCACCGTGACCGCCGCTCCATCTCTTCTTGAATCCCGCCAAAATCACCGATGGGGACAATATATTTGCCCAGAGCATAACGCTATTCTTGGTGCGCGCAGTACCGCGGCAAAGGTCCCAATCTCGCATCTCAGAATTAACAAGGAGCAGCGCGAATTGATCGAGGCAATGTACCACCCCGACACCGGCGCATCATTCCCCACGCCGCCGCTTGTCGACCATATTTATTCCCTCGATGCTGCTGCCCAGATCCAGGCATCGGCGGTCATGGCTCAATATAGCCTGGATCCAGACTCCCGAGAGGGACACTGGTCTCAGTAGTGGAGCCGTCGTTCCGACGCCGTGAAATCGGATACCCGCAGGATACTGTACCTCTGTTCTTGCGGGTATGATCACCGTCATCAGAGGAACGCCAAGTATGACCGCTCGCAGCCCCACGGAGTCCCTGGACCTCAAGAGCGGCGCCGACACTCCAAGGCCCCCTTCACGGCGTGTCTCGTCCATGCCGAGCTCACAGTGCGCGGAGATAAAATCCTGCGTATCCGCGGTCATTTTGACCACAACCAGGATTGTCGAACAGCGAATTTCGGCCGCATCCCTACCACTTAAGTTCCTGTCCATCCATCTGTATAATGTATCATGAACTGACTCGTTGCCATGTGCGTGATGGATTATCTGTCCAATGAGTAACAAACCCACATCGTAATTTGGAAAGTTTGGGAGGCCTCTTCTTCAAGCAAGCCTGAGGTTATCAGTTCGCCCGCCACCACGTAGACGTCCCTGACATGCGAAACCGATGTCGCGTCGCGTCGCATCTGACTTGTTGTGGATCTGTGGCTGAATAAGGTAAAGAAAAAAAGCTGACATAGGAACTTACCTCTACCTCGAACATTGTCACTCCCTCAAAGAATTAAAATGTGCGGCACGCTTCACGACGCACACTAGCGCTGCAATAATAATCGATTTAGATGCTGTTGATACTAACCGAATGAGAACCAGCATCGTTCGAGCTCCTGGCTATGCAATATATTGGGACCTAGACCATGTAGAGACATCCAAGTATCTTATTAATTTATCTTCCGTCAATTCAGCTTCAGCGTGCCGGCTGCGAGCGTGAACGATATGGCCGACCGTTCGAAGCCCAGGCTGAGATAACTGTGCGCACAGTAAGCGCGTAACACCGGAATGAATGAAACAGGACTTGCATATTCTTGGCCTTGCCCGGGCCCGCAAAAAGAGCCACTCCCACAGCGTGCTATTGCGGCTTGTCGCGTCGTCCGACGTGGAATCCCCGGAGCGCGTGAGCGTCGCGAAGATGAGAGCCTTTCCCAGCCCCCGGGCGCGGTATTCTGGCAGGGTGAACACGTCCGCGAGATACGCGAATCTGATATTTGCGCCAGTTGTAGTTTCCGCGTCTGCTGACTCAAAATTATGCCGCTGTCTCACCGTTCACCATCCCCAATCACGCGCGCAAACCCTATGAGGGACGGCGCCTCCGCCGATTCATCTGAACGCGCCAGAGGATTACTTATCATTTATAGCGAGCACAAATGGAAAGTATTCTCGCCTTCTTCGTCCTCTGCAGGGAGCGGTAGCGTGAAGACGCCGAAGCAGACACAGGCGCCGGGAAGTATCTGGCGGTCTATCACGGCCTGCGAGCGGCCCTTGCCCCAGAAAATCTCGGGCGACTCGCCGAGGAACTTGTGGACGAGGCGTCGGTTGGCCGCGTTTCGGAAGAGCGCGAGTTGCGGATAGCAAAGCCAGGCGCTATCTGTGGGATCTGAGTCATGGTGGTTGCTGCTGAGAAGCGAGTGACTAGAATCGCGGGCCGGACAGAAGTTAGCCTCGAAGGGCAAGATGGATCGTTGGGCGTCGGCGAGGAGACTGAAGAAAGACTTTGGGGAGATGGACTCATATCTGAGTGAGTCTGAGCGAGTAGTTCAGAACCACAACGAAACGCGTGAAAACACTCAAGGAACGGTCAAAGCTGAAAATCGCGAGTAGGCGCCAAGATGGCACCGTTGGGCGTCGGCGAGGAGACTGTAGAAAGACTTTGGAGATGCACTCATATCTGGGTGAGTCTGAGCGAGTAGTTCAGAATCACTACAAAACGCACAAGGAACTCGGTCAAAGCTGAAAATCGCGAGTAAGCGCCGGGTCGCCGGACCGAGAGCCGGTGGCTGTCCAAATTATCTCTTCGACCATAACCGGTCGTTTTCTGGTCGTTAGCATTATTTCATGGAATCCCCCCACTCGTCCTCCAAGTATCACCACCCGTACTTCACCCCCGCAGAAGTTGAATATCTCTCCGAAAAGCAGCGCGGAAAGCTCTCCATCACGCAGGAAGAACGCGTCCGCCAGAATGCATGTGCGTTCCTCGAAGGACTCGGTGCACGCATCGGCTTGTAAGTCCCTGTCTCGGCGCAGGATCGAGTATATAATAATCCCTGCGCCAGCCCGCGGCGGACCATTGCGACCGCGCAGAACCTCTACCACCGCTTCCACCTCTTCTTCCCGCGCAAGGACTTCAGCTATGTCGTATGTCACGGCTTATCGTTCGTTCTTGAATGCGGGTAACGCTAGCCACCAGGACGTCTCGCTGGCCTCGCTATACGTGTCCACGAAGATGCACGACACCCTGAAAAAGCCGCGCGAGCTGCTCGCTGTGTCGTATGCCATCCGCTTCCCGGACCTAGTGGCAAAGTCGAAGCACCCCGGCGGCGAGATCGATTTGGACGCCATGGACCAGCAGGTCGTCGAGCGCGATCGCCAGCGCCTGCTCGCCATCGAGCGGCTGCTCTTGGAGACCGTGTGCTTCAACTTTACATCGCGGATGCCGTTTCCCTATGTGATAAAACTCGGTAAAGCGTTCGGAGGTTCGTTCATAACCTAGTATATTTCAGATTCCTCTAATGCACATGAATAGCGAGCAAGAAGCTGACGAAACTCGCGTGGCGGCTCACAATCGACTGGTGAGCATGTTCTGTTTCTCTAGTGCGATTGCCTCTCAGCTTGACCTCCGCGTTAGCCATCGCACCCTCATTCCCATCCAATACCCGCCTCACATCGTGGCCCTAGCCGGCCTATATGTCGCCGCCCTCTTGTCCTCGTTTGGCCAGCCAGTAACACCGGATGACTCGGGGTCGCGCACCCCCCACGAAATTGCTGAAATCCTGGGTAAAAACGGAGACTGGGAACAAAAATATCAGGCGCAGGTGGACGACCTCGAAGGTATGCACATGATTGCGCACTGACTCCACCGACTCATGCGCATCGCAGGCATCGCGCACACGGTGATCGACCTCCTCATCCAGGGCGCGCAAAGCCAGACGGCCAACACCTCGCCGCGCACGCCGTCCTCCCCCTCGCCGCATCCGTCTCCGCGGACGCCGCACCCCTCCGTGGTGGAGCCCCAGCTCCCGTCAATCCCGTACACCGCAGACCAGCTCATGCGGCTGAAAATCGTCATGCGGCAGACGGAGCACGAACAGCGCACCCGCCAGCCGCTGGGGAGCGCGGACCCCAGTGCGCTGTACAGCGGGGACGACGTCGCGCTGTTGGGCCGCAACGAGGGCACCGTGCGATTCCTCTTTGGCCCGCCCGGCGTCATGGGAGACGAAATCTAACATCCAAACATCCGATCCTCCATTATTATTAGCTAACTAAGTAGGTGTGATTATATGTGTATGGTTATTGTCCTATTCCTCGGTATCGCAGGAAGGCGCCGACGGCGAGGCGTGCGGGGCTGACGAAGGGCGGGATCACCATTCCGCCCCCGAGACCTCTCGTATGCCATGAATTTACTGGACGTCGGAACGTCAACACGAGGGTGCAAAGGGAAGAGGCTAGACATACTCATAGGTTGTGCGCAGACGAACATCACGAAGTAGACCCACAATCTGCTGTTTACGCGGTAGCCCGTCACCCGCCGCCACAGGCGCTCTCCGACGAGAATCGGCCCCTGCGCGGCGAAGAACAGTGTCACGGTGTGGTCGAACCCTTGGCCCATCGCATATATCGAGCACTCGTGGAACAAACCCGATGCGACAAACGCCCCGAGGAGCATGCCGAGGTCCCCGCCCAGCCAGCGCCCCGGGTAGCCGCCTATTAAGGAGTCTGTTAGTGGCCGTTCGCGGTAGAATCAGGTCCGCTTGCCTAGCACGAGAAACGTGTGTCGCAACAGTTGGTGCCAATTGCGCGCCCATAGCGTATGCATTGAGCGCGCGCTCCACGGATGATCGAGTACAGGTGGCCACGAAGTCGGCGCGCTGTCGAGAAGGCCGACAGCGACGAGTGTGATGAGGTCGTAGACCATGCCGAACCCTGCCAGGAGGGCGCTGCCAGTGAGCATGTGGATCGTCGTAGAGACGATGTATCGCGGAAGGGGCGCGAAGCTCGCGTAGAACATCGTCCCCCCGGTCGGAACACCGACGCCCGGGAAGATCTTTATGCACGATTCGAATAAATCTAGCAGCAGGAAGTTCTTGATGAAAGATAGTAAGGTTGCGCGGAGGAAGGCGCGGCGCTCCAGAGGGCGCGTGGGGGCCGGGATATGCGTCCCCTGCGCGAACTTCCAGCGCAGGCCCCGCATCGTGTGTATCTAAGAACAAAATTAGAAAAAGTAGCAAGCCGCGAGTGGATGTGAGACACCAGTTCAAACGAATCGTATAACCACGGAGGAAATACGCTGGACTCCCGGGTCTCTATGTCTTCTATGTGACCGTTCGCAGATGCGTTGGTCTTCTTCGCGACCTCCTTGCCTTTCATCTGGCCAGGTTCGCGTTCCCCGACTTTGAGCATGCCCTCCTTTGTTAGGGCATACTCCAAAGCCTTGGCGATGACGACCTCGGAGAGCAAAGCGAGCCCCCAATTGTAAACATTGAGTTCTGCGCACGCGAGCAGTGAGATGGGATGGTTTGGTGGGAAGAGGGACAGCGGGCGTGTGTACGGACCAGTGGGTAGATCACTGGAGCACGCGACCAATTCGGTGTCTTACCTGGGATGGTAAACATGTAGCGAAAGCCGGTGGTCAGGGTGGCCACCAAGACTGTGGGAAGTAGTAGAAGTCTAATCTCATAGGTCCCAGGCCGGCGAGCGAGGTAGGCCAAGAATACAAACGGCAGGTAGGAGGCCAGAAGTACCGGTGCGCTGAGCCATGTAATCGGTATTCGGTGTCCAGGTTCCGGTATAATCGTCCGGAAAGCGAGCGTTGCACCAAGCGTTATCCTAAGCTACCCATTCAGAGAAATATACAACCAAGGTCACAGAAACGGCCAACTCTTGATATAAAGTTGGTTTCATTGAAGGTTTGGGGCAAGCGCAGACGCGGATTACGTATGCATACTCCTTTACGGCCGCTTTTTTTCCTTTCTTTCACCACAATCACTACTTTAAGATGTCGTGCTTACAACTGCTGCCTAATGCTGACCCATTCCCCGAAGCTCTATAGCTATATGCTGATAAAATTACTGGATGTTGTAAGGGTAACATGCTTATATAAAGAGCTCGTGGATTTTCTCACTCTTCCAACGCGTTCATTCCACACCAATGGGTCTCATTCTGTCGGCCATCGGGCAAAGCTTTCCTCCCAAATCTAAATTCTCTGTCAATGATATTCCAGACTTGGCCGGCCAAGTAACGCTGTCGTCTCTCATCCATCTCAGATTCTAATTTAGTAGGTGATCATCGTGACGGGTGGCTATTCAGGTCAGTTCAAACCGTCTGCGTTCCTCTGCAGCCATTGAAGAGACATAGGCGTGGGCAAGGAAACGGTCAAAGCCCTCCTGCAGCACAACGCCAAGGTATACATCGCTGGGCGGAGTGAAGAGAAGGCACAGGAGGCCATCAAGGACCTCCAGTCTCAGACCGGGAAAGAAGCCGAGTTCCTGCTCTTGGATTTGGCCGACCTGCATTCAGTGAAACGCGCTGCCGAGGCCTTCAACAAGTACGTGTCTATGGCCCTCGTTATTTGTTCTGAAGTTATGTCTTGCAGGAAGGAGACGCAACTCAATGTTCTATTCAATAATGGGTATGCCTGCTGTTCAACTGCTGAGACGAGCCTAACATCCGTGGCAGCGGTGTTATGGTAAGAGTAGCGGGGTATTAGACGGTGAGCATACAATTTCCATCACTCGACCTAAACTTACTATTCAGCATAGGCTGGAGTTTTACTCCCTCTCGTAGATCCCACCAATCGAGCAGCTCACCGCCCAAAATTATGACCTCCAATTCGGCACGAACGTCTTGGGTGCGCTCCCTCTCTGCCTTCCATCTTCCCATTTATGCCGTCCCAGGGCACTTCTACTTCACCACGCTCCTGCTCCCGACACTGCTCGCCACCGCGGCGCCTGGCAAACCCGCGCGCGTCGTCAATACCTCCTCCCTTGCGTCGGAGGCGACGCATAGCATCAACTTCAACACGTTTGCGTTCACGTTCACTTCGCGTCTGGGATGCTCACTCCAGTCGCAGGGTCAAGGACAGCCCCGCGCGGAAAAAGGTCGGGGCCAGCATGCTCTACGCGCAGAGCAAATTCGTGCGTCCCAATCTTCGAGTCCAATTTGTGATGGCGGGAGTTCACTTCGGCCGCAGGGGAACGTCGTGTTCAGCAACGAGCTCCAGCGCAGATACGCTGATCAAAACGTCATCTCCGTATCCCTGAACCCAGGGAACCTCAAGACCGAACTGCAGCGCCACATCCCGGGTCTCATGCGGAAGCTCACCGTACGCGGTTAACTTTCACCTGCGACCCCTTCTAAATTGGCATAGGACTTGACCCTGTACCCGGTACCGCTCGGCGCGCTGACGCAGCTGTGGGCGGGCACGACGGACGAGGGCGCAACGCTCGGCGGGAAGTACCTCATTCCGTGGGCCCGCGTCAGCAAGTCGGACCCCGCTGCCAAGGATCCTGATGCGGGGAAGGCGCTCTGGGCGTGGGCGGAGGAGCAGGTTGCGAATATCTAGCCTGTGGGGGATTGAACAATTCTCGACTATACCCGGCCGACTTATAACTTGATGCATGAATCTTTATTTTTTAGCCAGTCTTATCTGCTTTTCGAGGTTGGAATCTCTATGATTCACTCACATCAAAACAAGGTTACAAGGTCAATGACTATTTTTCTTGGTATATGGTAAACAGCTGTATGCATTACGACGATATTAGGCCTGTACAATAACATTAAATGGTGGTCGCATTATAAACGATCTTGTTGGCGGTAAAGCTGATCAAATTCCCGATAGAGCCCTGTAAAGTAAAGAATCAGAAATGAAGACCATGACGCAACGATTCACAACACTCACGGCGCCATTGGCATACTCCTCAAAAACGGCGAGATAAAAGGTCGCGTTCGTTGCCGACGCACCCGTGCCAAATCCACCCGGGGGAATGCTGAAATTGGGCATGACGAGCTGTGCGGGCGGTGTGTTCGACGGGTTCGGATTTCCTGTCATTCAACGCGTGGTCAGACATTATCCGCAGAAGGATAATAGCATTAGATGATCGGACCAGGATAGTTGGGCTCCGCGAAGCGCCCGAAGTAATGCCCGGCGGCGAACGTCGCCGAGGGCGCAAATGAGGTGGGCGGGGCGGTCAAGAGGTAGACCGAGTAGTTGTAGGACGATACACCGTAGTCTGCGATGGAGTTGTAGTTGAAATCGAAGGCTGCGCCTGGGGCGATTTGGGTGCCGTCCGCCGGGGAGATGATGGCCGGAGTGGCGGCGAAGGCAGAGGCCGCGCAGGCAAGGGCGACGTTAAAAATTGAGAGGAAATGCATTGAAGCTGGGGTGCTACTTGCTCAAGCGCCCTTTTATATGAGCGAACTTGGTGAAATGGGGATGCGTCAGCGATCTGTCCATCGCTCGGTTCACTCAACGGTTCGCAACGGCGTGTGGGCTCGCTCGTGCTCGGACATGCTCGGCAATGCTGCGGTTATTATAACTCGGGCCCGAGTACATTGAAAGTCGGGCCCATCCCAGACGCGCCCCGAGCCCGCCCGGAGTGTAACAGGCTTGACAGTTTTTTGGTTTGCTGGACAGGGTGTGAAAAGCACCTTCGGAGGTTCGAGACAAACGAAGTCCGTGTTGTACGGTGAACTTGATGGAGGAATGCCGCCAGAGTCCAGACTTTGCGGTGAAATGCGAGCGTGACAGTGTGAACATTGGTGTCGAGGTTGCGTGTTGGTGGTCATGTAGTGGGGAGTCACCCAGTAGGAGTTTAATAGAAAATAAGAATACTGGTCAAGGACAAGTCTGGCCGGGGATGATCGATGTCAGCGCGTCAAACTTTGGCTGTTTGGTTCCTCGTGCGCTCTCCTTCTCCTTACGCGTTCGCTCATGGCGGACGTTCCCTCGCTTGATGATAAGGCACGCTTTGAGGCGTTGAAGAAAGACTTGGTGGGCGCCCTCTCCAAGAAACGCCACTACGACAAAAAACTTGTTCGCTCTCCAGTCTGCGGTCGTCTTTCAAAACTGAGCTCGCACCAGGCAGAGATTGAATTCCAAATCCACGAGCTCGAGAAGACCTATCTCACCGAAACAGCAGCTCACAACGGCGGGAATATCATCATGGGATTCGAAGGCTACCTCAAAAACACCAACGCTAACAATAGGAGAAAGTACGACGTCGCGGACAGCGAGCGGCTGTTCTCCAACAGCAGTCTCACGTATCCCAAGGTGCGTCTGGCATATCTTTGCGGCGCTCGTGCCCTTTGGATGCCGTCCCAATAGTCTCTTGAGCTCCTGCGCGATAATGATGAAGCACCTGAAGAACTCCAATTCAAGCAGCCCACCACACCAGGCGTGACAACCGTCATCGTTCCGCCGGCGACTCGGGGTCAGGAATTGGACCAGTCGCAGTTGAAGAAGTACCGAGACAGGGAGTATCAACGGCGGAAGAGAGCTAGTGCAACCGCCAGCCAGCGCAGTACGAGCGACGAAGAAACGGTTACGAGCTCTTCGCGCCGAATAACAAAGAAAGCGAGATTGGACGAATAAATAGGTGTGAAGGTTCAATCATGCCTTTGCCGTTTCTTTTGCTAACGACTCGTAGTATTAAATAACTGTATATTTTTTTTATTTGTATATTTACAAACCCAGCGTCCCCAGGAGATTCGTGACGCCCGCGTCATCAATGCCGCCCCCGTCTGGATCCACCGCCTCGATGCAGCGCGAAATTGCTATTACCTCTCGCACATCCTTCGCGCTCACCCACACTCGTCCGTTCACACCCACCGCCACTTCGAGCGGGAACCGTGCGCCGAGGAGGGGTAGGAGAAAATGTTTGGAATCAAGCAACCTTCGTCGAATAAGCAGGCGGCGGAATAAAAGTGTGCGATTCACTCACTGTCTGCACATGCCCAAGCTGCAGCGCACCATGAACCCGCCCTTGAGTTCCCCGAATCCCTCTGCTTTACGCGTCTGAGCATCGAAACACTCCAGCTCGGGCTCCATGTCTTTGTGTGCGAGGGATATGCGCGCGTAGACGAGGTTCCCGATCTAAGCGCGGTAATTAGTCCAGGGGCAAAAATTATAGCAATAGTTCCACCTTGAGATTAGGTTTATTTCTCTTCGTCGCCCCCTCGAATGCAAGGCCGTCCAGAGACGCGGCTTGGGCCGAGCCGATGTCGACGCGAAAACCTTCGCCCGCTTTCTGGATAATAACACCAATCACCGATTCTTGCGGTGCGGGGACGTACTGTACATGTTTGAGCGCGAGTTCTCTTCAAAAAAGGAACGCTCCAAACCCGTCTTGAATTATTTTCGACCCACCATTTACTGCCATTTGCAGAGTGATTCAAAGAACCAGCGCGGGTCGCAATTATGGAGGTCGACGCGCTTCCGACAGTCTGAAGTAGCCCCGGGCCTAATTTCAGGTTCACATGTTGCGCGGGGACGTGTTGGCCGGGAAGAACGATCGACATGAGCGTTTGGTCCAAAAAGATCTGCTTGACAACTTGCCGCAAACCATGACCACCGCTTTGCTGAATGACTTTCCCGAACTCGCTGACCTCTCGTAAGGCCAACTCTGCATTTCACGCCGAGGGATTTAGATTCATGCTGCGCCCGTAGACGAGAGGATCTGGAAGACTTGCTGAACGACCACGTCTACTTCCAGGCGGTATTTCACTCCCTGCCGCGCGTCAAGGCCATGTACGAGTCCCAGACGGAACTGAGCATGGCCAACGAGTCGATTGCCAGTGCGTGTAGCGTCTCTCGCGTGGTGCATCGGTCTTAGATGCATTCCCAAGAACACAATCTCTCCCTACAAGATCCGCTATACAAGTTGCGCTCGGAGACGCAGGAAGCGTTTGACGACGCCAAGAATCTCGAGGCTCGGTGGAAAGAGGTGGACAGGGAACAGCGGGAGGTCTACCAGGTCTCCCTTCCCCTCCGTCGTCCATCGACTCGCGCTCAATCATCTGCTCCAGCGTTTCAGCCCCCAGTTCCTGCTCATGCGCCTCAAACACAGCAAGACAGAGCAGGACGACGCGTCGGAGGCACTCGCTTCCGCCTTCGTGCAGCAATCGCCGATATCCACAGGCGTTGGCACACCGAATGGCGGCCCGAGCAAGGAAATCGACGACTTTGTGCGCGAATACAAGGATCTGCGGAAAATCTATCACAAGCGGGTTATGTGGGAGGACCGGTGGTCGTCGGGATTGGTCAACTGGCGCGACGATTGAGCGGTGTGCATAGTGCGTTTCGTTTCTGTTGAGAATTTACGAGTGGTGGTTGTTGATAAAGAACCGGCAGAGGCTCTTCGAAGGTTCACACAAAAGTTGTAGGGAACAGCAGATAATAATTGTTAGATCAATTACAGGGGAATGCATGGCTACTTATATATGTAGACTAAGAGTCAGGAAGAGTCATTCTGACTCGCGGAAAAGAACATAGTAGAACAAGTTAGACTCGGCAATCAACGGATTTCGGGAAGAACTATGAGGGACAAAGTAAGTGTAGTGGTCGCGATGCGACCAATGTGCACTAGAAACAGCGGGACGGTTTTGTGTGTATGTGGGGGGGTTCGGGCGTGCCGGGCGACTCGGGGGGCTTTCGGGGACAGCACGAAAGCAGCGGGAAATCCCGAGACGGAAATGGATGGACCGGGCACGTCCGAACCCGTACACAAGGGCCGCAAAGGGACGGCGAACGAAGCCCCAAAGCAACCCAGCTGAGCGGAGCTCCAAGAGCCAAAGGCTCGTGCGAGGGCGAGTGAAACGGGCCGAGGGCCCCACACAGAGCGCAGCAAAGGCCAGTTAAACGTGTCAAATTAAATTAAATGAAAGATTACAAGTCAAACAAATCAACGTCGCCACCGGCGGGGTGACCGTGCGCGGCGGCGAACTCGGCAATGCGCGCATCCCACGCACGAGTGATGTCCAGCGGCAGGATCTTCTCCAACCGGCGCCAGTAAATCAAAAAACACAATGATGACCACCCGCCCAACTTCATGATGACCTCGGGTGTGACCCCCGCAACCAACAACGCCAATGAACCGCCGATGCGGAAGCTGTGGCCGAACACTAGCTCCAACGAGCCCCTCTTGAAGATGCCTGCGGCGAAACGCAAGAAACGGTCCTTGGTGAGGAGCTCCCAACCCGTCGGCGAGCGGAACGCAAAGAGAGGCGTGTGAGCAGGAGGGGAATGATTGACACGACGGTGGTTGTCGAATGCCCAGACGGGGCAAAGGTCAGCGTCGGGCCCAGTGATCTCGGTGAGGATACACTCCCCACCAGCTGTCGTTGTCGTCTTTGTCCAAACCAGATGGATATCCCGCACCTCGCGCCTGTTGACGCGTGAGTGGGAGATCCGCGTCTCACGGCAAGTATCGTGCAAAGTCGAGAACTTTGATGCACTGCGGATGAGGAGTTCCCCGAGGCGGCGGCAGCCACGGTATGCAGAGCACGCCACCGCCCACGCCGCTGCACCGAATGGGGAGCCCAAATCGAGGGAAGCGCGCAGCGTCCGCATGTGCTCGTCCGTGACAGGGCCGCGCGGCGGACGCTTGAAGACGATACCGCCCTTGTCTGCGGACTTCTTCAAGGCGGGAAGCCACCCTTCATCACCGTGCCACGGCGCGTCATTGAACAGGTGCCATAAACGAAGGCCGCTGAGCCAATTTCGAATGCAGCCCCCGGTGCACGAACCGATGGCCTCGGCAACGAATGCGGCGAGCAGGAACCGATCCGCCGGCATCCGCGCGGATTCAGAGATCCCCTCGCGATCGCAAAACTGGTGGAAGCGGAGGAGGCCGGCACCGTAGGACTCCCGAGTATCCGAGACCTGTGCCTGCAGCAAGCCCTCATAGATGCGGCGTTGCAAATCGAGGCGGACGCCCGCGGCTTCCAACGTGGCGTGGGTGACCAGCGAGAACGGGGACGTCCATAGGAGCACACGCCGGTCCGCGGGTACGTGGGGACAATACTGTGAAACCACTAGCTCCCTCCCCTTGGCGGCACGGCGAGCACACTTGGTGGGCAATGAAGCTGCGGCAGCTGTCCGCACATCGAGGAGAGCGACCTGGGGTTCTGCAGCACGCGACGAAGACGAGATCCGAGCCCTGAATTCGTGATTTGAGAGATCATCAAAAAGACGGCGGCGTGATGGTGAGGCAGAACGCAAGCGCGGCGATAGCAGGGATGCACGTGGCAAGGGGCGGATGATGGACTCGGCCAGCGCACAAAGAGGGTCGAAGTGGAGACCCTGGAGTGGGTCCACCGGGGCAGGAAGCGAGACTGGGGACAAACTAAAACAAAGGTTAAATTGGTGACGGGCGGAGCGAGTGTGAGGAGCGGTAACAAAACAGCAACGCACGATGACGGAACAGCAACGGGGAGGGCCGAAAAACACGAAAGAGGCAAAGACGAAGACGATAAAAAGGATCTACCACGAGTTAGGTGACGCGGCAAACCAAACCACGGCAACGCACGAGTTTCCAGCACCACTGGAAGAGCCCGGAGGCCACGAAACAAATGAAAATGGACATAATGAAGAATTATTGCCAATCTGCGAAGACGAGTTGGCCACGGAATGGATAACCGGAAGAACGGGGCCAGGCGACAGCGTGGGAGACGGGCGAGACAGCGCGATTGCAAGCGTGGACGATGGCAGAAGTGGTGATATGCCATCGAGCGCGTGCAGATGCGTAAAGTCAGGGCGAGGTTTTGAGGAACACGTCGGCGAGTTCGGCTGGAAGCTCGAACCCACAGACGAGGCGGTCGGTGGCACGGAGGTGGTCAGAAGGGAGCCCGCGGGAAGGAGCATCCGCGACGTTATCGGCAGAGGCGACGTAGACGATGTTAGGGGTGATTAGCAAACCCGCTGTGATCGCGAAAGTCCGCCGTGCACAAAGATTGATCCCGACGTTGGGGGATCGCCCCTTCTTGTGTGCACCGATCGCGCCCTTGTTGTCTGAACGTACGAGCAAGTGAATGTCTTGGAAATTCATCTGTTGTAAAAACATGAACAAGAGCTCGATTGCTACCGATTCGAGCCAACATATGTCGACGCCCGGCTGCTTCCAATCCGGCGCAAGTTGCCAAGCGTACCAACGCGTCCCAATGACGATAGCCACGCCCTAAGAGGTGCTCGCATCGACGTATATCCCGAAATCCCACAAAACTCCCAGCGGGCGGAGTTGGCGGTAGATCGAAATATTGGACAGCTTTACATCCCACCACAAGAGCGTCTTGAGGGCGGTATTCGAAAGATGGCGCTTAGCAAATCTGTTGCCCTTGAAAGCTGCCATAGCGTTGGAAAAAACAGCGATCCGTGAAGCGCCATCCGTGATGACGAAACACAGATGGCATAGTGAGCCATGCAGCTCCTCCAGTTGCAATAGTGTGAACCAGCGCGACTTGCGCATCGCCTGCACTGCATCACGGACACGCGCCAAGAACTTCCGACGCTTGATGTCCGGAAGTGAGACGCGACGCCGGACGAAGTCCCAGAGGAGACCGAGGTACACGACCTCGTTGAGGAAGCGGTCACCGGTCTTCACTGGGTGCCACGGCGTACGGACGGGTTCAATGGGAGCAACGATGGTCGCCCAATCGAAACGATAATGGAAGTCACCTGAGGAGAACGGGCCGAGCTCATTGGGCCGGCGGATGGCGCACGAGTCATCCTCGTACTTGACAGCATCCCCGTCCGCACCCATCTCTGCCCTCCATACATCCATGATTGCGTTGAAAATCTGCCCGGCATTGCTGCTGGCAGAAGCAGCGCCGAATGGAAAACAGTGATCCAAGTAGAAGCCGCCCTCGAAATGGACGACGAGGAACGGCTTGTGCGCGGGAAGGACGGGACAGGTACGATGAAACGACTTGATATCGAAAGCACAGCCTTGGGAGCCCGGAGGTAATGTAGCAACCTAAAGTCAAACAGTTAGTCTTCAGAACCTACTTGCAATGGGATGCTGAATGAAACAAGAAGACGGGGCTGACAGAGTGCACGGTACGTAGACGAGTGCATCGCCCACGGAACAATTAGCAACCATGCCGAGACAAATGTGACGGGCGCAGGATGCGCATGATGGATGGGACGGGCGCAGGATGCGCGGACGAGTGCAGGATGCACATAACAAACGAGCGCAGGATGCGCATAAAAACGAGCGCAGGATGCGCATAACAAATCAGCGCAGGATGCGCGTTACGAATGAGCGCAGGATGCGCATTACAAACCAGCGCAGGATGCGTAACGAACAAGCGCAGGATGCGCGAGACGAACAAGACGGGTGCAGGATGCACAAGATGGATAAGCGCAGGATGCGCGAGACGAACGGGACGGGCGCATAACATGCAAGGCGGACGAGCACAGGATGCGCATGGAACAACGACCGCCGCCGAAGCTTTGGCATAAAGGAGGGATGATGCAGCCCGGGAGAGAAATGGAAAGGGGAAAAAGAAACTGAGTGGATGAAGGCTCACCAGTTCAGCCATTTTTCAAGGCATGTCAAAAGAGGTAGGAAAATCCTCCTTGAAGATAAACTCGTTGACAGCGGGCGTCCCCGAGCGGGCGTCCCCTTTCGAGAGGTTTCTGCATACCCGATGTTTCAGATCCAGGCCAGGACCCATATCTTGCGACGCTACGATGAGCGGGGATGCGTAGAACGGCCCCCGGCAAATCCTCTCCATCTGCTCACGTGAAAAAGGCCCCTCCATCCTGCCCGCCTCCAACTCGGAATCCAGGTACTCCACGATAGCGGCGGACTCCTCGAGAGCGGATGGATGATTCTCAAGAACTATAGTGGATGTGAGGCGCGGCATGCGGCCCAGAGCGAAACCATTGCGTAGGTTTCTTGACAAGAAAGGGTAGTTGGTGGTTAGATTGTGTTTCTTGAGCAATAAATCGAGTTCGTCCACGTCGTAGGGCTGCACGACATGGTCCATCAAGACGGATAGATTGTCAATCACAACGGACAGAGCGGGGCGGTGCTCGACGAAGGAGGATATATCTGAGTATGGCAGATTAGTTTGTGTGGGGGATAGGATGTTCTCGGCGTGTGCGTGTGAATGCAAGACGAAATCAGGGCACGAAGGCCCCTTCTCGGACCCGTCTACAGGTGCTGTGGCGTGAGAGGGCACTGTGCTCGCCGCCGCACAACGAGCAGACATGGAGGCGCTCCGCTGGATGGGCACCGTTGCACCGCCCGGTGACATTGAACATAACACAGATTGACTTCTGGGTGTTGCCCCGAAACGACTTGACGGTGCACAAATCGCGTCCGTCCGATCTGCTGAAGAAGGGCGCACCATCCCGAAAGGAAGAAGAATTCCCGGGGTGGTCCACTGCCGCGTGCGGGCCTGTACAAATGACGCAAACCACGGGGCCACGCGACGGGGTACTCCCCTTACTCTCGTCGCCGCGCCCCCAGTTCTCGCGACCCCAACGCGCGCGTTTCGATGCCGTGTCGCCCTCCTCCGCCAACGAGCGCTTAACACCCGCTGAGGGAGGGGCCGAAACTGCGGAAGCCGCAGGCACCGCCGCAGCCGCAGCCTGAGCCTCGTGAGCTCTCAAGACGGAGCAGAGCTCATCCGCCCATATCTGCGAGCTGAAGAAACCCTGCGCAAGTATCGCGCGGCGCATCTTGAGCTCAACGGGTAGCCAAAGGTCCATTTGCGTGTCAAAACATGCAATGTTCGAAAACCACGTAAAATGGGATGCGAACTCGGAGGCATAGTTGCGTGTTGTGGGATCAAGAGGGTCAACAGCTGAGCACAGCTGCTGGAAGGCACTGAGGAGGTTTTTAGCTGCCTGGCGCCACAAGCTCGGCGTCAAGTTCTTCGACTCGTCCTCGCCGTCGAAAAGCTTGGCGCACTTTGTCACATCCACAACCTGGACTTTGTCCGCGATGGAATATGTGGCCGCCTGCTCCGCGCACGAGAATTCCTTCACAATCATGTGCAGAGACTCCGCCGCCTTGCGGAGAATCCCATCCGTCCACCAATGCAGTGGGAAATAGACTTTATGGCGGAGAGAGACAAGAAAGATGGGAGGTATAACTACCAACTGCTTGAGGATGGGATCAATTTCGTGGGGATGCGTGAAGACCATGGAACCCAGAAGACTTTGGCTGGCTTTCGATTTTTCCGCTTCTTTATCGGTACGTTCCTTCTCGCGCTGCATGGCGGTAGTGGCGTGGTGCTGGGCAATCAGTTTGGTAAGGGACAACGGCAAAGGCCCGGTGGCCACCACCAACTCAGGAGAATACAAAAGCATTGCTTTCTCCTTTTCGGTGTAGGCCCACAAACCCTGGAGCAGCGCGCCGACGTCCAGAGAGCCCACACCAGCCGAAGAAGCACGCGCTGCGGCATAGGCACGAGTGAGGGCGATGCTGGCCTTGTTGGAAGCCTCAATGATCACATTGGCGGCGTTCTTGTCTTCGACTTCCATACCATCTGGGGCGAGGCGGTCGTCCGGGCGCGTTGCGTACACATCGCAGTCGAAGTCAACGGGAAGAGGGAGGGGAAGGTTTGAACGGGATGTAGGCATTCTTGACGAAATTTTCTTGGGATACGAGGACGGTTTGGGCGAGTACAAGATGTTTTACTGAAGCTTAGAGAGGTGCGGAAGTAAAACGCGGTAAATGGCAGTGTGATCGGAATCCCTCCGATCACACGGAACGGGACGCAAACGGGACAAGGGAATCCTATATTTCTCATCTTACTTGTCTAACACTCAGGCCAGCTCGCAAGCTCGCCTGGCCTGAGCTAACAATAAGGTAGAACATACGGGGATGTCCGAGTTGCCCGATGCCCGAGGCTGTACGGTTCCGGGCTATGATTCAACACTCCCCCTCAAGTCGGATCCATCCCAGCTTCAACAGAGAATTTCTGATGCTTAGGCCTGGGTAGTCCTTTCGTTAGGAGGTCTGCAACTATCTCATCAGTGGGACAATAGGTAATGTTGATGATACCATTTTCAACTTTCTCTCGAACAAAATGATTTTGGACGTCAAAATGTTTCGACCTTGCGTGGAAATGTGGGTCCTGAGAAATTGCAATGACAGATTGATTGTCACAGAACACTTGGCTAGACAATGGTTGTTCTAGCCCTAGTTCGGCAAAAAGGTTGCGGAGCCAAATTGCTTGGCGTGTTGCATGTGCTAAAGCAGCGTACTCGGCTTCCGTGCTGGAGAGAGCTACAGTGGACTGTTTCTTGGAATTCCAAGATATAGCTCCCCCCGATAAGAGGAAAGTATATCCAGAGACTGATTTGCGGTCATCTGGATTTGAGGCAAAGTTGGCGTCGGAGTAGGCGAAGAATTCAAACGGATCAGCATCGTCGGCGATTGCAGCGGCATCAAGAAACAAACTTATGCCCTTCGACTTCAAGCAACCGCCACCGATGGTCTTTCGATTCACGCTATACAGGCAAACTATATCATGCAGTATGCCGGTTCTCTGATTGGCCGTCAATTCAAGACCATCGCCCAAACGAATGTCTTCCATGTATATGACCTGGTTACCGACTACCAGTTCATGGCCTGGAAGGCTACCGGCGAGCTTGCAACATTATTGTGGTTTCCGGAGATCCGGAATCTGGTTGAATATCGGGTGCTCATTGATTATATCTCACGGTTGAAGTCCCTGACTTTTTTTCTCGCAGACAGATCTGAAAGTCGCAGTTGCCAATGTTCTAGATATATTTGCGAT
The DNA here is from genome assembly GCA_029448575.1 of Mycena maculata. Taxonomy (NCBI): domain Eukaryota; kingdom Fungi; phylum Basidiomycota; class Agaricomycetes; order Agaricales; family Mycenaceae; genus Mycena; species Mycena maculata. Next base: position 288,951 of record JARJLG010000045.1, on the reverse strand, counting down.
GATTGATCCCTGGAAAATTATCACAAAAATCAAGTACCATCTTCTCGTACATATCGACGAGGACACAACGGAATTCGGTCCTCTGGTCGGTGTGGCGACAGAAATCTTTGAGGGTTTCAACGCTGTTTTTTGTTTCTGTTCTATACTCTCGAACCATCTTGCACCAAGCCGTGATATTGCAGTCCAGCTAGGTGATCAGGAGGGCCTAAAGCACCGTTTAACTGACGGATGGTGGGAGACCATGAATACGGAATGGAAACAAGCCGGTCCTGGTGTGCAGTATTTTATGGAGAGACATCCATTGCTCCAGAGACCGCTCGGCTGGAGTAGAAACGAAATCCTAGTGCATGGTTTGTGACTATGATTTGGACATATCGATCCTGATGTTTTTTTATTCAGGAGAAGCAAAACTGGCGCCGCTACCACGAGGTCAGAGGCAGCCAAATTATTCACTAGGGACCACCGATGCGGCACTTGCTCTCAATTTTGGTCTCTACTCGCACTATACTGAATTGAGTTGGTAAAAATGTTGCTTACGTTGTCAGTGAGTCACTGGAAGAATGTTTTATTACCTCGTGGGTTTTTGCGGAGTCAGAAACTCAAAAAGCAAGTAATATTAGTATCGGAGTGTCCGGAACTAGTTAACTTATTTTCTCAGGGCACCATAATATCTGGGCGCATCTCCGATATTCTACAGGGTGAAAACTCCGATGTACTTGTTGTTCTAGAGCTATTCCAAGTACTGTCAACCCGCGACGAACTCTTTGGCACACCGGTTATGGTTTGCCGTGACTCCGAGACGACCTTTTCTATACTTCCGGCAAAGGTAAGTACAAAAATTCTTGGGACACCATCCTTCCCTAATTCCTCCCTCCCCAGAACATCAAGTTTAAGTTCAATGTTCAGCATGACTGCCGTTCTGCGAAATGTGAAGCCACATGTGTACGTATGCGCATGCAAGAACACGTTGAATCCGATCAAGTCGAGAATTATATTGTTCACAACACCCTGGACCGATATTTTATCAATTCCTATGGATTTCACAATGCCCACCTCCTTTATGCAATGCTTCCTAGAGAGGTCATTGCTCCTATTCCCCTCTTTTTGGGCCGCTGAGAGAAGCAAGATGAGTTCGCAGCGGAACTTCGGGTGAATCTTGACACCAAACGCGCCAAAAGAAAGGCCTCAGCAACGAAAAAACGGAAGAGCAAGGACAAAGATGGAGACAAGGAGAATCGACCTCAAAAACGTAGAAAGGTAGCGGCGGGTACTGGAGGAGAAACTGGTGCTATTGTTGCCCCGGTGGAGTCCATGGTGACGAACAGAGAGAAGCGAAAAATCACCAAGACCCAAAAGGCGAGGGCAGCGCTGGATCTGGACAGTGAAAGCGAGGAGGAGGGAGTGGCTGCTGAAGAAGATTCTGACATAGAGGACCTGTATAGCAATTCTGACGGTGACTACTCGGATTAGTTGTCTAGTTCAAATCTTGGAAAATATCAGTTGGGGCTGGATCCAGACCTTGAATATATGGTGTCCACCTGAACGGTAGGCTGTCTGAAAGCTGTAAAACAAACTGAGAATCACAAATCCACTCCAGGTGGCCACCAGCTGGCCAAGACCAGATAACAGGTTTCGCGAAAGCTGTCGAACATGTGATCGTTCCAGCTGACGGCAGCGTGGGGGCACTCTGGCGGTGTAGGTTGTAGAAAAACCCGACGTCGGAGACCAGGACTGAAGATGCACACAGAGCACGCATGGTCGAGCACCCAGCCTTTGAATCTCGAGGTAAAATTCCGCGCCGGAAAAAATCTTGCAAGGAAGCGGTCGCGATCAAGAGAGTCAAATGAGGATACGGAGTCAAGAAATATGGTTAGGGAGATTCCTGCCGAGACAATCCAACACATACGGAGACGAGACGATCCAGAAAGCCCTGTGTTTCCACCACTACACGGGTAGCAGATCTGCCAGATCAACAGAATGCGGCCGCGCGCAAGGAGCCGTAAGCAGACGAGCCCAAGTCCGGACGGAATCAGGAAGTACACAATGAGCGAGATACATATTGACAATGACACGCGATGCGCTCGCAGCCGGAGACATCTGCCGCACAACAAATTTACGCGGGTTATGCAGAGGTACACAGAAACAAGGGCGACACGAGTTTTAACAATTGTGGTGAGGAGGGCCACATGGCACGTGAGTGCCTGAAGCCACGGAAAAGTCAACGTCTGCTCACTGCGGATAGAAGACATTTCAAAAGAGGACCTCAAGGCCTTCTTTGACAGAGCGTGCACCCAATATGGGCAGGATTTTTAAAGAGGGTCCCGTCTGCGGCCAAGCCGGCGCCCCCTACCCCATGCATAATCAAGACCCCCGCGAATAAAATTATTGAAAAGACCACTGAGATGGTCAATGAAACCACAAAAAACAGATACACTTCCCTTCCAATAGACGCTACTAAGGACACACATAACACAGACTTTGTAAATTATGTAAAAGACCGTGTTGCTCTATGTACACAGGACAATATAGTAGTAGACAATGTAGATAAAATCCAAAAAATATGTATTCTGCAGAACCCCGCTCGTATTTTAAAGAACAAGAAAACCTTAGCCCCTGGAACCCAAAGCAGTGAGAAAAATAGTGCAGATAAAAAGGGCGATGATGTCGCGATGGCTCAATCCACAAAAGTGGAGGTAGCACCGATAGAGATAAAGAAAACCCGAGTCCCATTTGGGCTCAAGAAGATGGAAGCCGTGAGGTGGCTTGCAAGACGTGCGATGGGGATTAACGAGAATCACCTAGCGCAGGAACTCAGGGAGTTCCAGAAGCAGCGCAATCAGCATGAGATGTTGATTGCCGTAGAATTGATGTCCCCTGAGACGGGAAAGACACACCGAGTCAAGGTGTTGTTGGACAATGGATGCACTACCACGTGCATGGATCGGGTGTATGCTCAAGCAGAAAACTTTGAGCTCCGGGAGCTTGATCAGAAAATTATTGCCTGGAATGCGAATGGTTCCGAGAATACAGGAGGACGGATCACTCATTATGTTGAGCTGATCATGGGAGTGGGCGCTCACAAGGAGCACCAGAGATTTTTGATAACCGGCCTCGGGAAGGCCCAGATATTTATCGGATATGATTGGTTGTTTAAACACAACCTGGCGATAGATTGGAGGTCCCAAAAGATAACCTTCAATTGGTACCCCGCGGAGTGCAACATGAAAGGCTCCGAATCGGCAAAGGGCTGGGCCCCGGAGGAAGCGATAGAGGAAGGCGAGTTGATCTTGATGGTCAACTTCGCAGAAGCTATTGATCTGCGCGTCAAAGGGACGCAGGCACAGCAGATGGCGGAGGAAGCAGAGCGTGGGAAGGAGAGGATGACGGATGACGCTGTCCCGGAGCAGTATCGTGAATACATCAAGGTGTTCGCGAAGGAGTCATTCGACAAGCTGCTGGAGAAGCGTCCGTGGGATCATGCAATCGAGTTAAAGCCAGACTCGAAAGCCGTAGATTGCAAGATCTACCCGTTGTCACAGACAGAGCAGGGAGAGCTGACCAAGTTCCTAGAGGAGAACTTGGCGAGTGGAAGAATTAGACCGTCGAAGTTGCCTATGGCTTCGGCATTCTTTTTTATTAAAAAGAAGGATGGGAGCCTTCGTCCGGTACAGGATTACCGGAAGTTGAACGAGATGATGGTTAAGAACTGTTATCCATTGCCGTTGATATCGGAGCTAGTCAATAAGCTCTGCAGCGCTAAAATATTCTCGAAGCTGGATATTCGATGGGGCTATAATAATGTCCACATCAAGGAAGGAGACGAGTGGAAAGCGGTGTTCCGAACTAACCGGGGGTTGTTTGAGCCGCTGGTGATGTTCTTTGGATTAACGAACTCGCCGGCCACGTTCCAGACCATGATGAACAATTTGCTCAGGGAGCTTATCAACAAAGGACACGTTATCGTATATCTAGACAATATCCTTATTTTCACCGACTCCTTGGAGGAGCATCGCCGTATCGTAAAAAGAGTATTGGATATACTCCAGAAAAATCAGTTATTCCTCAAACCGCAAAAGTGCGAGTTTGAGAGGGCCGAGATTGAGTATCTCGGAGTAATTATTGGGCATAATTCTATGCAGATGGACCCGGTGAAAATCCGCAGCATGATGGAGTGGCCGGAGCCGAAGAACCTCAAGCAGGTTCAGGTGTTCCTTGGATTCACGGACTTCTATTGAAGATTCGTCTGAGGATACAGTGAGGTGGCCAAGCCGCTCACATGGCTGACAGGGAAGGAGGGCTTCTCCTGGGGAGAAGAGCAGAAGGCGGCCTTCCAGAAGTTGAAGGACCGCATTGCGGAGGATGCTGTGCTGGCACTGCCGACAGACGACGGGAAATTCCGTCTAGAGGCTGACACATCAGACGGAGTGACGGGAGCTGTGCTCTCACAGGAACAAGACGGGGGGTGGAGGCCGATGGCTTTTCAGTCACATGGGATGAACGAGACGGAGCGCAACTGCGAGATCTACGATAAAGAGATGCTCACTATTATGTTGGCGCTGGAGGAGTGGAGGGCACTCTTGATGGGCGCCAGAGAGACATTCGAGATCTGGACAGACCACCAGAATCTCCAGTATTTTAAAAGCCCGCAGAAAGTTAATCGGCGGCAAGCGCGATGGATAGTTGAACTCTCTGAATACAACTTTAATTTACACCACCGGCCTGGGGCCTTGAATAAGAAAGCCGATTTATTATCCCGCCAGGCGGATCATGACCAGGGGAAGAATGACAACAAGAACATCGTCCTTCTCAAACCGGAGTGCTTCCGATCTCAGGAGATCACAATGGAAGGGCCGGAAGCCGAGATCGTGTCACAGATCAAGGCGAACAAAAAGGTTGACAAGACCATGAAGCTGGTGCTTCAACAGAAGCTCCCTGGATGGGAGCGCATCCATGACCTAATTTATTATAATGGTCTAATCTATGTCCCTCGCGATGAGGGACTTCGCAATAAAATTATTGGATTGCACCACGACCCGCCCCTATTAGGGCATCCCGGAGCGAACCGGACCCAGGAGGTCATAGAACGTAACTATTGGTGGCCGAGGCTCGGCAACCACGTCTCGAATTATATAAAGGCATGTGAGCCATGTCAACGAACGACGGTCCACCGGTATCAGCAGGGAAAGCTGAATCCGCACAAGATTGTGGAGGGACCATGGCAGAATATATCTATGGACCTTATCGGTCCGCTGCCGGTCAGCAACGGGTTCAACGCCATCCAGGTATGGGTTGACACGTACACGAAAATGCTGCATTGCGACGCAACCAGCATGGAGGTCACGAGTGAGGGAGTTGCGCGTTTGACACGTGATAGAATTATTCGGTACCATGGTGTACCCAGAAAAATTATATCGGATCGGGATACCCAATATTTATCAGGGTTCATGCGGGAGCTGAACCGGCTACTCGGGATAGAGATGAACCCGAGCACAGCTTACCACCCCGCCACCGACGGCCAGACCGAACAGATGAACCAGGAGATTGAAAAATATCTTTGCATCTATGTGAATTACCGCCAGTCAGATTGGGCGGAGTGGCTCGCTTTGGCTGAGTTTACATACAATGGCAAGCAGAGCTCGTCAACAAAAACATCCCCATTTTATTTAAACACTGGATACCACCCCTGGAAGGGGATAGAAAATGCGGTGGAGTCCCGCAACGAAGCGGCGGAAGACTTCACCAAGAAAATGAAGAAGATATGCGACGAAGCTACCGCTGCGCTGGAGAAAACACAGAAAATACACAAAAAATATTATGATGCACACCGGCGCGAGGCGCCCGTATTTAAAGTCGGCGATAAGGTGTGGCTGGAGGCCAAAGATATCACCACAGATCAGCCGACTAAGAAGATAGACGATCTCAGGCTGGGGCCGTATGAGATCACGGAGAAGGTCGGAGCGGCGGCATGGAAGTTGGCACTTCCGGAGACGGATCAGTCACATCCAGTCTTCAACGAGAAGTTGCTGACACCATATGTGGAGCCTCCGCCGGAGCAGAGAGAGGAGCGGCCGGTGCCGCAGATCGTGTCAGGACACGCAGAGTACAAGATGGACGAGATCCTCAAGCACCGCAAGCGTGGTAGAGGATATCAGTATTTAGTGAAGTGGAAGAATTACCCGCTCAGGGAGCGGACGTGGGAGCCTAGATAGCACCTAGATAACGCGAAGAAGATCCTGGACAAGTACAACCAGGATCACGGGATTACTCTTCGCACGGTTCCGATATTCCCAGCCGGACACTGGGATTATATTATTCATCGGTACAAGGCCAAGACCGAGGAGGTACCTTATCCGAATAGTTATCTATGGGACCCGGAGACGGGCCGTAAATCGTTGATCGAGAAGTTCCCAGTTTTGCCAGGAGTAGAACCATATGTGCGGGGCACAGACGTTGAGATTTAGTTTATATAGGGGGAGCCCTGATAATACTCGACGATGAATTTATCTACCCAGTCAATCAGGACGATTGATCCTTAGACGGGGGGTAATGTCACGGCTGTGACAGTCTTTTTCGGATATCTAAGCGCTGAGCACCAGAGAGATAAGCCGACTAGATAACGACACCGAGTCAGAACCACCGTAGGAGAGGTTCTCACGACCATGGGAATATTTACACAAGACACGAGGTTATGAGTCTCTAGCAGACAGGAGTCCTATTGTTTTTCATTCCAACTGACAGGCGCAGTTGAACATGCACATAACAGTTATTGTAGTTAGTAGTTCACACGGTTTCCTAAGTAGTATAAATACAGTAGCTAGTACACTGTATTTCTTTAGTCTTTTATTCGATTCATTTCTCGAGTCAATCTACGAAGTGCACTCTCCAATCCACTATCTAGTATAGTCGGACGCACAGAAAGATTTGTCTTGATTGTGACATGCAGTGATCTTTCTGCAGGCTAATCTCTACTTTGACGTCCCTGCAGGTACCTTGCTGCAAGAACCTCGCTGCAGTGATGATCCTGCAGCAAATTCCCTGCAGAAATCCTGCTGCAACCGCCTCTCTGCATTGATACTGCTAAAGGTGTCCAGGTGCAAGGGTAGTCCTGCAGCTACCTCACTCCAGGGACTTCGCTGCAACTTATTCCCTACACCAACATCGCTGCAGGGTTTCCCATGCAGCAAAATGACCATGGCAGTGTCACTGCAGGGACTCCTCTTGTGGATTTTCTGCCATGACATACTGCAAGGACTTTCCCCCTGACATTTAATGGACCTACTGTCCATACCTTGTCGTCCTTCAATACTCATAATTAAATATGTACTGCTGTTTCAAATTGACTCGTTTAATTCTCTGTCTTGTGTGTTATTCTCCCGCATCGAAAGGCTGATCGAGAGGGATATCTGCAGTATTGTTTGCTTCAGCCAGATCAGCAAGGCGAACCAACAAAGCTTCATTATATCAGGAATGAGCGAGGTGAGCTAAAGGACAGAAGAGGGCGAGTAAAATATAGCACACAGCAGTGCTTACCTGAACTTAGGTCATTGCCATGCACAGAAAGCATTTGAGGTATTTCCCTGCGGGTGTTGAAATGGAGGGGAATTCTTTAACGGGTTTCCGTGCCCAAGATTCCGTGCAGGGATTTGGGTGCAGGACGCAGTCCGCGGACTGATGGACTCCACCGGAGTCCGCCATCAGTCCCATATCTCTAATCTTATGTGAAATTCCCTGATGTCGTTAGTAATTTTGTCTGCCAGCGGGATCACTGATCCCAGAATCCAGCTGGTTTTCGTGCAAGTTTTACAACGTACGTTAACCTGCCTAAATGGGTTTCGCTTGGTCAGCAGCACCGTCTCCATCTACAGGAGGGCATCTAGTCCTCCACACGACGTTGAAGTCGTTCTTCTGGTTACCTCCGAGTCGTATCCCGCCGCGCCGTCTTTCTCGCACTTATCTGGGGGCTCTGTGGTAAAACGGATCTTTTGGCAGTACAGCATGAGTCCTAAGCGATTCTCGCCGCTTGCCTCCAACCAAATTCATCCAGGCAAGGATATACAATCCAGCGATGGCTACTACTATGTACCACGGCTCCTGCTAGCCGAGGATGCGCAGCGATGCGTGGCTACGTACTCGTGTAATCGACGCTGCGACCAAGTTGGCCCACTTTGGCGTGCAGACGAAGCTGCAATGTCCCTGGCGTTGCTTTTCCATGCGAAGGCAAGTCCATCTTTCCCCAAAAGATATATGTTTGCTCATTCGCTTATTAGACTACGCCGGAGTCGCTCCTCTGCCTCGACGTGGGTCACCGAGTCGGCTCGCTTTGGCGTGCAGACGATGTTTCCGTGTCGCTCTGCATCCCCATCTTTCTGGCCCGCTCACAGGTATCTCCATCTCTCCATCTTTTCTTAAGTTAGCCACCTGCTAATTCATTGATTAGCTACAAATCACAGTCGACGACCCCCCGAGGCGCTACCCTGACGAGTGCCAAGTCAGCCCGCTTTGGCGCGCAGACGAAGCTGAATGTCCCTGGCGTTGTTTTTCCACGCGTAGGCAAGTCCATCTATCCCCCCCCCCGGGGTAGCGCTGCACTTGTTTCTTCTCGTCACTGTGGAGTCATCGAAGGTTCGCCGGCTGCAGTCCCTAGGGACAGCGCCGTGTATTCCGTCCCTTTACCTGACTCCGGCCCGTTTCTTATCCCTTCCTCGTCCTCCTCCCCTTCCCTTCAACTTGCTAAGATGCCCAGAATCCCATCTCGTTCCGGTATTCCTTCGACCTCCGGCTCGGGCTCGTCAGCTGCAGCCTCCAGTGGCAGCACTGCGCCCATGCCACCTTCCACGTCAGTTGTGACCATCCGCAGTAGCGCTGCGTCATCCTCCTCTCATCCATCCAACGTCTTTGAAGGCTCATCGGCTGCAGTCCCACAAGAAAGTGCCGCGCCTTCCGCAACAAATCGTCTCAGGACGGAAGGCTTGTCGGCCGCAGTTCCTAGTAACAGCACCGCGACTTCAGTCCCCCTGCCCAACACTCGCGTCTACTCGACATCACAGAGGAATTGCCTAGATGGGTGCGACGTATCTCCCGCAACCGTCCACGGCATGCGTTTCGAGCTTCTCCGCTTTGACTTTGACCATGGCCGAGAAGTGTCTGACTGCAGCGAATACTGGGAGCTCTGGCCCCCGAACTCCTTGCAGAATCCTTACCTCCCCGGCCTGCCCCAGCAAGATCTAGAGGTTGTAGAGTCCAACCCGGAACGGAGACGCTGGGACGCCCATTGGGGCAGGTTCAATCCTTTTGTCCCTCCTCAATACACGGAGGATTCAGCCCCGTGGATGCCGTTCATTCGTCTAGCGCACTCCTGGAAGGACGACCTGGGTGTAATGATGGTCGCTCCCTTACACGCGTTTTGGAAGCGCAACACAGAGGGGATTCCTCAGGTCGTCCCGACTTTTGTCGAGCGATTGAGGGAAGCGGAAAGGATGCTGGACACCGAAATGGGGCGAGCGCGTGAGTTCGCTCGCCTGGACGAGGAAGAATGGAGCAGATGTCCGGGCTTAACCTGTCCAGAACTCCTTGGCGAAATTGCTTCAAGCGCCACTACGAAGAAGCTCTGGATGTCCTGGCCCTGTACCAACGAGGGTTGCGCGCCAAGGACACCTGGATTTCTATGATCAAGGCCCTTTCCCGAACTCCTCTAAACAACGTAGAGGTGCTGCGCAGCCTGACTCCCCCTAGTGCGGATGACCGGTTCGTAGGCGTCTGGATCAACGACGCTGGAGACGCCTCGGGGTCTCTGGGCCGGAGATGAGCCAGCGGGGCTCGCAGTGGGATAGGAGGAGAAGCAGAAAACCCAATGTGTGACTAATCTACGAACATCTGAATATAACAACTACAATATCTCCATCCAGCCCTGGCAAGCTGCCAGGCGCGCCACAACGCCCCCGAGAACTACGCCCTATGGCTCATGGCCGTAGGCGTCCTGGTGTTCGTCAGCCATCACTACGGGACAGACGAGATCCGCCGCAGCTCGAATCTGTCCAGCAACAGAACAGATGGGGTCCTCGGGTTATCACTGGAAACTTATGGTTTCTTGCAGAGCATGGCGTTGGAGAGTCAGATGTCGGCCAAGGAGAACAGATTCCAGCACATCGCCGAGAGGGAAAGATTCCCGGTGACCAGAGGACCGATGAATGAAGTGGGGAACGACGTTCGCGATCAGTTTCACGACGAGTGTTTCGCTTAGTCCTTGTTCATCGAAGCTCGATGCAAGGCGCAGGCCACGAAGGCCGAGCTGCCTACATCCGTCCCCAAGCGCATGCCGAAGGAGGAGGACTCAAAGTATCATCCCGCTCCCTTGCAGTATGAGCGCAGTGGAATGGCTGATACCTCCCCACGTAGCCAAGAAACGCGAAGGGAACGGCCACTGGGAGAAATGGGTTCAATACAAGGTGATGCTGGATGACGCGCAGCCCTTGCGCAAACGAGCACACGTGTGGCGGTCGAGCTCAGAGCGTCCCGTATTTTACGACTGCGACCGAAGAAGGGAGCTCCACCTCCTTCAGACCTTCTGTGCCGTTCCTTTGGGAGTGGTGGAGGAAGAAGTCTTTGGGATGCCCGCCCCCCGACATCGCTATGTCGAACTCATCCAGAAGAACGGGGGCACCGAGTACGACCTGCGTCGGCCGTCACACTGGATATGCGCATCCAGAGACGGCGCGAAGAAGGACTGGGGACGGGAGCAGAGACGTCCCGCCGCGGGCGACCTGCCGCCCATCGGAAGCTCGTGCAGAAGGCCTGATCCGGAATATTTCGACGAGGACGCGGACGGGGTAGACCCGGACTCCGACGACGACCAGCCTCCGCCCCCCGCTCCCAAGCCGGGAAGAAAGCTGAGGATGGACCAGGCAGAGACAGGTACCAGTCTCCCCCCGCTGGCACCCCGTGTCCACCTCGTCAACCCGGTTCAGGCTCTGAAGCAGCAGACGGAGAAAAGGATGGAAGGCGCGGATGTAGAAATGCGCGGAGAAGAGAAGAGAAGCGGCGAGGTTAGATCGCCGAACAGCGTCACAGCGGACGTGGAAATGAGAACGCCTTCTCCAACTGCTGCGTCAACGGCTCCCTCTTTGGGAGACCTGAGTCGCGCTGTGGAGAGTATGATTGGAGGTGCGGACGTAGAGATGCGCGGGGGAGAGATGAGAAGCGATGTAGGATCACCGAAAAACACCGGGGCGGACGTGGGACTGAGAGCGACTTCTCCAACTGCTGTGTTGATGGTTCCCTCCCTTGGAGACCTGACTCACGCTGTGGAAGACATGGGCGTCGATGCCGCCGTTCCAGCTGCTGCGACGGTTGCCCCTTCAGCAAAGGGGAAGGGCAAGGGTCGTGTTGTGGATCGGATGGACATCGACGACGACGACGAGGAAGCGGTATCGTGGGGCGAAGAAACGGATCCCGAAGACTTTGCGGAAATGGCGAACGCAGGGAATCCCCCGACGCCAAAGTCCTGAATACTGCACGTCGTGAATCTGGACGCCTCGCTGTCGGCCTACGGAATGGGGGAACTGGCGAGACAGCTTTTCTCTCCCGAGTTGGGCCTGTCTACGGTGATGCGGGCCAGGGGATCGATGTGGCTCAGCTTCTCCTCGCCAGCCCAAGGAGGATAGTACTCGGAGAAGGGCTCGACCAGATCCCAGGAGGAACTAACGTGACGGTCAGCTTCGAGGAAGAGGAAAACTTCCGGGACGCGGAGGTGTACACCACCGAGATCTGGCATCCGGCCTTCAGTACCGATCAGCCGCCCGCCGTACCTCTACCTCCTCCGGTACCGCTCTTGTCGACGGCGTCTCTAGTCGATGAAACGTCTCTGGCGTCGGGTTCGGCCTCGCCAGCGCCTCCAGCGGCTATAGCTTATTCCTCGACGTCAACACCCTCCCGGAACGTCCCGCCTCAACTACCTTCCCATGACATACGCGACCGGCATCGCCGTTGACTGAGATCTCGATCACAGCAATGGTCTCGCTCCCGGTCACGCACGCGCCACCGCTCGCGGCCCTCTCGTTCTCCCTACTCCCGCTCCCGCTCCCGCCGCCGTTCCCTTTCACCCCTCTGCCGTTCTCGATCCCCTCACCGCTGGTCTCGTTCTCCTAGACGTCAAATTCCTGCAGCGTCAACGTCGCGCGCCACGGAACCTTTGCGCTGGTGCCTGGTGCCTCAAACATTGCCGGAGCCGATGGTACCAGTCAACAGCTCTCCGTTGGGATGGCATTTGAGCGCATTGCCACTACCGCCGGCTCCGATACATACGACATTGACGACAGTAGCGCCACGGTCGCTAACTTCTCGACTTTCCTCCCCCCCGCGCGTCAGCCTTAGCCACCGTCTCGCCCCACCTGGTCCATCTTCGCTGGTGGACCGGATGAATTCAGAAATGCACAAGACGGAAGGCCTGATCCAGCGTATGGCCCTTCCGCTGGAAAAGCGCCTGCGCGAAGCGCAAGGAGAAATCATGGAGACGAATAAAAAACGCCGCTGCCGCTCCGGAAAAAACACAATCGTCTGAAACGTTAGCCTCCTCCCTGGCTACGTAACAGGCCCGAGGCCTGGAGGGCTCTGATACGGACTGTACACCAAGCAGGCCTAGCGCAGTTATGTAGCGTACTGTCCAGGCGTGTATGTAGGCAACGTAACGCATAACACAGCATCCTAAATTGTTGCCTAAATCTCAGGTAGTAACACATAACGGAGCTCCCGTTGCTAACTTCAGACCTATTTTACAAATGCATTTTTTCTCGGTCAAACTGGACCCAAAATTTGTAAAAAAAATTGCATACTATTCACGACATCGCACTGGTCGTTTCATCCGCCAAAAGTCCCTCCGTCCAAAGAACTCCGTTGTCATTGTACACCCAGATGTTTTTGGTATCTCCACCTGCCTTGAGACTACCATCAGCTCCCTCGGAATACCAACTGGGCCGAATGATTTCTCTCGGCGGGACATGACGGGTCGTCGAGGGCTCAGAAAGAGGAATGAGACATTTATTTAAGTAAACATGTATTTTAGGAACAATGCGAAAATCAAATCAAAATCGACTGGCTGGTTGCCTAAATGGGAGAACATAACACGTAACGTGACCGTGGTTGCTAACTGCCGACCTATTTTGGAGCGTAACACACTCTCGAAGGTTGCCTACATACACGCCTGGACAGTATATTTTATGTAGTACATCAAGTATACAAATATATAATCAAGAGGGACCATCCAGAATGGTGTACAGGTTAACAAATCGCCGTAAACTTCACGACAAAGCCCTTGTTCGACGCAAGGTAGCACCCATTTTTTTTTACCCCAAGATCAGATATCAGGCAGCAACCTGAAGTAAAGATTCAGGTTTCTCTCCAGCTGTAGTGGAATCAATTTATTCGTTTTCTTCTACCATTCTATCGACCAACTATGTAGAATTAATATATAAACCTCAGAATTACCACTGGAATGACGAAAAGGTAAGACGAAAACCTGAAAACTGGGGATCAGAATTCGCCAGAATGATTGGAGTAAAATTGGATTCCGGAAGGAGATTTTTCGGAGGCCTCTGCTCCTACAACATGCTCGTGGACGAGGTTGTATATAGACTCGACATTGCCGAAAACGTCGGGTTCAAACACGTGAAGACCAGCATTGGCGATGGCGTTGAAGATAACACGTAGATGGTGGTCGCCAATTCGTGCGGCATCTCTGGCTGTCTGGCTGTCCGTCACCTTTACACTCTTCAAGAACGCCGAGATCTTTCTATACATGTCGGTCGAAGGTGGTATGGCGGCGGAGATTATATGGGACAGTAGGGCATCAATGTCGTCGACGGAAGAAAACCGTGACTCGAGAGGGATGGTAAAGGCTTCGTTAATGTCGTAGTGGAGGGCAGCAACTGGTCGATGTCCAGCGAGGACGCCAGGGTGTCCAAAAATCCTGCCTTGTAGTGTCATTGGACGCAGCCTATATGTTCGGTTGGTGGGGGATGGGATAACGGAGGCGCCGCCCAGATGTAGAGCAAAATCGGGGCGAGAGACATCCAGTTGTGGTTGGGGCGCCTGGACGAGCAGCTGCAATGCCTCAATTTCGCTGTGGTGCGCTCGTAGTCTTCCTCCAAGCGTTTTAACCGCTCTGCATTCAAGCGGGCCTCTCCTTCTCCTTTTCTCCGGGTGCGGTCGAGATCTAGAGAGATCCGAGCGCTGGCGCGTGTCGTGCGCGCCTCTGCGTCCGCATAAATCCTCAGGTATTCTGCATTAGCCATTTCCCCCAATCGGCTGATAAAATGCTCGCCATTCTGACAGCTGAAAGGGAAAGTAAGGCAGCGTTGAATATCTACTTCTCAGTACCTTTACGGCACCCAGCCGGCAACCGAACAAATTTTCACTTTTGTCGGTAACTCCACTCTTGTATCTCCTATTCTGCCGTTCACTCTCCACTCACAATTCTGGCCATTGAAAGGATCTGACTAAATGGAAATATCATGCTGTCTTGCTCAAGGCCCGACCCTGAAAACTCGACCTAACCCTACACAAAATTAGAATGCCACCTTGATGCTACCCACACGCAATCATGTAACCAAAAGGGAACACAAAAATATATCATCTTTGCCTTCCTTCTGTGAGTCAAGAAGCTTTTGTTCTTTCGGCCAAAAAAAATAGGTCAAAAGATAGCTTCTGTTTCGTTCTCTTTATGCTGCCAAAAAGAGCCTCAGCTTCAGTTACAAAAATCATCTCTTTGTCCTTTGCCTGTTTGAAGCTGAAAAATAAACCATGTTCCATCGCCACAAAGGACATGGGAAATCCTGCATTTTTTAGGCGGTGTTGGGAAACAAAGAGGTCTCATGTTTCGCAAACATTTGGAAGTCAAAAATTGCACTAAAAACTTGCACTGTTTCCTTCATTTTCGGGCGGGCGGGAAAAATAGACCTAAACGGGAGGACATGTTTGGACCTCGTGTTTGGTCCCCCAAAACGCATCGACCACCACAGTGCGTTCCAAAGCCTATGTGTTCCACCAGTGCACAGCTAGTAGAGATATCTGTAGCGCAAAGCCACAGATGGAATCCGGTGTTGTAGGAGCGATCGAGAGACTCGTGCGCGTGGTTAAGCACCCGGGCGCTTAACCGGGCACGTGTCGTGAAGAGCCAAATTCAGCCATCACGAAAAACCCGCAAGTTTGTGATCCGAACATGTGCGCATGCAATCGGCACAATCGGGGCGCAACCCTCGAAATCGAGTGCAATCTGCTAGCATGGACCCACCTATTTTGCAATCCAAATACAAGAGAGTTATAACAAGTGAATATGATTCCGCTGCTTGCATTGAATTGGGCAAATTGTAAGTGTATTGTAGACGATTGCAGACCTCGAACAGGGCACACAGCGTCCAAAAAAGAGCGTAAAAAATCATATTTCAAGATATACTACAGGAGCTATGACGGTATCACAGAGAGGGATGTGGTTTCGCAATCCGGCGGGAAATACATAGAGAAATACATACATGTACACAACCCGTAGGCAGTGCTTCAAGTATTCAACCAGGGCCGAACTTGGGAGGCGACACAGGTTGATGGAAAGGCCTATAGGACAGCGAGCGGACACACAGTCTTGACGTGAGGTATTCCAGATAGGATTTGAAGAGACAAAGCACATTGAGGACCAAAGTATGCGAAAGATTGATTGCGCATTGAGTTTCGGAGACTTGACACGCGAGTGGAACCAAAGTGTTGCAGAGGACTTGAGCGTGTAGGCTCGAGCGTTGAGGATTGGGAATATGGTTTGAGGAGAGCTTGGAGAGCTTGACGTTGGGCAGAATGCCATTTGAGGATCAATGCGGCCCAGCGGAATAAGAGAGTTGACGAGGAGGGGACTGAGTAGGGCGTGGAGGCTGTGAGAGATGATGTTGGAGTTGGCGTTGAACATTGGGCCCGGCTGGTTACATAGTGCTGGTTTGGGGTGGTGGTGGTAGAGGAAAGAGTTTTGCGAGCAACGTGCCATCGTGATCAAACCATCAGTGGTTGGTGATGCGCACGGACCAGTGCCGATCGGACTTTCCCGTTGCTCCCTGCATGCGGCATAATGCTGTGGCCTGCTGTGGCGCTTTGCGCTGAGCGCTGAGCTCTCAGCCTCATGTTTACTTCAGTAAACTCACCATCGAGGGCGGTTTTTTTCTGCCGCCAGTGAAAAGTTAATATAGGTCTAGAGACTCGAGAGAAGCGAGAGTGGGATAAGACCAATGTAACGAATGGAAATTAAACGCAACTCGAAAATTCGATGGGGGCCCAATTGCGCTAGGATTGTGAGACGGTTGCGCGGGGGTTGTATATGATTAGGCCGCTTACAATTTTGCGGCTTGATTGTAAACCCGGCAATGAATTGTAATTTCTCAGGGAATTTGCTGATGGCCAAGTCGCATCTCTTGCTTGCTATTGAGAGTAGCCCTAAACCACTAATTCTCCCTTCTAATAGAACCTGTAAATCTATCACGTTACCCATTCTAACTAGAATGGTAGTATGGGGAAGAGTAGTGATTTTTTTCCCTGTATTTTACAATATTTTTGGTTAATTTCCTTTTTGGGGTGTCTCATCCAATGGCAGATGGGTAGAGGGGGAAGAGTGCTTATTTTATTTTATTTTGTATTTTTTCCTGTATTTTACAATATTTTTTGGTGCATTTCCTTTTTTGGGTATCCCACCCGGGTGGGATTAAGTAATACACTCTTTAAAGCTTCAAATGAGGTGAATATGCTGCATAAGAGGATTTTTTTCTTCTTATTTTAATATGTATTTTTTCCTATATTTTACACTATTTCTTTGGTGAATTCCCTTTTTTGGATATCCTACCTCCGCTGTCAGACCATTATAGCCTTTTCATATTTTTATCATTATTTTCTTCTATTTTTCCTGCATTTTCTTGAAAATTTCCTTTTTGAGCCCATCCCAACTCCCACCGTTGAGTCAGCGCCCAGCAGAATTACTTAATACAAGTAACGACCCAAAGTTCTAAGTCCAAAGGCCCATATGCTGCAGTGTCTCTGCAGCATATTTAGACCTCAAGTGCAGCATTTTTTGCAGCGCACTGGCTTTTCTTCAAACACTTCATATTAGAAGGGGAACATGGGGGGGTATTCCCCTTCTAATATGAAGGGATATGTGGGATTATTAGGTGAATAAACTACCTGGAGGGTATCTTTGTAGCTTGAAGAAACAAGGTAGTGCACTCCAGAGTCATTTCCATCTGTATATCCCCAGGATATTATGGCCAGGGAACAATTTATCAACTTTGCTATTTTCACCCTATTATTGCAATGTAGTAGGCTCTAATGTTTCCTAGTTAGCTTCAAAGAACCTAGAACAACATTCCTATCCAGTTAGAACATCCAAAATGGTTGAATTACGAGTCAGAGAAGGGCCAATGTAGCAAACTTCCTTTTTGGGACGAAAGCGTTAGTGTCCCAAAAAGGAAAGTCATCAGCCAAACCTTTGATCCCTATACCCAAATTGTAGAGCTCATCAAGGGCTACAAGAGTCATCTATAGCATTTTGTGATTGGCGGCCTCATTGGCCTGCAAAATGCAAAATACTTTCCGAAAGCCGGCGCTTTTTGAACAGATGTTAGCATTTAATGCAACCAGGCATCAATTGCAACCTCAATATGGGCAGCCATCATTTGTCAGGCAGCTATAGCATCCAATACAGACAGCCATCAATTTCAAGGCAATGGCAGGACCCATCAATTCCAATACAAATAGCAGAAATATGATTTAATTATGACTTATATCAGCTGCTAATTCTTGAGAGTAGCCTTAGACCACTACATCTCCCTTCTAATAAAACCTACTACGTTACCTATTCTAACTAGAATGGTAGTATGGGTAGAGGGAGAAGAGTGGTGATTTTTTTTCCTGTATTTTACAATATTTTTTGGTGAATTTCCTTTTTAGGTGTCTCATCCAATGGCGACTGGGTGGAGGGGGAAGAGTGGTTTTTTTTTTTTTTCTTATTTTTTCTTGTATTTTACAATATTTTTTAGTGGATTTCCTTTTTTAGGTATCCCACCCTGGCAGGATTAAGTAACACATTCTCTCTTTAAAGCTTCAAGTCGCAGAGGTGAATATGCTGCACAGAAGGAGTGATTATTTTTATTTTTATTGTATTTTTTCCTGTATTTTACAATATTTTTGCTGAATTTCCTTTTTTGGATATCCTGCCTCCACATTATAGCCTCTTCATATTTTTTTTCTATTTTTTTCTTCTATTTTTCTTGTATTTTCTTGAAAGTTTCCTTTTTGAGCCATTCTAACTCCCACTATTGAGCCAACACCCAACAGGATTACCTAATACAAGTAACAACTGAGAGCTCTAAGTCCAAAGGCGCATATGCTGCAGTACCTTTGCAGTATATTTGGACCTTGCGTGCAGCATTTTTTGCAGCACACTGGCTTTTCTTCAAACGCTTCATATTAGAAGGGGCACAGGGGGGGTATGCCCCTTCTAATCTGAAGGGTTATGTGGGATTATTAGGTGTGCGCGGGACCTCGGCTTGGGTGTTTAAACTAGGCAACTGGTCTGTGCGCAGTGGTCTGTGCATTTGTTTGTTTGGCTCTTGCAAACACCTGCAGACTTTCGTGTTCTTTTCTTTCCTCCCACCATCCCATACTCTCTCAACCTGCTCCCTCCCACCCCTCTACGCTCTACCCCGCAACACCCATCGGTGTCAGACAGCTCTTGAGACCGAATGCGAGTTTCGGGCTGGCCACATCCCCCATGATTGTCCGACACAGCGTCGACTCCGGGTTGTCCTTCCACCTCCGCTCCAATTGTCGACAGCTGTGCAGGTCGTCCATCCTTGCGCCCCTGACCCGGGCTCAGTGTCTGCGCCCCTGATCCGGGCACGGTGACCAAGCCCCTGACCCGGGCGCGGTGACCAGGAGGCGACTGACTTGAAACATTATTCCACCATTGTTTCCGTCCCTGTTCTCCACCTCCTTCATACACTGCGGGGATCAAAATAATTTTTCTTTGGAAAAACAGGCCAGAAGGAGGTATTGTCTTTATAAGCCAGTTTTTCTTAGAAGAGAAAAATAAATGATATTTCCGTCGGTTTTTCGTCCGGATAAAGCAAAGGTTTATACCTTGGGAAAACCTGATGAAAAACTTACCGTTTTTCCCCCAGTTGTTCCGCCAGGAAAAGGAAACAGTCTTCCGGTGGAAAAAGTCTCGGGACTTTTTTCCGGGGAGAAAGATTTCCACTCTTTCTTCAGGAAAATCTGTAAGAAAAACATCACGTTTTACCATAGAAAGTTCCGGAAGTAAAAGGTATTGTTTTTCTTGAGGAAAAGTCTGCAGAAAAATGAGATGTTTTACCTCAGGTTTTTCTCAAAGAAAGACCAGCGCACGCGGCACGACTCGCTGCCGCATGCACTAGCAGCGCGCACTCGAATACACACCGCAAGCGCGCAGTTTGGCACCTCTGTCTCCCGTCTGCAGATGTAACAAATGTTATATTATTTTTTAGAGTAGGTTACAGGTTATGTAGAAAACTACAAAGAACTTGTTGACAATGCTGATGACATGGCCGTCGGAGAGCTCACAGCTCTTCTCGAGCGCGAGAATCTAAGTAGCGCGGGAAGCTCCTCCACCAAGAATTCCTTGTCCCCGGCTGATTGAGACCACTTCCCCAACATCTTTAGCAACACCACGCTGAAGCGTACACGCACGTCAGTCACGAAGATTGCAGGATACTTCCATAACTGGGAAAACATCAACATCCTTTGACGGAAAAAAAAAGTAGAGGGTGCGTACAAAGAAGCTTGCCATTCTTCGGATGAATGGGATGAAGAGTTGGGCTAGAAGGAAGGCTCCTCCAGGGAGAAGAATCATCCCCAGGAGGCCGAACGTCAATGGCCCAAGAACCTCCTTAGTTGCAGTACCAGGCTCCGCATGCATCCAGCCGTTGTTAGCTATCTAGGATTGGAAGGCTGCATCCGATTTATGTGTAACATAATTTTTGCATACAGTAGTCCCATTGCCTAAGAATCCACGATACGGTGTATCCAGGTCAAAGCAAGGAATTGTGTTAACAACGGGAGGAGCCATCGCGCACTGGGATGTTGGAGCGGTGATTTTTCGTGTCATTTCAAACTTTCTCTCGCGTCAAATAGGCTTTTCATTCCTTGCCTCCTACCACTGCCCTTCTGCTGGTAACGATGACGCGTACTCTCCCGTCTCCCTCTCGCCGTCTTCAGCGCGTCCTGCGCTTGGCTAGAATCACGCTTCCACGTCCGAACTCCCCGTGAGTACTTCCGGCACATGATCGTGCACCGGCCCCGACCCGTCGCAGCCGCCATCGCCACCTCCATCCAATCGACAGAGCGATGACGCTCCTCACTCTCGACCAGCCATACAAAAAAGAGGGGCCGGGACGTGTCTATATCAACTACATAGTCGCCGACGAATACGTCTCCACGTTCAAAGACGGCCTGCTAACGCTGGACGAGCTGATTGAGCTCGACACCGTACGCGTCAAGGTCGGCTCCACCGACGACATGCGCCGACGGCAGCCCGAATATAGACGCCGCTGTGAGAAGAAAGGCAAGAAAATTTGGTGGTGGCGCTCGTTTAGCGCAGACAGGCGCATGGCCATAGGTGCGTGCTTGGTATTCTTCATCTCTGTTGTCTCATGCTAATCGCTGGCGTTGTCAGAACACATGGTACATTTTTCCCTCGAGAGCGTGGGGGCGGGCCCACGGCCGTTTTCGTGCAAGTGCGGTGTCGAACACCGTGAGTATTTTTCGCTGAAAGCTGCGGGTGGATTCCTCGCGGTGGAGCAGATGATCCACTTTTGGATCAACGGGCTGGGGCAAACTACAATCGATGCGCAAGTCCCCACTTTCTCTTTCGTGCACGGCTAAGCAAACTGAAGGTTTCAGAATCGATCTCTAGGATGATAGTTGACTTCTTACTTGTATATTATGTATCTTGTAGCTTGTAGCTTGTAGATATATTGCGGGACGGCGTAGTGCACGCTGCATGGTTGGGTATGTCTTGTTTGTTATACTGCACAGATCTAGGGTGAGCGGCTCACCAAGGCGCACCCGGTACGTTCAAACTATACGTCCACAAGCGCAGCTAATAGTCTTCAATCAGTCCGTCCGCTACACATGCACCAGCATGCATGCAAAAAGATGAGTTTCAAAAGGAATGTGGGGGCGCAAAAACGCCGCGACCGCGGATAGCGTATATCAATACCCATGACTTGAATGGTATAGGTAGGCGCCATCCCAATTCGCAGTTGCAGCATCTTCAAAACCGAGGTGCGCAGTGTGATTGTTACTATTATCACCACGGGGATTGATATAATCTTGCCGTCTATGAACCTTCCCCTCGCATGGCGGCATGCGAGGAATGTCTCTTGAGTTACGGCTACGATGTGTAGCCAGTAATGAATTCAAATGATGTGTCACAGACTGTCCAGAGAAATAGAACAGTTTCCGAAATCACTTTGAGCTACTTAGAGGACGTATCATAAAGTGTTTGGTTGCCGACAGGCCTAGGCCAAACATCCTGTTTTCCATTTGAGTGTATACAATTCGTCAAATTCTGTCTTCTTTCTCCGAATTCTGTCTTCTTTCTCCGGCTTTCACTTTCCACGCCCCACTTTCCGCCAAGAGTCTCGGAAGTCCTGTGTAACTTGACCTTTCTGAAAAAATGCGCACAATTTGTGTATACACTAACACGCTCGTTCTTCTCACGGATAGATGGGTGCATGCGCACGATGTATGCTCTCCAAATCACATGAAATTAAGCGGCAGACTTGGGCGTACGCAGTCTCCATTCCCACCAAGGACGTTTCGCTAGCAGATGAAGCCTATCAAACTCAACGTCGCGCAGAGGCAGGGCGAGCTTTTCCCCCTGAAATGAGATCTGGGATCGGTGCACGCGGTTGTTTGGAAAGCAGGAAGAATAGAGTGCAAGAACTTGCTTTGTAAAACCCCATTCCGGCGAATTGTAAGCAAGTTGCCAATCTACATACTTTCCCGCTCGCGTGTATCATAGTCCTGGTCACTCCTTTGCTTGTCCCACCTTCCACCCAGGCCATACACTTTCTGTATCCAAGCCCTTCGTGCACCATCCGCATGGGAATCCCTTTTCCGCATCTTGTATTTGCATCATCGTCGCTAACGTGTCTTCCTCCATCCAGGATTAAGAATCTGAAGCGCCCCAGCAAATCCCCTTTCCGACTTGGAGCGCGTTTGTTGCCGAAGTAAGGATATTGGTTATTGGGCCGAAGAGGAGGAAGTCGAGCCGGGGAAGATAAATGGACCCTGCTGGTTGTTTCCCTCCTGCATCCATATCCCCCACGCCACATGACATATACTACAGGCGACAAGCTCGCCTTAGGTCTCGAATCCTCCTCTGGATCCCCTCCTTCTCGATCCTTTCAAGACACAAGCTTTCGGGAATGTGGGGGGGGGGGGGGGGGGTGTCGGAAGCGGGTCTTGGGCAGCAAGTAGATGCACCGCAGGTGATTTAATGGTCGGTGTGTCCTGAGACATGTGGTTGCGGAGGGTCCATTGCCAGCAGGAATGGATATGGGTCCTGTCGGTGTGCTCCTGCAGCATTATCTCCACCTCCTGGCGGCCTTTCTCTCCTTTATCGCTCTTATGTGTCGCTTCCTTCTTCCTTGTCTACTCCCAATCCCTCATTCCGCCGTGCGTGCCCCGGACTCATTTCCCACGTTATCCCCTCCTTCCTCTCTTTGGTGCAATCCCCCCGTCCCTCATCGCACGCCCCATCCGCATTCCCCATATCTCGACACTCTTCGCACCTCATCGGGTTCAACATCTGCATCCTCCGAACAATCATTGCTGACGTGAGTCTTTTCTTTGTAGGGCACATCGGGCGCGTTCATGTAAGCGAGCGCGCTCCACCTAGCAAGTATAACCTGCGCCTTGCGCAGTAGATGTGAAGCGCCGAAGACATCCACGTCTGCCGAGGCTCAGAGTAACGTAGCATAGTCCCAGAGCTGTAAACATCTTAGAACGTGGATGCTAATTTATAAATAAGGGACCTAGACCATATTTCCGGTATCCAAGCGTAGTGTCGAGAAGCATAGCGATCTAAACAGATCAAGTCAGTATGAGCAAAATGAGTTACAAATGGGCGAGACTCACCTGGCCCAATATGAAGATAATGCCGCTTTGCGAGTTAAGTTGGAAGTCTGAGAGTCTGAGCATACATAGTTAGTTGGAATGTAAAATCTATCGGAAACTGAGCAGGGTGGACCTGAAGCAATTTTGTAGATAGTATCGGTGTGCGAAGGCTTAGAGAAAGTCAGGTCAATCTTCAAGTAGCCAGCCAGGGTGGAGTGTCTGCGGCTACTTGCCGTAGAGACGCCGTAAAGGGCTCGAATGAATACCTAGAGAAGAAAGACGTGAGCACAAAGATGGAAAGATCGGAAGGGATATATACTTTTGCCATGTGCACTTTATTGGCCAATTCCTGGGTCACGAGTCCAGTATCTGTTGACCGGAATTAGAGGACACAGAATGGAAGGATGATTGAAAGATCTTACTGAAATCCCAGGGCATAATATGCCCGTGAATCCGAGAGCAGGAGCGCGTCCATGAGAGGTTTCACAGTTGTCCATCCCACTACAGATCGAGACCGTTGAGCCTGAGGAGGTAGGGGCATGGCAAAGCTTACGAACATAGTCCCATGGCTGATATAGATGTACGCGAGGCGACTTGCACCAAGCAAACTGAGAGGTCGATCTTGCAGTCATGTGCAAGCAAGGTGACACTGCACCAAGCTGCGAAGCTCGGGACGGCGAACATGGGGACAGATGCAGTTTTCTGGGGAGGATACTACGAGGCAACTAGCACCAAGCAGCGGGAAAGGTCGCGCACAGCCACACTCCGATTTTGCTTCCCTTGACGCTGTGCCCACTCACACGGCGCCCTCCTCAATCAAAAATGCCAGCATCATCCCAGGCAAAATATTGTCGGTTCCAGCGTTACCACACAAATGTTTTGGGGCGAGCAAGTCCAACCCTCGACCCACCACTATTTACACTCAACGCCACGCACGCTTTCGCTGCGACATATAAGTGCAAAAAGCACATATGCGATTACGAACACACCGCGGTGATTCGGCCTAGGCTACGAGGGACAGCTAGAGTTTCTTGAGCCAGCGGTCTCCATGCTGTGGCTCGCAACCTCAACAGGCACATGTTTATGGGCATGTGTAATTTCCTGGGCAGTCGTTAGCAACAGAAAAAAGAAAAGGATAACTGGCCAGTAAACGGAAAAGCAGAGGAAGAGAGGACACCCACCGGCACTGAGAAGTAGGGTGTGGCGGAGGGCGCAGCGACGTTTCTGGGGAACCAGCGTCAGCAAAAGTGAGAAGAATGAAATGATGCTACCGACTTGCCAAATAATTAGGACAGTATCTACTAACGCTTTGCACTCGCAGCTACGAGCTGCTGCTGATCTGCAAACAAGTAAGTCAAACCAGTCTGACAGGTGAGAGATAAACATACAAAAGACGAGGGCAGAGGGACCATGTAATGTGACGCGTGTCAACTAGCGTCGCGAACATCATTGCGGGCGCGATGCGACTTGCACCCACAACTCGTCCTGTCGTACAGGGTACGACTCAACTTACCCCGACCCACAACCCGCCATATCTTCCGCCCACATCAGCCTAGGCGCATGAGGAACACGAAGCCATTGTGAATGGCACACCTCCGATTGCGCCACAATTCGTCTTGTACGGCTTGCGCAGACGAATCTGCAAGGACAGTGAGCGTGAGCGCGCCTCGACTTGCGCCCACCCATCGTCCTGTAGCAACCTGTGTGTACGACGTCTGTGAGGATAGTAAATGCCAGCATGCGTCGACCTGCGCCAACGAACAGCCCCATCGTACACGTGCATCTACCTGCGCATACGACGTCCATATGTGAGCACAAATCGACTTATGCCTCCGCACGACCCGCCCGCGTAGTCACGGTGAATGTGGACGCTCATCAACTTGCGCCCACACAAAAGCATGTTCTATCGCGCGCACCAATGCTTCCGCATGCAATAGACCGAACCAGTAGCGCGGGCTCAACAGCGCATGCTCGCAAAAAGATCCAAACACATCTGTGAGGGCGTTTAAGAAAAGGTGGTGAAAAAGTTGAGAAACGGACCGATTGCGGACAGGCTAGAGGAAGAAAGATCTCGCCAAAAATTGAGGAGTCCCATGCGGCAAGCGAGGAGGAGGACCCGGTAAAAAAATTCGCAGTCCACATAGATCAAGAGGTGGATGAGAGGAAGCCACGGATACTAGATAGTGGGAGCACCTACGTTACCTCTATATATAGTCCTGGGTGATGGCAGGTTACCATCAGTTCCTGCCATCACATGGGTAATCAAAACTGCTCTGGCTCTTACCCTGCGGTAGCACCCTGCGGTAAATGGCCTCGGAGCGACTTGGTAAAAGCAGAGCTGGCCAGTTCCCAATTGGGATGCGTCCCAATTAGGTCGCGTCCCAATTGGGACCATCACATCTATCACGGCCAACGCCGTCCCACGCCATCAGTCCATCAATGGCCACCGCTGCCGCCGCATCAATCCGCGCCATCACCTCGCCATCAACGTCGCCGCCGCCGCGCCCTCAAAACTCAAAATGTCCCTATCATGCCCCTCTTCTGTATTCGTTTTCGTAGCATGAATATCAAGTAAATTCCTAGTATGTAAAGAAACAATAGTAAGTGTGCAATGAGTACTATGCCGCTGGCGCGGGCGCTGCTGGCTCCGGCGACACGGGCGCTTCTGTCTCCACGGACGCTGGTGCTGCCGTTGCAGACCCGGGTGCTGCTGCCTCCCCCGACCCCGATGCTGCTGCCCTGCCCGGCGCTGTCGCTGCTGCCGCTGCAGCCTCGGTGTCCATCTCGTCGGCGCTGCTGAAACGGCGTGGAGCGCGGGGACGCCGTGGGGGTGGCAGGGTGTTGTCCTCGTCCTCGTCGTCGTCCTCGTCGGCATCGGGGTCATTGTTGCGCTCGTCCTCGCTCGTGATGAGCTCCTTGCTGGTGAAGTTGCCACGAGGCGTGGGTCTGGGGCGTCGGGATTCGGCAGGGGCCTGCGGAGCTGACGCGGTGGCGGCCGCCGCTTCCTTGGCGGCGCGTCTAGCGAGACTGTCGGCCTTGAGTTTCGCAGCGGCAGCCCTCGTGACAGCGTCATCGCGCAGAGTCTTCTTGGCTGCGCTCTTGGGTGCCGGTTTCTTCGCGGACGCGGCCTTTGCAGTGCCACGGGCCTTGCGCGCCACAGGCTTTGCGACCGGTGCAGGGGGTTCCGCATCACTGTCGGGTTCCTCGACGACAGGCTGCTGGGCGATACTCGCCGTGGTACGCCGACGTTTCGAAGCAGGGTTGCTGGAGGTCGTAGGTGCTGGCGCGTCGTCCTCCTCATCACTGCGCTCGTCCTCGTCCTCGTTGTCGGTGGGAAGCGTGCGCTTGGCACCCTTGTCCTTGCGCGTCGCGCGGTGCTTGACTTCAATGCGTCCGGCTGCGACATCCTCCTCCCACTTCTGCTTGCGTGCTCTGAGCTGCTGCGCGGTCAACCTCACGAACTTGCAAGTGTCGTTCTTGATGGCGTCGTGCAGCTCTTGAAGCGGGGACAGTGACGTACTGAGCTCGCTAGGATTGAGGAGCTGGGGGAAGGTCCACCCCACGAGCTCGACGCCATGCTTTTGCACAACGTCCTCTTCGTACCAGACGTATGCCATTTGGGCATTCGGATTCCCAGTAATGGCGACTGCAGGTATGTGGTTAGTGAGCGTACAGACAGGGTGACTGCGACGTACTGAGCTTCTCCGTGAGGCCCTCGCGTATACCTGCCTTGAGGAAGTCCGCCTTCTGCTTGCTCGTGTGCAAGAGATCTTGACGCTGTTAGTAATGAAGGAGAAGGACCTGAGGAACGACGTACTGACGACATCACATCCTGCGACGCAGAAGGCTTCAACCTTCGTCCCCACCTCCACCGTCGACCACTTCCGGCGTGTCGCAATGGGCATGTATTGTTCCAACTCGCGAGAGGTGAAAAACCACTGGGGCTGGATGTGAAAGTCGGTGCTGTTCCTGACGATGCAGAAGAAGCCCTCCACCCCGACACGTGTCCCAAGGCCTACCATCTATGAAATGAATCAGAACGGAGAGGATGAGGGGGAAAAAGACGCGTACCAATAGCTTGATATTCCGTACAATATTTGCCACGTCCTGTATCTTGCCGCGAGGTGTATCGCGCCGAAGTTTGACCTCGCACTTCTTGGTGTCTCTGAAACGCTCCACGTAGGCATCCTTCTCAGCATCTGTAAGAGTCTTGTACTCTTCGAAGTAGTCGTGGTGAAGAGTCGGTGCGTCTTTGGATTCCCCGTCTGTATCCATGAAATCAAATGAAAAAATGAGTGAGAAGAGCCAACGATACACTTACTGTCTCGACATTCAGCGGCCTTCTCAGCCCTGAACGCGTTGTAGGGATTGATTTTCGTTTGTGAGTTAACCATGCGGGCGCCACCTTGAAACATCATTTCGAGGAAATACTTCGGTTTTTGCTTGTAGCGGTTGGAGAGGTCGTTGGCGAGCGCGACACTGCTCTCCCACCACGCCGCCAAGGCTTGGTCGATCCCATCCTTCTTCTCCTCGCGCTTTTCCTTGTTCTCTTTGCGCTTCTCGGCGGTCAACAGCGCAGGTGTCTTGGACGAGCCATGCCGAGCCTTGGGATGGCTTTCGATGGCAATTGTCGCAAAGGTGGGCGGCATGGCGAACCGGGACGATATGGGAGCGGAAGAAAGAAAGAGCTGGTTGGCGATTGAGAATGGTGGTGAAGGTTAGGGTTAGGTTTAAAGTGATGGTAGGTAAACGCGACGGTCCTGTACATACGGCCTTCCAAATCTTATCTCTCGAACTCAATTTCTCTCACATATGCGGCCCATCATATTTAAAGTATAAAAAAACAAAAAACAAAAAAGACTACAGTCCCAAGTCTTCAGTCAATGCGTCCAACAGCCCCTGCACGGCATCCCCCTCGTACCCCAGTGTCGCCAGCTCCTCGTACCACTTCGTTGGCGCCACACGTCGGATCATCAAGCGGACAGGCCGCAAGTCCGACATGGGAAGGTCTTCCAGATACGCGGTCGTCAAGGGCAGCGCGATCTCGCTCTTGCTTGGCGAGGCCGTTGGGGTGGATCGGGGAGAATCGAGGGTGCGGGACTTTGTCGGGGTGAACAGCTGTGACGAGGAGGCGTAGCTCGGTGGCCCGGCGTTCTCGGGGGCTCGGGAGACCGACGTGCTTGAAGTAATGACTAAGTAAGATACATCAATATATTGTTCTGATGAGATTGAAGACCTACCCGATGCTCGGTGCAGCTGATGCTGCAAGCTTGAGATTGAGCGCTGGAACTGGGCGCATTCGGCGTCGTGCGCGGCCTCCCGACTTGCGAGCGCTGACTGTGTCTGTATGAGAGAATCCTCGAGGAACGTAACCTGGCCACGAAGCTCTTGAATCTCCATCATCAGCGCATGATTGTGCTCGATCTCGCTGATGAGATTGAGCGCATCTTGCGAGTACAACTCCTCCCGTCCATCACCACTCGCAGTGGGCGAGGCGACGACGGGATCAGGTGGGGCGACGGCGATGGCGGGAGTGGCATCCAGGGAGCCGGCAGGGCGACCACGAAAGATGTAGACAGAGGACCCGACCTGTTTGGGGTCGGGGATGATGAGTCCCGGGCGAATGTAGTTGGCAGTGGGGATACTGGAAGTCGAATGGCTGTTGAGGGGCCACCTCTGGCGCATTGCGTTGGTGGTCCAGGCGTTGACCGTCAGGACGCCGACCGTCTCGATGTACGCCTGAACGATACGTGCAATGTCCATGTGTGCCTCCGGATTGGCGGCTAAGAATGCGGGGGGGATATACACAGTGCTGGAGAGGAATTCGGGCCGGGCGGGTGTCCTGGGCCTCGTAGTGCCTTCGCTATGGAGGATGAGGGTGGTTGAGCCAATAATACGATCTAGAATTGTTGCCTTGAAGACATTAGAAAGTGCAAAATAAAATAGAATAAAGACGCACCACGTCGAATAATATCTCACGTACGTCGTTCACAAATTCTTGCCGCGGAGCGTAACCCCCCTTTTCGGCGAAGGGAAGGGAGTCCCGCAAGGCCTTGAGCTCTGGGAAGAACCCGGGATCGGACGGATGGTGCTGATTGTCTGTACTGACACCGCTGGCCAGCCAGGCAATGCGGGATTTCTTGAAGCGCAGGTGGTAAGTGTTCCAGATCTCAGGTGAATGGGCGTAGACACCGAGGTGACGGTGAAGGTCATAGACACCCAGAGGTGTGAAGCGGAGACGATGCAAAGGCAGGGGGTTCTTCCCAGGGAAGCCGTTCCAAAAAGGGGGGGAGATCGGGAGGGCATGCACTCCGGGGGCGTTCCAAGCGTGCGGTGGGGGGGGGGATGCTTGTCGCCGTTGTCAGTCGACATGATGGTACGATGATAAGAGTTAGGCGACGCTCGAAAGGATTGATGGTGGCTGATGGTGTGTCTCAAAATGGAAGGAGCCCCTCTGTGGAGTGCAAAACGCTCTATGCTGAGTTGCATATAATTTATTAAGAGGATTTCTCTAGTGAAGCATGTTCAGTACATGCCTAACAATTTTAATGGAGAAAATTATAAACTCAATCCTTGTTTCCAGCGTGATTTACACCAAAGTGTCAATTCAGCAAGAAATAAAGGCAGAGCCTCTCTGGTGAGCGAGGTAGCAACACCCACTGATATTCAAGGTCTAACCAATATACAGTACCTGGGAAAAATAAATTTGAAGCTTCAATTGTACCCTGGAAGCGGTCAGACACCAAGTCAGTCTGGCCTTGTCAGTGCTATTCCCATTTAACGGCTTCTTCTTACGCGCTGTAACCGTGGGATAACCCATTTATGAGTTCTATGAACGTTCTGAGAAGAAATCAGGGCTTTCTGGGAGGGTAAGAATTTGACTCAAAATGCGAGTATTTGAACAATTGAGGGTCCGGGGGGCCGTATACTTGGCTAATACTCTCTCAGAATGTCTAACTACAACCTCTCTACTGATATATTCTGCCAGAACAGGGGTCATATGCTGTTTAAGTCGGGTGTTGTCAAGAAAACGTTGGATTACTGGTAGAGTTGCACGCATAAAATCAGTTTCAACCTGTGTTCTAACTAACTCAAAGTGTATTACAAGATAGCTAAGAGCTCTATGCATGTAATTCCTTCACATTCTAGCGACAATAGGCCCTCAAATCATATCTCAGGTGTTTTGCAGCTGAGAAGACCGGTTCTGCGACTCTGAAATCTCAAAGAGTGTTTTTGTCTCATATTTGGCGGACAAAATACGAAAATCATGTTTCTGCTCTTAATGTATAGGGTCTTAGAGATTTCCTTTGCACAGAGTCAGCTATTGATGTAAGATACACGTTTTACACGCTTCAAGTCGCGTGATAATTGCTGGCTAGAGTCGAGAAGGACGCGTTTAATGTTCAGAACCGGTCATTCAAGTTAGTAACCGACTTCGGACCGACCTTCCTAGTCAATCAGAAATGTCCTTGGCATCGGATCAATATGTCGGTCTCACGAATTCTCAATTCGTTTTCAAGTCATAGGCTCATAGCACACCAAGAAATCCAAAGTGAAGGGTATTTAATTATTGTCCGCTGTACTAAGGTTCTCGAGAAGGTCTATTACAAGGCTTTCATCGAAATCCCCTTCTCTGGCCATCCCCTCGACGTCGTAAGTCCTGCGCTCGGCCGTGTTGAGGTGGTCTGCGTCGTCAGGCTCCTCGTACTCGACAGTGAGCGTCCGGAGGTGAAGAACCTCCTCCAGCCACAATGGCGGTGCAATCCCGTCCCGTAACCCAACATCTCGGCCTTCGCGCTCGCCAGGAAACAATGAGCCGGTGAAGCCCTTGAGTCTGGCTGTCAGTTCCAACCGTGCAGCAATGGACGTGTTGATGCGCGTGCGAAACGTCCACTGACGTTGCAATTCGTGAGCCAGGGCCGGATGGGGAATGAGGGTCTTCGCGATGGCACGGTAGTAGTCAACGTGATCATCTAGCATGAACGTAACGAGGCGGCGGATCTCGACATTCAGCCTCACCTTCTCCTCAGTCGCGCGCTTCATTCCGAAGTAAAGGACCATCGCCTCACGCACAGCCGGCTGCGCCCAAGGCAGTGAGCGAATGTCTTCCCGGGTTTCTCGAAGCCAGTCAAATTCAGCAAGAGATGCGGTGTTGATGATAGAATGCCATGTAAGCCGTGGACGTGGTGGCGTAAGTGCGGCGGCGGCGTCGTTATACCGATTCAAAGCCTTGCGGATGGCCTCGGCCCTCGTTTTTAAGGCCTTGCTCAGCTTCTCCCGCATTTTATATGCTGGAAAGAATAAGTTTGAATGGCAACAGGTCAGAAAAGAAGGTCCACGCACCTACGCCGCTCATCCCGAGCTTCGTCGTCTCAAAAAGCCTCCCCACCACAAGGCGTTCAAGCTCACTGACACACAGCTTGTAGTGGCGCTCCGTCGCGAGGACGAGCGCATCCTTATACTCTTTGCGGGCCGGGGTCCAGCGCTCTGTGATGCCATGCAGCTCCTCGTAACGACAAACTTCTTCATGTGTTGCCATGTACCTATTCCAGGTGGTCCTGTACCGGGTTTTCACGCGAGCAATTTGTGCGCCGGTGTAGCCGTTATTGATAATGTGGTGGTCGAGCTGCTGGAAGTCGGTCTTGGCAGCCTCAGCGTCATCACTGCAGTGGACATCAGAGGGTGGACATGGGAACTATATTTTGACGTACGACTGTGTGTGAAGTTTGAGAAGTAGCTCTATATAATCGACGGTGTGCGCGACGTCGGCAGGTTCAGAGCGAAGATCTTTGAAGTACTTCTGTTCTGCGATCAGGGCGTCTTCATAGTCCTGATCCGTGGTGTGCAGCCGCTGCTCGAGAACGTCGAGATAAGTACGATTGAGACTGATCTTCTCAATTGCTTGACGGTAATTTTGATAGATAAAGTTACCTAAACGGGATCAGTCAGATAGAGAGATAAGATGGAGAGTAACCGACCAGACGATGCGTGCTTGTCGAGATCATGAAAGTCAAAATGCTCGTCCAGAGCTTGTTGGCGGTGAAACCGTTGGCAGAGCCGCGTGATGCCAGCAAGTTGGTTCGACTGCGAGAAGGTGCGCTCGCACTCCTCGAAGTCCTCCAGCCCAACACCTTCAACATAAAGGGGATGCCAACCGACCTGGCAAGCCCGATTGTGCGCATGTCCGTGGAATGCCGGCACGACACCTCGCAGTCGCATGGCGACAACGCGACTGCCAAGGGAGCTAC
The DNA here is from genome assembly GCA_029448575.1 of Mycena maculata. Lineage (NCBI taxonomy): Eukaryota > Fungi > Basidiomycota > Agaricomycetes > Agaricales > Mycenaceae > Mycena > Mycena maculata. Next base: position 256,528 of record JARJLG010000045.1, on the reverse strand, counting down.
GGAGCAGAGTTTTGAAGAACGCACACATAATGTCATATCCAAGCCCGATATCTTTGCCGTACCTGTCCAGCAATCTCTTGATCATAGCTAAAGGATATTTCATTCTACGAGGACATTAGTAAAACACTGAAATAGAAAGGAGATCCGCTTACAATTCCCCGCTTCGTATCATATCGCACATGACGACCACATGGCCGTGTCGGCACACTGTAAGAAAGATGCCTGAGATCGCGAACAGGGCGAACATCTTCTTGCGCTGGTCAGGACCGGCAGCGCGCCACCGATCTACGCAAGTATTAATGCACTTCGCAAGTTCCTCCGCCTCCAGTGCATCCAGCTCGTTTACGTTGAGCCATGCGACGTCGTCATCCAAGTCATCGCCGGGGATTTCAGGTGCTGATGGCGCTGGAGTAGATTGTTCCGGTTGAGATGCCGCAGGCGAGGCCGAACCCGGAGTCGGCAAGAGGGTAGCAGATGAGGATAGGTGCATATCGGCAAGCTGTGGTCCTGTGCCGCGAGGGCGCTAGAGAAGTATCAGTTACTTGGGTCAGTAACTTAGGTTGCTCGCTCACCTTTTGTGATTCGGAGACTTCATCTTTGAAGATATCGACTTGTTCGGGGGTAATCCAGCGATCGTGTACAGATACGCGGTCATCGGCCCGTGAATTACCCGCACGCAGGATCGCATCAACCCACTTTAGCGAATTGTTACCGTCCATTGCTCCAAGCCAAGAAAATTTGAGATACGGCTCGTCGACCGTCTTGTAGAGGCACGGAGCACAGACATTATCCATGTACCAGGGTCCAGTGCGGCCGAGAGCAACGCGGGAAGATGCCTCAACGCCGCGCAAGACACCGAGGTAAGCGTCATAAGCGATGGACATCTGATCCCGCAAGGACGATTTACGTGGACCCTAGAGAGATAGATTCGTTAATTAGAATTTTCATTGCAAGGATGTAGGTGAAATAAATTGACTTACATGGTGTAAGTGCGTCAGGGTTTTGCTGAGGGCATCCAGACTGAAACGTGGGCAGACGCGGTGCAGTTGTCGATATATCTCGAAAAGACGGATGGGGAAGGCAAACACGGGCCGGTCAGGCGCGGAGCCAATGAAGCCATGTCGGAGTAGGGCTTCATTGGCTCCCACTTCACCTGGGTTGTACGAAAAAGAGTGAGGTCCATGTTCTGAGTTGCAATGAAATATCAGTATATGTATCAAATAAGAATTGAAACATACCTTCGAAACCGAGAACATGAAGGGACCATGCCCCCTCAATATCTGTGGAATCAGCCGGTCCATATGCCTTGAGATTGAGGTACGCGTCGACAAGAGCCGGCATTTGCCGGTTCCATGAGTCGACTCCTTTCTGAAGACGATCGTCGCGTATACGCAGGTCACCGCGACTATAAAAATTAAGACACAGATACAGAGAGAAATGTTCGGTACATACCCCGGTCGTACGCCATCGAAAATGGCTTGGAAGTCGGCCTCGCCTGCGTGACTGTGGAGGTCTCCCTCCTCCCCAGGAGGAAGTTGCCGGAGAGCATCTTCATCGTCGCTATCAATGTCCTGCCACCCCTCCGCGTAGGACCCCTCGGCGCCGTCAGTCATGACCGCATTGTCACCAAGAAGTGCAGCACGCTGCGCAGAAGTGAGGGCTATGGTACATAAGAAAGAGAAAAGGAAAGAGAAGCAAAGAACATACATGAGAGCTGGCTGCTAACGATGCGCCGTTCCTGTGCCAACTGAGCTCCTGTCCGGTTTATCTTCACCTTGACTGTTTCTTTATGCTGCCCTGGCATCAGAGAGCGTCCAACCCGCCCGGTTCCGTAACTTATTGTCGCGCCACCTGAAAGGCCCTTGCGCCGCTTCGTTGACATTGTGAGGAAAGAGAATATCACGAGTGTTGCGCCACCTGAAAGGCCCTTGGGCCGCTTCGCTGACATTGCGAGGAGGGAGAATAATCACGAGTGTTGTGCCCTCGCGATCCTCGATTGCGGAATTCGGCTATCAGAGATGGCGGGCGAAGCTTGAGGCGAAGAGCGGGTGGGGTTGGCAGCGGGAGAGGCGGGAGGGTGGGATGGCAACGAGCGGGCATTTGAGATTATGAAAATAAATATATTGATGTTACATTTACATATACTTGCGCGTCACAGCGGACCCGTGTGATTACGCAGGAAGAGGCGGGAGAGAGCACGCGAATGAGGCGGGAGAGCGCGCTAAAGGGGGCGAGGCGGGAGAGCGCGCCAAAAGGGGCGCGTAGTGGCAGCAGGTAGTCGGCGAAGGCAGAGCACAAGGAAGCGGGCAGGAGCCAGCGGCGGCCAGGTCGTTGGCTACGCGTGATGGCAGATTTGATGCGCTGGGCTTGGCCAGTGACGCGATGTGATACATCGCGCAGTGGTCGAGCAGCAGGCCAAAACCCTGGGCAGGGGCGGCAGGCAAATGGCGGCCGGCAGGAGGCGAGGGGCAGAGGGGAGGGGCGGGGGCGGGCGATGGCGCTGGTCGTGGTGGTGGTCAACGATGATGGCGAGGTGATGGCGCGGATTGATGCGGCGGCAGCGGTGGCCATTGATGGACCGATGGCGTGGGACGGCGTTGGCCGTGATAGATGTGATGGTCCCAATTGGGATGCGACCTAATTGGGACGCATCCCAATTGGGAACTGGCCAGCTCTGCTTTTACCAAGTCGCTCCGAGGCCATTTACCGCAGGGTGCTACCGCAGGGTAAGAGCCAGAGCAGTTTTGATTACCCATGCGATGGCAGGAACTGATGGTAACCTGCCATCACCCAGGACTATATATAGAGGTAACGTAGGTGGTGGGAGCGTCAAGGGAGTCTCTGCAGGGCAAACAAGCCAAATCAGAGTGGCTGTACCCTCCCTATTCTGCTCCTCCTTCCGATAATCCCACAATGAGAGCTACAGGAATGCTGCATCACGACCCAGAGGATACCAGGCTAATAGTCACGGTAACACTGAAGCGAGTTTCACCATCATGAAAAGACGCTCGTGTCACGAATGTCACCGAACCGTCACAAAACGTCACGAATGTCACTCATCAAAAGACATCAAAAAGCGGGAGCGAAACCCGGAGAAAAGGAACAGGAGAGCTGAGCTGAAAAACAAAAACAAAAAGAACCGAGCCGAGCCCAACAAAAAAGCAGGCAGGCTCGATCAATCGTCGATCCAATCCGAAATGGAATGAGCCTAGCCTAATGAGCTAGCGGCCTGCCCCCACTGCACAGCGAGCAGAGCAGAGCAGGAGGGTAAAACCGACAGACACGATGAGATAATTGAACAACGATGATTTAACTTTCGTGTTCAGTCCGCTCGTCTCGCACGCGCACGCGCACGGTGCGAGAAAAAGAGGAATAGGGATAGGATGTGGGATATGCGATGGATAGGATGCGATGTGGCATGAAGAAATTAATTAGAGGGAAGGGAAGGGAGGGCGAGTATAGAGAAGAGAAAGAAGCGCTACCTATTAATGGTGATGGGAGCCATTGCTTGGATGGAATAGACGAGCTTGGGAAAGTAGGCGAGGTGAGAGCGTTGAGTCGATTGAGTATTTGAGTTGATGGACTATTTGAGTTTCGAGAGTAGTGATCGTGAGGAGCTGAAGAAGCTGGACCAAGACAAAATGAGAATGAGTGAGTGAAAAGAAGAGAGGAAAGAGGCGAGAGGTCCTCGGTGGGGTGGGATGCTCTCGTTTTTATGCTCTATACCTCATGTCTGTCGTGGTGGCTTGAGCGGCAATTATGCCGTACACTGGAACGTTCTACAAGAAGAAATGAAGCGATGAAGGTTGGGAAGTTGAGTGGAAGGTGAAAAAAGACGCACAATGGATGGGAAGACGTTAGGAAGCACATTAAGCTCGTCTTTGCACCCTGCCCCCGTGCAGGAGGTGGGTGCTCAATGTTCAGCACCTGGCTCTGGCGAGAGGTTCTCTCAATATCTCAATACTTTACGGTGCCATCTAAACTGAGAAATTGAGCATTCGAGTGCTCACCTGCTCAAATTAACTAGTGAATCCGTAGAAAGGCAAGCGCATTCGGGATGAAAGACCAGCCGGCGCTACCGTCTTTAATCTTGCTAGCGGCAGTGAAGTAATCTTGGACGATATGTGACCCGGGGCGTTCATTGCTCTTTGACAACTGAGCAAACAATCGTATTCTGAGTATCCTGTATCTAGGTATGTGGGAAGATGGCTGTGAGTAATAATGTTGAACGAAGTGTGATGTAGGTAGAGCTGTGAACGAGGAAAGCAGCACCATGAAAGAAATAAGAGAGAAATGAAGGCAACGACACTACATGGGAGGACTCGAAAGCAGGATAAGAAGGTGAGGAATTTCTTTTTGCAACATTCGACTAGACCGTATTCGAGGACGACTCTGGTGCAAGAGCATCGACATATTGGGTGTTGTCCTCAATGGGGCCGTTGGGAAGCTAAAGGGCGTGGACGCTGTTGTCAGCGCGGGCGTTGGCCACGACGGGGCCGTGGATGTCGACGTCGACGTAGGCGTGAACGCTACCGTCAGCGTGGCGGAGTCCTTCGACATGGGCGTTGGCCTCGACGGGGCCGTGGACGTGGACGTGGACATGGACATGGGCATAGGCCTCAAAGGGGCCGTTGGCGTGAGCATGTGCGTGTGCGTGCGGGTGGGGGTGGGGGTGGGCATTGACGGAGCGTGCGTGTGTGGTCTTGCTTGACATCATGCACGTCGGGGTTGGGGGGCATGCGCCATGGTCGTGGGCATGGGCGCGTGTGCGTGAACGGCGCGCGCATCTGTGGTGTGGGTCGCCACCGCGAACGTCGGAATCTGGGGGGGTGCATTCAAGCTGTGGACACTGAAAGGCGCCGGGCCGTTCGGAGGGTGGATGTTGACGGGTGCTGAAGGCCCCCCGGTGGGCATGGGTGCCGTAGCAGCAGGCCCAGACAAGAACGACGGCGTGTAGAGGGGCGCTGGAACGAAGGAGTGCACGATCGGCCGATGTACTTCGTTGGCAATGGGAGGGTTGCCTGTGATGGGGGATCCAGCGAAGCGCATTTGCTTAGGGATGTGGTAGTGAATTAGGCCGACATTCAGGTGAGCGCGGCGTATGGTGAACTCGCGTCTGTGTAACGATGGTTGTGGTCCTTTTGTATACGGCTGCAAGCGGCCCCGGCGCCCAATGGACTACATAACAATCAGAAAGCCTTACTGTCGCAGTAAGAAGAACTCACCGTCATTTCACAATTGTTTGAGTTGGATTCTGCGGAATGGCTGCGAGGGAGAGAGCGAGGGAATGGTTTACGTAAGATATTGATGCACAAGACCTTTAACGCTTTCAAGGTTCTTTTTCCCCGACATTTGGCGTAGCCAATCGAAACAATGTGAGTTATCGTCACTTCCCCCAAAAGAAAACCATACCAGGACATTGTTAAATTGTTTAAGTTCAATTGTAGGCATTAAGTACTCGGAATTACGCGGCACATGTGTCTGTTTTCACCACGTATAAGTAAAAGTCGCAGAAAGAAGTTGATTCTTACCTTAATCTTATGCTCGAATAGGAATTAGACTGTCCACATCTGTGATCTTTAAGTTGTTAATTCCCTCACTCAGTAAATGATAGTCACATCAGAGACCAGATTGCAGCTCGTCTCAAGTGCGAATCTGATCAAGTTGAAGTTAATTTCCAGACGGATTTCTGTATCAATGTAGGTGTGGGCCGTAAGGTGTATGACAAACATTTAGATTGTGTCCTCGCCCGCTGCTTGGGCCTCTTCTCTCGTCCTCATCCTCCTCTTTGCATCGACGTCAGGACTCATTGAATGGGCAGAGGCACAATTCATACCTGAAGATTCCATGCGGATGTGACACACAACATACGATGTGTACTACTCGCCGGATCGTCCAAGGTAGGATCTGGAAAATGCCCACGAGGTGCGCTGCTGTTCTCAATCCATTCTCGATCCATTCAGAAATAAGATTCGAGGTTTTTCTTCGTATTCAAGAAAGCAGGTTAAGATTTATGGCCAAATCTTGTCTGCGACTCGAAATGGGTTGGGGGAACGGATAAGAAAGTCCTGATGAACGCACTACACTGGATTTAGTCTTGATCGTCTCGGCGCTGACACGAAATCGATGACAATGCTCCCTAGCCATTCATCCCATTGCCCTACCTTGGGCGCCGCTGGGCGCAAGGGGTTAGTGGTATAATGAAGGATGCCATGGCGTGCTTACTGGTGGAGGAACGGCGGTAGCAAGGCCACGCCTGCGGTGCGGAGGAGCAGAATAGAGTGTTGAAACCAGCTGTCAGGAATATTGGATGAGCCGCAAACAAAACGGATGACGGAGATGGATGTCTACATAGGATTTGTATGCTGGAATGATGTACGCTTAGAAGGAAGGGAGAATATTAGACAGCGCAACGAACCTGCGAGTAAATCATTGATGATGACCAGACAGAGATTGATCCTCCGCAGTGGGAGATGACAAGGCTGTGAGAAACGCCATCAGCACCAAAATGAAAGGGACAGCGCACGGTCGTTACGTTCCGGCCCAATCTTAATTCACCACAGAACATTTGCGGAATGCCCGCACTGCAAGACATTTGGAGCCCTCCACGTGCACGGGATTCACGGACCTGGGCCCACGAGATACTGTCCGGATGCCGTCAGACGGGTAATACGACGAGAGCGTAAGTCCAACACGCACTGATTGGTCGTAGGTGTGAGTTGATGAGCTGCGCGAACGATGCGCCAGCGGAAGAGAAATGAGGTGATGGCAGGGGTGGGACTCTAGCACAGAAGAATTGGGGCGCGCATCCAGCAGAGCACGGCGGGCTGAGGTACTTGGTCGAACAAGCAGTTGAGGGAGAAGATTGCAGATAGCATTCAGAATATAATAGTATGGGCTACTGCTGGCATCTTGGTGCGAGAGTGAATCGGTGCTACAGAAGTAGCCACAGTGCTGAGCCAGTGCGGGGCGGCAAAGATTAAGGATGGTGTGTATTCAGAGGCATCACCGGAAGGCGTTGATAGCTCGGTGACTACTTGACAAAATTTGCTGTCTGCTTGACCGGGGAGACCGTCGCATCGTCTGAGCGGCGGACTGTGGGCCCGGGGAACGCCTCCGGAGGTGGGAGGCAAACGCCAACGGAAGAACCTGTGGGTGAGAGAATGAATTGGTGGCGTCGAATTACTGTATACATATTGCATGAGAAAGGGACCGAACGACATGTACTGCATACGAACGTACGAGGATCGGAAACCCGGCTCGCCTTGAGATATTTGGCAAGGTTCTCCACCGCAGTCTTCTGGGGGTAGGTTTGACGTGGAGATGGGATGCCTTCCGCCGTTTCTGAGGCCGTCATAGAGCCGGCTAGGAGTTCTGCCATTGAGGGCGCTCATCCCGAACGTAGACGTAGTGTATCGTTCCTGTCGTACGGTGATTTCCTGGCGCTGCTCCTTGTTTGAGGTCGCTGCCCATGCTACAGAAGTGGCCGCGGTGTTGAGCCAGTACGGGGCGGCAAATATTACACATGATTCGAAAGGAAACGGGCAACGTGCGGCGAGCTGTGCAAGGATTTCAGCGCCGCATCTTCCCGGCGAGGGAGTCCTGCGAGATTTCAGGTAGTACTGGGTGCATCCTGGACGTGTACACGTGAATCTCGGTGTTCAAAATGTACAGATACAACACAAACGACTTACAGCACTGAATGGCAGCACCATGGCTGAGCCTGGCCTTGTTATTGAGGAATCGCAAACTGAGGGAAGAAAGTCAGAATCATATTGATCAACCATTGCTGATTCGATGTACCTACCGGTTGCCCTGGAGCATCGCTGAGCGCAGCGAAATGAGCCAGAAATGACCAACAACAACGGAGTTGTTGTTGGACATCTATGAGGAAAGCAAGAACGGTGTCAAATCAGTAAGTTGGCAGTCGGAAAAGAAACCAAAGAGAAACTGTTCACGTACTTGAGTGCAGCCTCGTCGCCGTGGGAAGACTTGGTGAAACTAGTCGATAGTATCGGCGTCGGGGCCATCGCCAGTGCGTCCGCAGTCTTGGATCGCAGGGGGCCACCTGGAGCATTGGCCAGAGGCTCCCACCGAGCTCCCGCAATCCCAGAGAGCTCTGTTGCCACTCTGCAGGTGCTCCGCTCTGCGATAGGCTGCAGACGGTGCTGTGGAGACGCTCGCTGTCCCGCGGTAAAGGGTCAAATAGCCTGCTGGTCGGCGCTGCTGACGCACAGCCTCCACAGTAGGTGCTGCCCTAAGGCGCTCCGTACCGCTTGCGACTGTCGTGCCCAAGTTGTGCCAGTATAAAACGCTCTTGAGGAACAAACCGTTGGTTGGAGAGACGACGCCAGTACGTAATCAAGAAAACAAATATAAATTCAGTAGAGTCCACTAGTACTGTACAGAATATCAAGCGCTCGAGTCCTTGAGCCTGGTAATTAAATATGCTATCTCGGTCGTGGAATTGGAGAAGCAAGAATTGGACACAAAGTACACTCGAAACTCACGCCCATCTACTACACACCAAGAATATATTGAACGGATGGGGAATGCCAAAGTTTACAATAACAGGTACAGGATACCTGCAGTATTTATTTTAGTACATTCATAATGTAGTTTCGGATTTTACACTCACACAGAGACATCGGCGTCGGACTAGTACTACAAGACAAACCGCAAAACAGACACCCATTCAAAAAACAGAGACCTATAAAGAGTGAGGAGCGGACCCCCCGGCACCATGTGGAACATACAGGGAACAAGATTGACGAGCCTTTTCACGGACGCCCATCCCCTTCGCTCCGGCCTTGGAGGTTTAGGTCCAGACCACGGAACTGCAGCCCGGCATTGGAAGTCTGGACAGGAATGTTAAATAAACTCAATGAAGATAAAGCGCTGGCGCTGTGACCCACCACCATTCTGCACAAGCTTCCAAGGACGTTGTTTTTCTTCCTCCTCCGCCTCTTCCAGCCTCATTACCTCGAGCTGGTGTGGCCTAAGCCGCCGCCGGTCAAAGGTCAGTGGAAGGTCCTTGCACGGATCGACCTCTGAACTCAGTTCTTCCGGGTTCCATCCCACAGCTTTGAGATTTGCTTTACGCTCTGCGCTAGACCTGCCCAGGGGATACTGGTCTAGTTCTTTGACCGGCGGCGGCATGTTTGCCTCACGGTACGAGATGAGACTGTATGCTGAAATAGAGGCAGTATCTACTGGCGGCGGGAGATAATCTTCTTTCCCTACATCAAGAGGTTCTGGGGGGAGCCCGTATGATGCCCAAATAGACGGAAATGACGCCGGCAATCGTCTGCGATGAACTGCGCAAGAGGGGCAGGCGAATGCCGGAGGCGAGTTGCTATTTTCTTTAGGGAGATCCCGAAGGGCAGATGTCACGGCGAGAGGTGGAGTATGAGAAGGCACTGGGGGAGGAAGAGGCCTATTAGATCCACTTTGCACTGGCTCTGCATATGTTTGCGAACACGATGCTTGGTGGGCGCCTTCAAGCTCACCCGTCGCATGTACTACGCTCACGTGCGGAAGGACCAGCGAACACGGGGAAACTGCAGGGCGGAATGGCTTAATTGTCTCCAAGGATGAACCCTGACCCAAATCCATAATGAAACCAGGCCAAGACGTGCCGAGACGCGCTGAAGACGCGTAGATGTCACGCTGGGATGGATTTGACGATTTCTGCGGGCCACTATACAAATAGGCGACCTTCCCACAAAATGCGGCCAACGCCACAGGCGGGTTAATCACCCTCTGAAATGTTCGTAGATGCATGCATGGTTGGCGGCCCCCAGATACCTTGCATGCCCGAGTCGGAAGCCAGCTAGTGAAAGTCAAAAAGTGGTGTTTGCGTAATGGGATTAGACCGCGGAGATGACTGAACTTTTCGGGCTTGCTCCGGATTTCACAAGACTCAGACGAAAGACCTAGTGGAATTCTGTTTGGAAAGCTCACGTCCCAACGGGCCTGTACGTAGTTGTCACAGGGAGCCGACCTGGTTCACCATCAAGCCATCAGCCCACGTAGGCTCGTTTCAGCCTAGTCTACCAGGCGTGAAATCTGAAGACAGTCGTTCAGATCACGTATACTAGAGGCAGCCCACGCCGAACCAAATGGAACCAAGTGCCAATTACCGTGCATACGCACGATCCCTATTTTTTGCTAAAAAAATGGGGCAGAGAACAGCGGTTCATGCGTAATTTTGAACGTCTACCGACGCCGCAGTTCATTGAGTTTCTGCGGGAACATGAGGGTCAGAATGCAAGAGAAGAAACCTTCTACACTTTCATGGTGATTAGACGAGAGCAAACACTGGTGCTAGCTGCAAGAAAGAGAAAGCACTATACCATACGTACCAAGTATCGCTGTGCGATGTTATGCTGCTAGTGAGTACCAGCTAAGTCGTCTTTGTATGATGAAGTCGTTCAGCTCACAATGAGTTTTGCCGCATTCTCCATTGAATGTTCTGCCTCTCCAACTTGGATTTTGGATGATAACATCTTTGAGTTGGCATGAAATCGCATGTGGTGGTGCCGCAGGCTAGAGACATACTTGTATTAAAACTGAGTCAGGTAATGTACATACCTCAGAACTTGGGAGGAGGTTCAATTGTGTGGATGCGAAGAAAGCAAGTAGCCAATCCTCTAGGATATGCGTCAAGCATGCCGATGCTTGATTGTTGTGCGACCTCGCGTGATACGTAACTGATAGATGCATGCGAATGTGGTGAGATGAATATATAGCTAGTACCTGCTAGATGACATGATCGATAGAGAGGACAGATGAAAATCTAGTACGGACAAAAGCGTGGGATCACATAAGCTGACAGAAAAGGGACGATGATGCGGAAAAGAGAAGACGCTGACAATATAAAGTCTATCCTCCACTATGCACAGTTGCATGTACGTCCGCAGTTGGAGCACCTGATTTGCAACGGGCAGTTTGGATCAAAAAAGCTCTCCCTGTCCACGACAGGGTTATCATTCCAGCCTATCAGGTACCTGACGATGGTCAAGTTCGAGAATTCAGTGGACCACCCTCCCCATTGACATATGTCACAAATTGACCAACGCCTTTGGGTAGCGAAATATTGACAACCGCCGTGCCGGAACGAATGGGTGCCGTATGGCAGGTCATTGACTTTGATGTCGATAAGGTGGTTTCGAAACATTTCTAAGACATCAGCAGATGCCTATGTAGAGCCACGTTAAGGAAGATATGGTTTGAATGTGGGGTTTACACACAATTGGCTCATCCTTCTGGTAATTCACTCGGTCTCCCGAGCCAATTTTGCGGAATAAATATCCGGTGTGTAAAGGGTTCTCTCCTTGTAAAACAGCCTGCCACTGGGCATAGGCTCGATACAGGCAAAGGTGCTCCTCGCCACGCGGTAGTTTCCAAATGTAGAAGGGTTGAACGCCTGAGCAGCATGTGTCAGTCGTTTCCTAAGAGTGGAATCTGGACACTTACCCCCAAATTGGTGTGTTTTTCGATAATCCAAGGTGATGATAATGCAATCGGACTTCGTTGGATGAAGGCGGATGTGATGGGCTTTCATTTTGATGATTTCGTCGATGCGGAGCATACAGTTGAGCCCCAATAGATAAATCAACCACATCATTCGGCATGCACGGCCGCCATCGTGTTTGGCAATGCTGCTCCCCGCAGCGTATTGGCGAAGGAAGAGCCTTTCATTGCTGTTATTGAAATGGTATAGCTTTCGAAGGAGCTCCTAAGGAAAAATATCAGCTGCGAAGATCACAGACAAAAACAAGGATTGACCGGCTCAATGGCGCGCGCGCTGGTGGCAATCTCTCCGGCATGTACCTAAGGAGATTGATGTTAGCTCAGCGACAAAGCGAGATTGTTCAAGTAAACAAACTTTGCGCCGCTTGACAGCCATCATGTATTTGGAAACGACATCTGAAATCGAGGGATTGCCTACGAAGTTTCCAGTCACCTTGCTTTGGTGCCAGGAAACCTTGGCCATTCTGGGGAACTGATTAAAGGTCCAGGTCATGGCAGCCCGCATTTTATGGGCGCTTGTGAAAGCGAGACGGATGTCTCCGACATTCTTCGTTTTTCCGTCCAGGTTTTGAGTATCGCAGCTGGCGGGGTATTAGCTCGACCAAGTGAATTGTTAAAATATTTACCTTGCGCCTATCCATGCACAAATAAAGCTGGGGGTTTCATGGTGCGGTGTCGGATTCAAAACGTTGAAGGTGGGCGGAACGTAGCCGTTTTGGATACAAAACGTGCTGAAATTGGCAGCGAGACTGAGGTTCGTTAGCTCGGATCACTACTCGATGTGGAAAGGTTACTGTCGATAATTTGAGGCGGTATCGTTGTTCACACCACCATGAGCAGCGGAGAGGACCCGGTCCCGTAAGAGGCTGGTGAGATCACAATGATGGCTCGTCGGCGTTGGACCACTGTCGGGAGCCCTAGCAGTAAGATATAGTAAAAAAGCCCTGGACCTAGCCATAGAACGTTAGCCAAAACACATGGACGTACCAAGGCCCTGGCTGTGTTCAGCATTGCTCTCAGACCTGTTCTGCGGGCTTTTGGCAGGGCAGTTTTGGTGGGTTTTACCGGCCCGGGAACCCCTTTTCCCGGCTTTTTTTTTGCACCCAGAATTTGCTGGAAAAATGTTTTGGTACTGCCCATTTTTCCAGAAAAAGCCAGATACATCAGTAAAACTACACTGTTGTCTTTGGCGTCTTACGTCTTTGAGACACATCTTCCAGCATCTTTGTCTTGGAAGGGTCGTCTTTCGTCTTGGGGGCCTCATCTTGGATGATCTTTGTCTTGGAGACGGTGTCCCAGATCTTGGGCGCAAGTCTTGGAAGTTAGCCGAATTTAGCACATGCTCAAAGATGCCCAAGACACGGATGTTTTGCAAGACGAAATTCTCAAAAGAGATTTAATATTATTACAGTACCAGTACAATTTAGAATGCTATTTCATGTGCGTGATGATCTGCGTACTTGTTAATATAGAATGCTTTAAATCGATCTAATGTATCAGAATATTTGAAATGTCGTGGAAAGAAGCTATCACCGTAAATACCGATGAGATGCGCACCACGCAGTATTGTATCGATGTGAATTATGTCCATGACATGGCGTCCGCGGTGGTCGAGATCCGGCTCCACCATCCACATGCCGACATCAGGGCAAGGCCCATCCCCGATGGACGAGAACCACGTCACGAGAGCGCAGGGGTATGTGATCCCGAGGTACTTGAATGACATGAAGAGGAGGACACGAGCAGCCAGAAGGCCCCGAAATCCGGGGAGATCAGGGTCACCTTCGACGAAGACACAGTCGTAGCGAGGAGCACCACCCCGCCAAGCGCGCACTGCTCGAATACGCTCGCGCAGCATGCCACGCATGCCGGACTGATCGCTGGGTGCATAAAATTTGGCGACAGCGGAGGGAAAGACCTTGATGCTGGAAGGCACATCAGGGCAGGCGTCAAGGGATATATCAGTGAGGGGGATGTTGTCGTCATGGTCGGGATTAATTTGGGAGTAGAGAAAGCGGCGGATAAGAGGGACCAGCCCGGGGAGCTTGAGGCGCTCAGCGAGGGCGACAGGGTCACGGGGATAGCCACGCACTGAAACGTATGTGAGCATACATTATATATTGTGGTGAGTCCCGACGCACCGGGAGTTTTGGCCAGTTTTACCTCACCGAGGATTTTCCGCTCATCACTCGCACCACCATCATCATCCTCGTCTTCGTTCGCACCAGGGGCAGGAGCGGCGTTTGGAACGGACAACGGGCGCGCAGAAGGGCCGGCCATCATCCCGCGAGCCTCAAAGTCCACGCGGGCTGCCGCAAGCTTGTCGAGTCGGTCATTGATAGTGAGCATCTGGGAGAGTGCTTCATAGCGGCTGGATCGTCGCCACGGTTGTTTGACGGCCTTGATGTGCTTGGACTCCGTGATGGAGGAACACAGTCCGTTCAGTGCACCGAATTCTTGAATGAGGTAGCGGTAGTGGGTGAGAGAGTGCTGACGGGGAAGACAGAAGCCATCGGGACAGACTCCGGACATGACAAAGATCTCCCGCTCTCGGTGGTAACGGGCAAGAGCGGCATCAATGGCCGTTAATGTGGCCTCGTTGACAACGTTCCAGCAGACTAGATAGCAGAAGTCAAGGAAGGCGCTGAAGGCTCGCAGCATCTTGGCCGGAACATGGCCTTCGATCGCGGGTAAGTACACCTTTAAATGCGATGAAAATCAATGGATGTGCAACAAGATCATGGTTTCGCCAACCTTCATCAGTGCCTTGGAATCGTCCCCCGTCCATTGCTTAAACCCTCGTCCTTCAGGAAATCGATGGAAACCCGGAAAGGGAGGAACAGCAGCAATCCTGCGACAAGAATGAGTCAATGATGAAATAATAGGAGTACAATGCTGCTCACCGTCGGTCAATGTCCGCCATGATCTTCTTGGCTTTGGATTTACCGTGTTTGGCCTCCAAGTACTCCTCGACCCACGCGACCAGGTGATCCTTGAAAGTACCCTTGATAACTTGATGTAAAAGATCCGGTGAAAGAAGTTTGTAAATGTCCGCTCGCGGAAAGTCCCAGGTGAAAGGCTGGGCTCGGTGTTCAGTAAGGAGAAAATAAAGGTCAGATCACGTACAAGAACGTCCGGGATGACACCGTAATCATCCCACATGGTGCCGTGGTCAAACACGTTGAATAAAGCTTCAGTGTGGTGTTGAGTTCTCCGGCCACTGGGGCCATCAAGATTGTCCCTCTTGGCGGTGCACCTGAAGATATTATGAACAAAGATTTGCGAGAAAATTCATGACTTACCTCGCACACCAGCCCTGGACGACACAGGCCAAAAGTACCTGCTCCGGATAGTCGGCAATATAAGGGCCGAGACCGTAGACGACACGGCGGTAATGTCCATCGGCGAATAAGGTGACCACTGGGACAGTCATCGCTGGCTTTAGAGACTGCAGTATATGGCGCAACGATCCATGGAAGAGGTTACGGCGGAAAGTGCGGAACTCGGTGGAGTCCTGGTTCTCGCGATCAGCTTTGAAAGTTAAATTAGTACACATTGCGACAAGAGGGATGGTGGGTGGGACACACTCTTGGGTATGGCGAGGAACCCGAGGAGGGTCACGGCATTACGATGCGCCCGTCGAACGCCGTTGAAAACAAGGCCATTTGATGCGTAGAGCGGATAGTACTCGTTCTGTCCCGTCGCAACCGACACAGTAGTCTTGTCACTCCCAAGAATAACGGGGACGAATGTCGACCCAGGGTCCTCAGCGATTATATCCTAAAGTATAGCGGTGCCATTAGAGTTAAGTTTGGGGATGTAAAACCACGCGATAAAACGCACCGCTTGCCTCCACGCCCAATTACCGGACATGAAGTCCTCGTATTCTCGGCTACCATCGACGGTGACTCGCTTGGGAGCGAAGTCCATCTCCCCTTTAAAGTCCGGATTGGCGAGCTGTTGTTGGAGTACTTTGCGTGGATCCCGAAAGTGTACTAGGTACTCCTGCGTCTTCCACGGAGTTACGTCCCCGGGGTGCGTTCCATTTGTTTTCTGGTCGTCTTTACTAAAAATAGATTGATTTGATCAGATTTTCCGTTTCCGACCACTTCTGTCCTTTCCGACGAGAGATTTTTGTTCCCTGGTCGTTTTTTTCTACAACATCGACGTCCGGCCTAAAAATAGGCCCCATCACCCTTTTTCTCTCTCATAAATAGATTGATTTGATCAGATTTTCCGTTTCCGACCACTTCTGTCCTTTCCGACGAGATTTTTGTTCCCTGGTCGTTTTTTTCTACAACATCGACGTCCGGACTAAAAATAGACCACATTACCCTTTTTCTCTCTCATACACCTATTCTTCCTCGTACGGTGCGTTCAATTTGTTTTCTGGTCGTTTTTGACGCCAAAGTTAAAATAGATTGATTCGATCATTTTTCTTCGTTTCTGACGACCTCCGACCTTAGCCATTCCTTTGAACTCTCTCCGTAAGCTTATTTCAACTTTTTACACCGACTTCACTTACATATGATTTTATTATTATTATTTATTCACACTCGAATTTTGCGCCGACGACACTATTCCTTGCGCGGAGCTCGGGGCGTACGAAGAGGCGTACGAATTCAGACTAGACGGCGACGAGAATGAAGCCTGCGAGGACATCGCGAGGGAGCTGGACGAGGACCATCCCGAATTGTACGAGTGCGAGGTCATGGGTCGATGATATCCCTGGGGGCTATACATGGGCGTTTGAGTCGCTGTCGCCGCAAAGGGAGACACGGAATGGTGATTGTGGCTATCTTTGGTGTCGGGGTCTCCCGCAAGCAACCAAGGCAAACGCGAGCTGCTGTCGCGGGACTCTCCGGAATGGTGTCCAGCGTATCTTGAATTCAAAGTCGCCGAGCTATCAGAGTCCCGCCGGTGCGATGGGATCTGCAATGGAGTGGGATATGGGTTGGATCGATTGCGCGAACGATCGACATAAACGTTGGAGGTGGGTGGCGAAGACGACTGGTACGTCTCGCCTTGCCAACGTGCAGAAGACAAATTCCAAGAATCTGAATGGGCGGCCTCTCGTCGGCTCGAGGGGTGATGGTGTGAAGTATGAGAGGAATGCGAGGACCAGGCATCCGGACGGAGGGTGGGGACCAGGACCGACCACCGGTCGCTGTGGCCCAATCTCAGATACGCCGATGCAGTGTGCGACGACACCGGGTACAGAGCAGTGCCAGCGAATGGATTTTCAACCGGAGAACCTTGGTTGCTGCTGTCCGAGCCCCAAGACGTTGGCGAAACAGAGACGCTGTAGGTTTCGTCTTCAATTTTGCATTCAACGACGTCGGTCGATTCCTCGGTCTCACTGTTGGGGGAAAGATCGGTGAGGCCAACGAATTGAGTGGAGCTAGCGGAGACTTACTCAAGCCGAGAGGTTCTATCTGGCGCTTTCTCGACCCTGGGTCGAAAATTTGTGGCCCGGAACAGACGGGGATCCATAGGAAGGTTCATGACGTCAAGACGGGTCGTCGGCCTCTGAACAACGAATTAGAATTTAACTAGACGGTACAAGTTGACAAACCTGGCTTTCCGGAGTGCTGATCGCTCGAAGTATAGTAAGAAATTAGGTGGAGGTCGGAGCCCTCGATGGTGACAGTAATTGTCTGAATTCGCAGAGTGAGCCTCATGAACTTGAAATAGCAGTGAACGTACCTTCTTCATCAACCCATTGGGCTTAAACGTTCCGTGCTCGCTAGCCTGGAGGGCAGCAATGTCGGTAAGTGCATTGCGGAGCTGCGCCAGGGAGCGGGCACGCACAGACATGGCACAAGATGGCTCGTCGGTGGGGTAGAGTTTCTTGTGGCTCCCTCGACTGTTAGTCTGCTCATTGATTTCGCGGTATACCTGCGCGAGATGTCAAGGAATGCCCGCGTTGAAAATATGAATCTAGTCTTCACCAAAAAATTACCGACAATGCGAGAGGGCGACCAGAGCAAACCATCTGGGGAAAGGGCATCGCATCAATACCAACGTTGACGAGCCGGCGTTGACAAAATTATACCTGTCCAACGCTTGATGCCGCTTTCTTCAACGCTGAAGACGAATACGGCACCACTCTTGATCATCGTCCTGCGTTCGGCATCGTTTAGGCGGCGAGTAATGCGAGGTATTACACCTTGTCGGGCAGCGTGTATGAGACGAAGGGCGTTCATGGTGGTTTCGACGGCACCATAAAACGGCGGGATATCGGTCGGCTGGGAGGAGCTCATTTAGACGCTAAGTTTGAGGTTGTCGGGCAATCAGAGATGGGGATGAGCTTACGAGGTATGCCCTTTATCCCAGTTTCGCCCGTTCTTGCAGCAACCCTCCGTGGATCACGGTGATCACCTGTGTCCCGGTTCGCCGGTTTCCGCAGGAACTGTGGGTTCGAATCCCACCGAGGCATTCTGATAGAACTCATCGACTTTTTTTTTCTCTATCCTCAATTCAATTCATTTAAGCTTGAGCTAGTATTGGTGAAGGATTTCTGTATTCACGCTACTACGAGTTACACTGCTTTGGCGTTGCACGAGTCGTGACAAGAGTATTGAAGACATTCGACATTGGAAGGCATACTATGCGAAGGAATGTGACGAAAGGAAATAAAACAGAAGGACCTGGATTGTCCGGATTCACAAAGAAAACTCCCGTCTCCCCTTCTTCCGAACTGGGACCTCTATCGACGCGTCGATTCCCTCGAGCATCCACACGACATCTTGTACTCCTCTCTCCCACGCCTCTCGTACCGCCGCTGATTGAGACGAGACCCTTCCCCAGAAGTATAGGGACCCGACCACACTGAGGCAGCCGTTGGGCCCCGGCGCCTCCAGCGCGCCCCACTCTTCCGTACCTCCCCGCTCGCCGCCCACCTCCCAATACCCATCCGCCCCACGTGTGTGCCATTCGGGCTGCATAGAGTCCCACCAGGTCGCCCATTCCTTGCTGTATTCGTCCACATCGTTGATGCACGGCGGCGCTTTCGTCTTACTCCCGCGCCCGCCCTTGATCCATGAATGGATTTGCGCTGGGCGACCCTTGATTGGCAGCTTCCCGCGGTTCTCGGACTCCCAGCCGTACTTGCTTTCCAGCCTCACCAGCGCCGCCTTCAACGAGTCGAAGTGGCATCCCAGATCGTCCTCCATCCACGTGATTGTGTCACGTAGCCACGCCGGGCAATCCGGCGGGAAGACGATCTCCAATCTCTCTGTTGGCAGAGGGGGAGGGGACGGAGGGGGCTGAAGCGCGGTCTGGGTCGGCGGCGGGGTCGGTGGCACTTGGGTATTTACAGGCGGAGGGGGCGGAGGCGGTCCAGGCGCACCCTGAGTCGGGGACGCGGTCGGTGAGACTTGGGTATTGACAGCCGGTGTCGGGCCCGCACCGTCCGCTGCGCACGCGCCGTTCTCGAGCCGGCGCGACTTCCGCGGCGTAATGGTTGTGGGGTCGATGCCTTCTTCGTCGCCTCTGTCGTGATCGTCGGCATTGGTGCCGCGTTTGCGTTTGGGCTTGGGCAGGGAATCCGAGCTCGCCACCTTCTTCTTGTTTGCGATAGACGCGCGCAGCTCATCGTATGTCTTCTCTTTCGACTTCTCGTTCCTTCTCTTCCCATCCACCCTCTCATTCTCCTTCTCCTTCGCCCTCTTCTCCTTCTCCTTCGCCCTCTTCTCCTTCTCTGCGGCCTTCTTTTCCGTTTTCTTCTCCTTTTCTTTCCTTTTCGCCTCCTTCTTCTCCTTCCTAGTCCGCGGCGCGTCTGAATCGTCCGAATCATCATTCGAATCGGACCCTGAGATGTCGTCGTCCAAGTCGCCGGAATCCGAATCCGATACGGGCGGGTCAGGCTTCATGGTGTACAAAGCCCCTTCGAGTCCGTTTGGGCGGGCATCTTCAATGTCTTGGTCCGCTGAACTTGTTACATGCATGCAAAATGTGTGTAATCATGTATATATAGTCTGCAGCCTATGACAGGATTAACCTGTCATAGTGGCCTTTTGGCTCAGTTGGTAACAGTGTTAGCTCGCAGGCACGTTACGTAACAGAACTCCCGTCAGTACGTTCCATCATACCTGGAGAGCCTGACACTCACTGAACGCAGTCTTGAGGTATTCCACCATTAACGCCAACACGTCGTTGAACCGCTGCTTCCCCCACTGGGGGAAATGCTCCGCGGCAGCTGTCTTGTTCCGCCCATACGCCACGCTACAAAAACCCGGCCATCAGCCCCACAATGCCATTTCAAAACGCACACACTTACTACACACATCTCAGCTCCCCGTCGTACTTCGGGATCGGGCCTCCCAGGATGGTCACGGAATGCAAGCCCGTCCTTTCTTGGATCCCTTGGAGGATTGGGCCGAGGAACGCCCCTACATTTTCGATGCACCTTGAATTAGAATGTAATCAATGAAAACCCAGCAACCAATCGACCACTCGTCCCGTACTTTTGCCGTGCTTCGGGCAATTTCGAGGGCCCAGCCTTCATGGCTTTGTCGTACACCTCCCGCGCCGCCTTCCCCTCCTCTTTTGCGCGTGTTGCATGCGCCAGGCGCTCAGTCGCCGTGAGCTCAGCAAACATGTCACGCGCGACTTTGGCCCTGAACGCCCCATTCGGCTTGGCCGTCGTATTGAGCATACCGGTGGCGCCATTCGCAGCAGCCCACTGTTTGTCAACGACAGCAGAGACTTTGGTGGCGTATTCTTCGTGCATAAACTGTTGATAGGCTTGACGTGCCTTGGGTGGTGATTTCAAGCCCGCGAGCTGCGCCAGAGGGATTGCCTATGGATCTTTGCGGGAATCCAGATGAGAGCGGAGCTGCTTCCGCCGCCTTCGAACCCGGTACTTGAGCCATCAACGAATGCGCTACATGAAGATCAGCATGGTCATGTAATTCCCGTCATTGTCACTCCTCTTACCTCCTTCATCAGCGCTTGCCGCGTCCGCTTCTCCAGCTCCTCTGCCTCGGTCAACTCCTCAGGAACCTCAACCCAGACAATGCTGTGGTCGAACTCCGCCAGAGGCAGTTCCGGTTCCTCATGGTCCCCAAGCCTCCAGCTGATACGAGCATTGAACTCGTTGCACACCTTCTGCAGGTAGTCCCGCTCGCTGCGCCAGTTCCGCTCCAGAGCATCGGCGTACATCTCTATGTGCGGCGTGAGAATGGTTTCCCGCGCTCCCTCTGCCCACAAGCGCAGGTTTTTCCGCTCTTCTTTGGCGATACGCCTGCGTTGTCTCGCCTTGGACGCCGTCATCTGTGTCGCAATGTCAATATTCCCATCGGCCATTCATCTAAACCCGTACTCGACTCACTCTGTTTTCGGGGCTTTTCTATTGGCTGGCTTTCCTGGCTTGCGTCGTCTCGAGTTTCGATTAGGTGGTGGTAACGGAGAGAAATTGTTGATAAGATGATGGTATTTTGCCTCGTTTGAGGCCCCGGCCCCCACCGGTTGCCTTCGCACCAGCACACCTCCGCCCGGCCGGGCCACATGTCTCTACCATCAGCGGAGTTCCAACCTACCTCCCTTAAAAACCTCAGTTTCACGCCAAACAACCTCCTACACCCCCATCTTTCCCGCTGTTTTTTCTCCTCCCAACATGACCGACAACAACACAAACGCCGGCGCCGCCTGTACGTTTCTCGCTCTACCTCTCTACCCTTAACCTCACTCGTCCCGTCATACCCAGTTCACGCTGCCCTGCAGGATCTACTGACCGCGATCGCGAGGGCCTCGGCCCTCAGCGCTTCCGCCCTCGATAGTAGTGTCCGCGATCGTTAGTTGTCATATCTTCCTTTCTAATATGCGACTTACCTTTCTACCCAGTACACCAAACCCTCGTGAACTTGAGCGCCGCCAACACCGCCATCACCAAAGCCGCCAGCCGCCTTTACAACGTCCCGTTGGCCGCACCCGAATCAGGTAAGCCTCTCGCTCTTTCCTTTCCCAATCCACATGCTCATTGGAACCGCTTTCTAGCTGCTCAGGTCAACGCTCCCGCCGCGGCGCCAACACCCCACCATCCGGCCGTCCCCACGTCTTTCAGCCCCACGGGCCTCCCTCACATGGATGGCCCATGGATCGCTGGGAATCTTTACGGCGTCGTCCCGACGATGCCTCTCCAGGCGGTCCCCGACAACCAGGACAAGTGGTTTGCCATAACGCGCGGCAAGTATGTTGGGCTTACCAAAAATTCTGCCATCTCTATCAACGCTGTCACCGGTTTTGCGGGTGCATTGTCGGAGAAGTTCGGGTCGCAGAGCGAAGCTCTCGAGCACTTCAATGGCGCCCTCGTTTGCGGCGCGGTCGCAATCAATCCGTCCTGATCTGACGTGCGATTAAATCGCCGCGACCGCCGGTGCGACTTTTCCCCTAGAGCTATTTCTGCCGCGTAGTTTATCGTTTGTAATGATTTTTTTGTGCCGTCTCGACTGCCAGATTCAGATTCCCAGATCGTCATTCCTGACGGGGTTGCAGTGATCTGCGTCTGTTTTGGGCCTGCTTCTTTTCTTACCCCTTCAGCGCTGTTTCATCAGCTTCCTTTGATCTCTCATCCCCATCCTCATCCATTCCCATCCTCATTCGAAATGGGATTTCAGGGTCTCGCGCCTTGCACCTCGACCAGTGCCGACCATGGTCGACCCCGACCCCACCGAACTCGACGAGATCCTCCGCCTCATTGGAGAGCTGAATGTCGGCAATGGCAATGACTCTGCCCCGCGCACCGCACCCCGCCTCCCGCCTCCCCCATTGCCTGCTCAGCGCTCAGCGGCATCGGCACCCGTCGCTCACTGATCTCCACCCGTATATCGGGCCAGAGCACCTTCCCCTCCCCCTTTTCAGCCCTTGCCCGCTTTAGGAACACCAGAACGCGCTCCTCGCCTTTACCATGTTACAACGCCCACCCAAGGTTCCCTTTACACTGAGAATTGGTCAGTGGTCGTCCCAACCACGACGCTCCCTTTGCTGACTCGCAATAATACAGGGAGCACGCGGCTCACCAAATCCGAGAAGGCGGCACGGCTCGCAGACTCACCCCCAACACGAAGAAGCGCAGGCACAAGGGAGGCTATGCTGTGTTCATTGGCAGAGACGTTGGTCCCTTTCGCACTTGGTGAGCTGCCCCACCAGCATGCGTCGTGCTGCGCTTAAGCTCGCAGGCCGGAGGTCGAAGCTATGGTCCGCGGAGTAAGCTGCTCCATTCAGCAAGGATATTCGACTTTCGAAGGCGCCACCGCTGCATTCGAGTACGCGTGGCTGCGGGGCTGGACCCGCCGTGTCCCAGACGACTCTTTCATAGTCCCTTCTGCCGTGCTGCCGCCTGCGATCCCGTGGCTCCCTCAGCCACCTGCATTCTCTGACGCCCCCAACCCTCTGCACGGCGAGCACAACAGTCTCTGGTACATCGTGTACTGCGGCATTACACCTGGCGTCTATCCCTCCAGGTATTCTTTGGTTATCTATTCGTGACATTCCTTCTGATCGTCTCTCTTCCAGTGTTGAATGCCACCTCAATACCGTCGGTATCACGAACTCTGTTTTCGACTCGTGCGACACAAAAGAGGTTGCGATCCTGCGGTACCAAACTGCCTTGGCCGACGGGCGAATCAAGGTCCTCACGCCCATCTATCACTCATAACGTAGCGTACTCGTAGTAGTGAAATATAGAATACATGTGACCGGTATTGTGAATGAAAGTTCGAGTCCCCGCCCAAGTCCATCCTCAGACAAAAGCCAAGATAAGATCTCGGCCGAACGAACTATGTGGGGAGTGTGCACACTCCCCGTCACTCGCCACACAAATCGCAATCATAATTTCTCACTTCGAGACGTGGAAATAATCGGCGGCCCAATTCTTGGAGGCCAAAATGTCTGTATTGGCATTGTACATCTTCACTCACGTTAAATAGACCTTGCATCGAATGCCATGATTTTCTATGAATTAATGAGTACAATGATGGGCCGTCACTCTCTACAAATTTGGCACAAGACTGCGATTCCTTGTTTAGGTGTGTACTTTTACCTGCCTGCTCGTCTCTTTCGTGTCCCTTTTCCTTCAACATCTTCCACAACTCCTCATTTTGCAATATTCTATTACTTGTGACTCTGCTGGCCGTCCTGGAACTCTCGGTTTCCCTGGGAAGTACGCAACACCTCGGTTTATTGCAAAATAGTCAAAATCATCGATTTGCCTGAAGCACAATCATTGCCCCTTCTGAGATCCTTGCAATCCTTGAGTCCCACTCTCTCTGCTGACTCTCAGCCTTCCTCAATTTCTCTCCGCCTCAACTTTGTCCAGGGGGCGCTTAATTCCTCCTTGTCTGAACATGCCCAACCAAGCCGAACGTCGCTCGCGCCGAGGCCCATCGCCCCACACCTCAAATCATATCTCATTTGAAACTGGTAAGTGGCACACCAGTACATTATCTTTAAATAATGACTGAGAAATCCTTTCTTCCGCTCTGGACAGTCAGTCATTGGCGTCTCACTCGCGCCTTATCTCCGCATTTCCATGACGCGTTATTCGCGTCCTCACCGGCGAGCACGCACCAAATTGTTAGTTCGTCGCCCGCTGCCCTCGGAATCGTGATTTCTCCCTCTCAATCTGTCCACCGCCCAGCATCCGCTAGCCGAAGTCTGATTTATGTTTGTTTGCATTAGTGATCAATTGCTTCTTGCTTCGTAGAATGTCTTCTTCTCAGTCCCTCTCTGGCGAGGCTTTTACGGAATACCAGCTCATGTGCATCTTATATGTCTCTTGCTTTCCCCTTCTAAACGATTTCAGGCTTCGCAAGAGAAAAGAACAACACCAGAAAAACCGGGAGCGCATGCAAAGGTAATCAGTCATCCGTGTCCCCGCTCAAATTGAACCGCTTGCAGGTACCGTGAGCGACTGAAGACGGCCCCGGCCGAGGAACAAGAGACGCACAGACAACGCGCTCGAGAGGCGCGCGCGCGGTACCGAGCCAAGTAGGTGTCCTTAAACATTGTCCGCCCACGAGCGCCAACATTCCCTCAGAAATCGCATTCAGCTTATGGTCATGACGTGCGCGAGGCGCATCCAGTGCGTGCATCGCTTCGGCAGCGAGACAGAACACCATACTTATCTCGCACAGAGACTTCGGCTCCAAATATGGCCTGGTCGCCTTCGAGCGCAAGATGGAGGACAAGATCCAGCGCAGGCTCCGCAGGCAGGAGACGCGGCGCCGCAAGGGCAGGCACTCCACACCGCCGACCACGGTAACCTGGAAGAGGCGCCAACACCACTCTGAATCCTCGGGCGATGACATTACCCCTAGCAAGAAGTGGCCGCGCACCCACGTACCCACCAAACGACGGCGTCGGCGGGATCCCGAGTCAGCACTGTCTTCGTCTGATGACGAAGCACACCACGCCCCTACGCCGTCCGTGCCTAAGAAGGCTCGTCCCAGCAAGCCTACCAGGGTCGCGGCTCCTGACTCCTCCGATGAAGACAAACCCACCCGCCTGGGTACTGCCGCGCCCACAAGTACCAGTATTCACCGCGGCGCGGCTTCCGCGCGAATGCAGGAGTCCTCTTGGGGCAACGGCGCCCGTCGAGGCAAACCACTACTTGGCCACGTTCGCAGGGCGCCGGGATCGCCCTCGCCTCGCAGGAGCCGGGGTGACTCGACCGACTCGACCGACTCGGACTCCAAATATTCAGAGTCTGAATCCGAGTCGGCGATTCCATTTGGCTTGAACCACTATTAGACGCTTTGCCTCTGTTGTCGTTCCCTGCTGTCACTGTGTCTGTCGGTTTTTATTTGATTTGCCTCCATAAGTACTTAGCATTGTATATAGCAGAATAAAATAAACAGGTTTTGGAAGACTTTCTATATGTCTTTACACTTTGGACTTCTGCTACACCCTCGTGGATCAACGGGAGATCCTCTGCGAACGACGTCGAACCATCAATGTTCAGCAGGACGTTGTGGGTTCGACTCCCACCGAGGGCATACCCTCATCCCAAGTTCCTTTTTTCAGGGGGGGGTTACTTACGGATATCTCAGTCGCAAATTTTCCTGGCGTCATAAGACGATAGGGCCTACACATTAGATCCCGAATAAATGAATAAAAAGACCTGGCCCCGAATCGAACGGGATCACCTCGAAGAACACCTCAGAGACGTTTACTATTTCAAGGGGTGTACTACTACACTACCAGATCCATACCGCCACAGGCCCACCACAGGTTATTTCGAGAAAAAAAAAAAAGAAGACCTGGCCCCGAATCGAACGGGATCACCTCGGGAAATACCTAGCAGAGACGTTACTACTACAAGGGGTGTACCACTACACTACCAGGTCCATACTGCCATGTGCCCACCATAGATTAGGTAGGTTTTTTTTTGCTCTCCTTGGTCCTCTAAATAGGAAGCGACGTAGTAAAGCATATTGATTTTGTGATCTACGGTGCGACAAGCAGGTAACTAACTACCTAGGGTGATGAAGGGACGATGTGCGGTTCGGGGAAAATGAGGCAGTCCCACGAGTATGTCACGAAGCTACGGTCCATGCGTTCCGGGTGCGCCCGCGCTATGGCGTCCTCGGAGGGGTAGTCAATTACCGGCCGCTCCTGGATTTCCGCGGGGCAATCTGGACACTTCCAGCTATTTTCGAGCGCTTTGCGAGCGCAGACGTAGCAGTGACCGTGCCCACATTGATACCTAAGGGCAGAAAGAACGTGCGTCAGTAGAGTCCAGGGTCGTCCTCAGAACACGTACATGACGGGGTGAGATTTAATGCCCTTGCAAAGAGTGCATTAGAGGTGCCGGTGGACGGTGGTCAAGAATTGCGGCCGATGCGCACCTAAATACAGCTCGTGGTCCGTGAGCGGTACTTGGCGTGGGAGACGATACCCCATGCGCACAGCGGCTCGAGCGGCGGCATTGGCGAGAGGTCCAAAGCGGATACGGGTGGCCCCCGGCGCGGTGGAGTTGGTGAGACAGCGGGAAGGCACGCGATATCCCTCCATCCGATAGGCGGCGTGGGCCTCAGCCAAGGCCAACGCATTGGAAAACTCGGCGTCGCTGAGCGTCACGAGCTTGCCATTGACCAACTGGGTGCGTTGAATGATGGTGGACGGAGGGCCGAAGAAACTTTGGCGACGTCTGGGTTTGGGTTTGGTCTGGCTGTGGACGACCGTAGCAGTTGGGGCGTAAGTGTTGCTCCGACGACGTTCGCGTGCCGCCGCGAGGGGAAGCAAAGGGTCGATGTTCTCCTTGCCTGTTCGGACAGAGCCACTGCAACGAGGAAGGTCAGGCGCGAGGAGTTCTAGGTAAAATAAGACTTTGCTCAATACAACACCCTCCCATTAATAGATATACACTCACCATTCAGCGATCGCACGACCAGACCGTCGTTATTAACGAGAAAAGGGTTATCGGCGTTGCCTACCAGTGGTGGCCGGCGATTGGGGCGACGCTGCATGGGATCACGGCGTCGGTATGTAGATCTATGTAAGATTTGTCGAGCGTTGGCGAGTACAATTGAGATGTGAGGGAATGAGGCAACAAAGTCACCCACCAATTTATAGGATTTGGCGCAGCCTCCCATCAGTGTCGGAGATCGGGGCAATCTTGAGACATATATGTAGTATTGCGACGTGAAGTAGGCAAGAAAGAATTTCAATTTGGTCGTGTTATTTTCCAGCCCTATTGGCGGTACGAGCACGTGTTTTCTACCCTAGACTCCGAACGACGCGAACTCTAATATTGAATCCTCCAAGTCCTGCCCCTCGGCTGCGTCCCACTCGGTCACGGTAGGCAATAACCCGATCGCCTCCCGTGCGCGCGCCAAGCGGTCCGCCTTCTGGGCTGCGCGCGATGGAAACTCTGGTTCAGGGTGAGGTGTATACCTCTTCTCGCACCCGTCGGCAACGTATCCGTGCAAGCGCGCCCCGCAAGCTTGCGTTATGATCATCTGGTACCCTGGCTTTTTGACTGCGCAAAATGAATAACGAGTCAGGGCCCCGAGGAAGAAGAAGGAAGACCCAGGCGGGAAATCCACAACCGTACGGTCGTTCCAGAGTATCAGGCCGCCCTCCGTGTAAGGATACGCACCGACTGCAGTGAGGCCGCGGATACTGGATGGGTGGTCGTCCTCGTCACGGCAGCCCATGGAGTCCGGCAGGTCAAAGCGATATTTGACCTCGGAGAATGCCGTCGGCTGGTATGGTCCCTGGTTCCCTAGCTGGAACAGGACGTGGAGGTCCCAGTCGCTCTGAACTACAGCATCGATGATTGATCTAGTGTCGCTCCAGGCTCGGGGAGCTATGCCCTGGAGAACGGCTGCAGTATATGGTGACTTTGTATTCTTTTGCAGAGGGAGCGAGCGTACTGACCGTTTTGAAATGACGTTATATCCTGGACCGCGCGCGAGTTTCTTAAAGACGGTAGCGCTGCAATATTGTGCATGGTATAACAGCGGTCGATTCTCCGGGGACGCTGAAGTGCACGGTCAGTAGCTTTACCGCGCCGAACTAATTGGGACTTACTTTAGCTGTTGGGTCATGGGTGATGCCACCCCGAAGATAGTTGTGCGTGTCGAGGTTGGCGTGGTCGATGCTCGCCCTGGCCATCCGCATCACCACATTGGCCTTTCGGACAGAGCTTTCCCAGCGCTGCCGCTGGTGCGGTGGACCGACCAAAACAGCTCCAATGCGCTCCTCCAAGTCCGCGAAGACGCGGGGCCTGTTATGTCAATCCGGTAAGCAATGAGTTATGCAGCAGATGTGTATCGTGGCTAACTCTTCCCATCTCACGCGTCTGAAGCCCAGCTTCTCCACTAAGAAATCCGCAGTGATGGTCTCGGGGATAGGAGTGATGTCGGCCAAAGCGGGGCGAGGGCGGGGGCGCAGATTGTAGACGCGCGGTTTGCGCACGTAGCCCCCGCCCGGAAGTGTATATTCGCTGTCAGACTCTGACGAGGACGATTCAGATAGAGGCTCAGTGGTCCGCCCTTCGAAATTGCGGCCCTCGCGCTCGAGTTTTTCCGACTCGCCGGCAAGAATATTGCGGCGCTGGCGGTCGATGAACGCGTATTGGCTGGCGAGCCTGTCGACAAAAGACATTTGCAGGGGAATTACTTGGGTACACGGGGAGATGGTGTAGGAGGACCAGAGCGGTACAGTCGGGGCGCGCTCCATGGGTTGAATTGTCCTCAATGGTGAGCGCGTTATCTAGTTTTAATGATCTTTCTTTCTGTTTTACTTGAAAATAATAGTTATTGTTTGCGCCCTGACCCTTCGTCGGAGATGTCGGTAAATAAGATTTGTGCGGGGTCTCGTAACCCAGAAAAGATTGTCCAGGTTCGTAGGCCCGTGTTTCCGATCTCCAAGCTATAAAAGATAGCGTGCGGTATTCTCTGTATTGACGCCCGCCCTTTTCTTTGCCACGCTTACTCACAAGTAACCTTTGCTGAAAGGCTCGCCGGAACCACATCATGCAAATCAATACCTGTGCGTTTGGTTTTGGCGCGGGACGGGAATTATGAGTTTTGATTATGAACTAGGTCGCGCTGTTGTGCGGTACATGCCGGTCTGGAAGCCCGAGTGGTACGACGAAGTTCCCCCGTTAGTCTCACGCGAGGAGCAATTGATGTAAGTGTGTCGCTTGCTCATCGGCTGCATGTATTTCTAAACGTATCTAGGAAGGAGCGGACTGGGAATCTTCTTCACCCGCATTATGGAACGCCGATCACCTGGGTCCCAGGCCAGTGTGTGGGCGAGAGTGTGGAAAATTTCTGGCCGGTTCAGCACATATCGGGAAGGGCCATTGAAGCGTACAACTTCCGGGGACTCGCTGAAACGCCCTCTCCCTTCGACCTCCAGCGCGGCGAGCGGTCCGAGCGCGCGGATCTAATTTGGACGGCAGCTTGCACGAGCGCGAGGATGCCTTGGTTTGCAACGACTTACTCCGTCGTGTGTCGCCGTTGCAACTGCCTCAAGGTACGGTCTCCTTCTTTGCCGAATCGGGACTGTAACCAGAAGCACACAACAGCCGAAATTGTGATACCAATGTGCGAAGGGTCGCTTGTCGGGCAGAAATTCGGACGTAGAAATATATGTGGTTAGATGAAAGGGAATAAATCCGTTCTGATTTCAAGTATTACTCGAAATTCGATGTGGACATGTGGCCCCGACGAAAGGGTATAAACATGCGGTCTCATCCCAACCAGGGGCAGGGAAAAAAAAAAGATGGAGTTTACACACTCCCGGTAGTGCGGAGAGTGCGTATCGATGATCGGTGACGCGGAAAACAGCCGAAATTGTGAAGGGTCGCTTGTCGGGCGGAAATTCAGACCTCCGCCGCGCCTAAATTGCCTCCAAAATTGAAATCGGGGGAATCCGCGGAAGCATAAGCCGAGGCGAGGAGACAAGGAAAAAAAAGGTGGAGTTTGCACACTCCCCGGAGAGTGTGTACGTATCGACGATCGGTGATGTGGATGACAGCATTGGATGTTTGATGTCCCGACGATCACCAGTACAGACCGCCCGTTCCCAGAGGGAGGGGGTAGGTATTGTGTCGCCATTTGTGGTTTAGTCGGTGGGAGTCGCGTTAGCTTACCGCACACTGGTCAACTGTAGAAGTTTCGGCCCGGCCTGGTAAGAACCTGACGATGTTTTTTGAAGCCAGAGGAGAAAATAAAATATTACCTGCTTTCCCCCCACACCTGCGGACGACTCCTCTGGGCGTAATGCCGACAACCCTCTCTGAGATAGACCAGGAGCTCACCGACCAAGAGCTCACCGACGACGACAACGAGTGCCCCGGCCTCGATGATCACTCGGATTCTGACACCACCATGTCGGAAAACGATAGGGATTATATCAGCGCATACCTGAGCTCGAATGATGGGCCCCGCTCCTTCCGCTCCCTCGGCCGCTGCGCCTATTGTCAGTGCACCCTCGGAGGCGACACCGATGTCCCGACCAGGGCCTTCCGCTGTGGCCAGTGCGCCGGCTCCCTGCAGTGCGGGGAGTGCTGTCATAGGATACACGTATGCGACCGCGTGCATGCGTTAGAAGTCGGTTACATTTCGTGAAACAGCTTTGAGTAACAAATTTGACATACCGTTAGGAATGGAATATCGCCACCGACGAGTGGGTCAGTGTACCTCCGGAGGAGGCCGACCTCAGCACCGCGTACGCCACAACCTGTGGGCATTGCGAACGGGTTGTGGCCGCCCAGGGAGCCAATATCCCTCAAGGAACCCTGCTCTGCGACCGGTGCGGTTTAGGCGTGCTTTGCCACCGCTGCTGCTTGAGCTTGCACCAGGAAGATCCCTTGCACCATATAAAAGTGAGTAACAATTGGACGTGCTAGATTTAGGGATCGTACTTACGGTGGCGACAGATCTGGTCCGGGAACCATTGGCGTTCGAGAAACTTGCGTCAAGATGGATTCGTATATAAGATTTACAGGGCCTTGCATGATGGTGGAAGCTGCCCCAACCCGGATGAGCAGCTGTCTCCGTTGATTGTAATTGGGTTAGATGGCGTCTTTCCCATGACGGTGAGGTTTTGTAGATGCCCAGACGAGGACGGCGTACCGATGTCCAATTGGGAAAATATTCGCGCGAACGGGTGGGGGCCGGCGACCATCCGGAGTCCAGACGTATGCGTCTGTTGCACGTTCCGCATGTACGAGGAGATAGAGTTGCGCGCGCGATAGACAAAATGGTTGACGGTTTTGGCGTCCGTTTTGGGAAGGCGTGAGAGCGATGACATGTGGAATCAACACGAGCAAATACCTCCGCGTCAGACTTCATCGTGCATTTTTTATCTATTAATTCGCGAAGGAGAGCCGAACGACTATAAAATGGCAACAATCTTTTCTGATCTCCCGTCCAATTTGGGACCCAAATCCTTTCTTTTGCGAAGACGGTTCGTGGACGTGGGGTGGACATCAGTTTCGGACTGGAGGGCGTTTGCTCTGGGTCCCTCACCGCGGATCGTGGTATTTCGGTCTCGGACGACGGCGTGCGGGGATACTAGCACCTCCACAACAAGGCCCAAAAGAAGCGACGCATCGTTCGCCTCCCCGATGGCCTCGACGATTCTCTGGCGGCTTGGGTGCCTGTAGACGATGCGGACTACAATCACAAGGAGGATTTGGACACGGTCTCGGGTATAGACGGGGGCTCGTCCCAAAAACGCAAAGACTACTCAAGTTCGGTGCGTACGCGTTGTGACCGGCAGACGCGCGCTCACCCTGTTTTCAGGACAATCCCATGTCTGAATTCCCAGAAGTACAGCAGCTCTTCTCGGACAAGATATTATGACGCGCTGGGCTTGGAAACTCATTCAGCAACCAAGCATGCGCGATTTGCGAGAAGGCTTTAGCAGGGTCAGCAGAGATTTGGACCCGCTGCTTTCGGTGTGCTGAGTGCGGCGAATTCCTGCAATGCGGGGACTGCTGTCTAGAGCGTCATGCCTCCAGTCCATTGCATTTCCTCGAGGTGCGTAGCGTTCTGTTCTTGAAAGGTGAGACGGGGGGCTGAATGGCTCGCGCAGGAATGGACGGGCCAGTTTTGGAGGGAGCGGACGCTGCACTCCCTCAACCTGATTTACCAGCTCGGTCACGGAGGTTTCAGGTGCAAGTTCCCGGACCCTGTGGTGCACACCATGGTTGTCATCGACCTCTCCGGCATCCACAAGGTTTGCTACCGATTCTGCGGGTGTTCGGCATCAGACACTGCCAACAATTTGTCTCAACTGCTGCAAAATGCATGGTACCCGGCCACCAAGACTGATCCGGAGACGTGCGCCACATTCGAGGTGTTGGACACATTCCGGCTGCTCAACGTCGAGGGGAACGTGAATGTGAATGATTTCATCGGCGCTTTGGAACGCAAAACAAACGCGCTGGTGGCGAGCGGAATGAAACGAGTGCCGGTACGTTCTCCTCGAATGATCTGTGGTCGCGATCTAAAACGGGGGATAGGACCGCTACAAAGTGTTTCATAGGATGTCGCGCCAGTGGGCGTTCTTGCAGAGGACGTGGCGTGCGGGTGGAGGTCACAACCCCGCGGGGATTGCCGCCACCAAACTGGGGGGGAATGCTGTGGTATGTTGGACGTGCCCTTTCGAGGGCCGAAACATCCCCAAAGACTGGCGGGACGTGGACCCAAAATATCGGTGCGTTACGGCTGCTCGCGCGCGAAGGAAGAGGGCTCACACGGCAGTGGATTAGGTTTCTTTACAAACTGATTCTGGCTATGGACGCCAACTTCAAGATGAAAAATTCGATTCGAGCTAACGAGCGCCACGACCCTTCGCTGGGGCCCGGGTGGGGAGTGTTTGTGGAACCGGTGGGGTACCGTAAACATCTACAAAAGTACGTTGGGGAAAAGGATGTAGGTTTTATTATCATTTCATGGGATGGGACTGGACTGACGAGCCAAAACAGATAAGTACGTGTATTGCGTTCACAGCACTCATGCAAAAAGAGACACGCAATACGGCGGGGCTCCGAGTCTCGGGCGTGGGTGGTTGTGTGTGCGCTCGGCATGAGTGTATGCGACCAAACAGACTGGGCGATCTCCAAAAGGGGGAATGGTGAGTGTCCGGCCGCACGAGCTATAGAGATGCTGATGGGCGGGAAGGTATGCCAACATGGACTATATCGTGATGTCTGCGTTGTGTGGCTTCAATGTTATGGAGTTGGCGATCTCCTACGACATAGCGTGCCAATGGAAAATCAACCTACCTGAACGAATGGCCCGCCTTCCCCCCGAACTTATTCTTGACCTCGACGCGGTATGTCTGCAATGTGGACTGCCGGTGTGGCACGCGTCTGCCCACAACAAGTCCTGCGCCAACAAACACGCTCTGGGTTTCCTCGCCGGCCTCGGGAAAAGCGACGGGGAGGGGGTTGAGCGGCTGTGGGCTGACCTCAATCGCGCTTCGTATAACACCAAGGACATGAGTATGGGCAACCGCGCCGACACCATAGAGGACAAGATTGACTCACACAACTTTTTGAAGAACCTGGGGAGCGGTACGTCTGGTGGGGAGCGCGTCGGTGAGGTAGACAACTAATTGCTTTGACAGTGGATATTCTGCGGCGTAAACTGGTCGTGGCCATCGCGGAGCGCGCGAATCAGGTGGCAGCATTCAAGGAGATCAACAAGACCATCACCCCCGTCGTCCGCGGAGACTGGCAGGGAATCATCGACGCCTTCATGAAAGACAGTACGGGCTTGAATCCCTACGTGCTCTCGACGCAAGGTCAGTGAATCCAGCGAGAGTTATCGGGTCGCTAATGACATCGACGAAAGACGGGCCAACAGAGGCACAAATACGCTTAGACCTCAGGATGGAAGAAGCGCAAGAGGCTGCGAAGGGGACGGCACCTCTGCATGGCACCAGCGCCACCGCTTTTCTCGCCGCCGGACTGCAATTGGAAGATGCGCAGTAAGCCTCATCCTTTCTTTGCAATAAGCGGACTGACGGGAAGTGGACACAGACGACGGATTCACGCAGAGCTCGCCGGGGCTGCGGTCAGCGCAGATCGCGAGAGCAAGGTCAACGAGCATCGGTTGACCTTCCTCTCCAAGCTCCGCAAGTTCCGCGACCTCCGGCGCGTGTACACCCCGGGTGCCATCCGTGCCCTTCTCACAGAGGAGGCGCTGCGCGACCAGGACGTGCCACCCCCAAAGGCGGAGAACATACACCTCTACCTTCCGTCGGAGCTCTCAGCCGAGGAGCGCAAGAACGGGTGCCAGCGGGGGGTCGTGGAGATGGAGGCGCGACTTCGGGAAGCGCAGTGCTCAGACGCGCTGGTGCAGATCCGTGCCCGGCTCTATGCCAAAGGGCATCTCATCCTGTTCCGGAACGAGCACGTCACAGGCCAGGTGGGGACAACACGCTCCCAAACTCTTATCGCGCACGTCGGTGCTCGAGTCTCAGTTACCCACCAGAAGTACAGGCGGGCGAGGGACGCGTTGCACGCTCTCAAAGGCGACGACTACGCACCTCACTTCAAGGAAATGCTTGCGTCGGACCTCACACTTGACGGGGAGGATCGGGAGAGCGACGCCGGGGCGAAGGAGAAGTTGGCGAGGATCGGGGCGGGAAAGGAGCGTACGGGGAGGAACGCGCCGTCGAAGAACAAGGTTCTTTCGTGGATCTGGACGGCGCGTGGAGCCTTGGACGACTCCGAGAAGGAACTCCATGAATGTAAGTGGATTGGTCTTTGCATGGATGGGTGCTGACACATGGACTAATAGCCTTGCGCGTAGAGTGGTGCCGCGCTAAAGCCCGGAAGACGCGCTGGGAAGAAGAAGTGACCCTTCTCCGCGAGGAGATGCGGCGCGTTGTGAGGTACCTGGAGTGGCAGACGGGGACGTGGGAAAACCATGGGGTGGTAGCGCGGACACGGCTGGACGTTTCACCCGCGGTGCGCCAGGGGCTGGAGGCATATGCCATGAAACAGGCGAGCATCCATCGGGATCTCAGGGTATTCTACAAGCAGCAGCTGAGCGTTTCGATGGGCGCGACTGTATCCTCCGTGCTCGCGTCGGCGCAGGAAGACGGTGCCGAGCTCAACGAATTCTTTTCGCAAGGTACGTAGAATTACCCCTTCCGAAGACGATGCAAAACTAATGCGGACTTTGCATGCAGGCGAGTAGTCTAATTGGATACAGTGACGGCTTTGTGTTGTTACCCACTTAGATACAGTGGTGACTCGTTCGCCGTTCGTTGCCCAAAAAGAAACACCAATTTGTTATTAAGTAGTATAGTTGTTTGTCTGTACATACTGCATATAAGGAATATACGAATACGATGAGTAGCAGCGCCTGTGAGGACGGAGACAGACAATGCCTGTGAAGGAGGCTGTGGTCGGGTCGGTGCGTCCTGGATCAGAAGGCGGGGCGGGCAGAGGATGTCGAGCAGGACGCGGCAATGGCTGGAATGATGCGCCGAGTGGCGCACGCGAGGGTCAACGGAATTGGCCAAGCGAGTTGCCAAGCGACTAGACACAAATGCCTGTGAAGGAGGCTGAGGTCGGGTCGGCGTGTCCTGGATCAGAAGGCGGGGCGGCGGGCAGAGGATGTCGAGCAGGACGCTGCAATGGCCGGAATGATGCGCCGAGTGGCGCACGCGAGGGTCAGCGGAATTGGTCAAGCGAGTTGCCAAGCGACTAGACACAAATGCCTGTGAAGGAGGCTGAGGTCGGGTCGGGTCGGCACGTCCTGGATCAGAAGGCGGGGCGGGCAGAGGATGTCGAGCAGGACGCTGCAATGGCCGGAATGATGCGCCGGGTGGTGTACGCGAGGGTCAGCGGAATTGGCCAAGCGAGTTGCCAAGCGACGTCGGACTAGACACAACGGGCGATGATGGCAAGGAAATGCGCGGCCTGGCCGAATTGGAATGTTTGATTGCGGCGGTGATGGCAAAATCTAGCTGAAATGTACATTTGCACGGAAATGTCCCATTTCCTATGGGGGCAGGTGGCATACGACACGCACAGAGCATGCATGAATTTGGCAGGGAAAAAAGGCCAGCCAGGGGCTGGTAAACTCCATGTATTTAGACAACGGGTCGGCTGGCTACATCCAAACCATTAGGCAAAAACCTACAGCTACGGGTGCTGTCGGCTATGGGTTGGATCGGATTATGGAGTTGTTCTTGTAAGTCCTCGTGGGCCTCGTCGTCTTCGTCGAGAAGAGGATCAGACATTGGAGCTCGACTCGATTGTCGGACGGCGTTCTCGAGGGGAGGGAACAATAGGACTGCCATAGGCAGGAAGAGGATAAATGGAGGGCGGAAATTGGCCCGGACCCTGGAGCCCCTGAGGAGGAGTGGTATATGACCCCTGACGAGGGGAGGTCTGGGATGGATGTGGACGTGGAGGGGAGTGCGGGCCATAGGAAGAATGGGGATTGGGATACATGCAGCTCGAGTTCGACTCAGCTGAGTTCACCGAACATCGCAGAGGCTTTTATACCAATTTGCATTCGAAATAAGTCATAGGTGTGAATGCTAGTAAATAATCCACCTGGAAAGGAATGAAACAGAAATGAAAGCGAAAAGGAAAAGGAAAGGAAAGGAAAGGGAAAGGAAGGAAAGGAAAGGGAAACTCGACACGACGCGAGAGGGTCGTGTCATGTGATTGCCGTACGTGACTCTTTTCAGAACTTTATTGATAACAAGAGCGCGCCGGGGCGCTCTGTGCCCCGGCACTTCGCCTAAGTGATTCATGCTTTTGGAGCCATCGGAGATGGCCGAGCGGAGTTTAAAGGCTTCAGACAAACCCCCCTTGTGCTCCCCCACAATCACCTCACGTGATCTCTTGATGTCGACAGTGTTCGATTCCCGGATGTGCAGTCCTTTTTCTCAACAAAGAATAATTTGAGATGGAGTCGGTTGACACATTAAAGTAGACATGATAAAAAGGAACAAAGGGGAGGAACTTTGCTAAGCCTTAAAGGTCGATGAAAAAGATTGACAGGGCATGGCAATCAACCTCTAACCCCCTTAAGCCTGCCGTACGCGTATGTCAAGAAAACAAAGGATGGTAAACCCCACTGAAAAAGAGGTTTATCAGAACAGATTGGTAGGGTCAGAGTTGCATATCCAGATCAAATGAGAGAAGTAGTTGTAGAGAACAACTTCAACTGGACAAGTGGGATTTGGAACATTCTACCCTTTCAGGAGCACCAAAAAAAAACACCGGATGTAGATGAGTGCATTCGTTTGCACATAGGGAAAGTGTGTTAGCAGACCTCATCTGTGCAGGCCGTCACAAATGCGGAAAGGAGGGACCCAAAAATTAAGCTGGTGGGATAAAGTAAAATAAAACACAGTGGCCAGGTTCGAACGCAAGACATACGGGAAGATTAAATAAGCACACATTCATGCAGGCAACCACTCTGCCATAGCTCTAACACAAGCTATACCCACGTAGAGATCTAGCTACATGTGGGCGGCGGCCGTCGGCGGAAATTTTCCTTATCGGGCAAGATGATAGTGGGGGAGGCAAGCGCGGGCCCTTCAGACATGCTTAATTTTATAAAGAGGGAGATACTGTACTATTTCATTCAATTTGGATGTCACGTGTCACAGCCAATTTCTGAAAACCCTTGCAATAATTTTTTCTCAATTTTAGCGGATTTTGGAGATTTGTCGGAAAAATTAAAAGTCACGTGCATTTCCGAATTGAACGAAATAGTACAGTATATCAGTTATTTCCTGCCTCCACACGTACCCCACGACAGCCTTTTTTCGCCAACCTGGTATATACGCTTATCCCAGCGTCAGAATGGAATAACTTGAGTAGGCTAGATTCCTATTTGCGACTTGCCATGGTTTCACGTATAGGATTGACTGTCGAGGCTTCCCATGTCAAGAAAGAAAGCAAAAATGGGTTTATTCGTATCTCTCGCGAGATCTGACCTGAGTATCGAGATGCCCATCGGACAAATGACGGTATTTGTTTGACCCATCCTGTCCGTACCTCGAATCCTGACATTAGCTCAGGTTTTAGGTATTGCACTGGACTCGGAATCAATTTATTTACTAGATAAAGAAGACCTTGTTCGCGATTTGAGCGTACTTTCATCACTGAGACTTTATCCCGAGAACGCCTTCGTTCTTCGCTCTTGACGATCCAGATAGATTAGAGGTCAGTTGTCAACTTAACTAGTGACGGTGGCGCGAACCTTTCGACCCCGACTGAAATTATCAACCGCACTCCCATGTCGGTTTCCCCCAGCCTGGGTATTGCTGTGGAAAATGTATCCACTCGCGTCGACCACGAGGTCGAGGACCAATCCTTCGGGTCCAAATGGGCGGGCTTGAAAGTACGTGGTGTCTTTAAAGGTCATGGCGAGTCCATACAGAGGATGCATTAGTTTGCGTATGCGCAATTCGTTTTCATTTTGACGATATGGATCCTCAAAGTGGGTCACAGCTTGGCATATCCCTTTGCCGCTGGGTTCACCCGGGCCCGGGCGCTGTTGGGAGCATCCCGCATCTGGGGGTGGGCGCAATCACAGGCCTCCAAAGTGAGTCGATCCTGGTTTCTAAATTCACGCCTAAATTCACGCCTCAATCAGTTCATGGCCAACCTCCGCACCAACCGCAGGAATTACCTGCTGGGTCTTGGTACCGTCCTTGTGGTCGCCATCATTGGCAGTGTCATGCTCGGTATTGGCATCTCTCTCAGAATTCGAGCCGGAGCAGAATGGGTCGGTGATGAAACTACTGGTTCCACCAAACACGAGAGCGTAGACGGTGCGGATTGGTGAAACTAAAATGGCAATGCATCCCCACCTGCTCATCTAGTATGTTCGTCAACTTGCGCCTATTTCTTGTCTACTGTGTACATACGCACTCCGCACAATCCGGTAACATCCTTGTAGCAGGCATATGCATGCTGTGTGTTTAAACTTTTGGCGCCTGAGCTTCCCAAAGTCGACCGTGCAAAAACTAAGTACAGCGAGAGATATTCTGATTGGGAATGACTAACAGAGCTCGGCAAGCGCCGCGCCATTGCCTTTTCTTTCTCTGATGACTTCATCTGAGTCGAGGCCCAGTCGCAACAACTTTTGGAATGGCTGTTTTGGACGCCAACCTTGCTTATAGCTCGTGCTGCCCCAAATACAGACAATGTCCTCAAGAAGTTTTTCTATTAGCCGCAACGACTTTCAATGGCATATGAAGCTTTCATGTTGCCTCCCCTCTACTTTGGACCTTATCTGGTGTAACACGACTTCGGAGACGATCCTTACCTCAAGCTGAGATTTTCCACTCCTGTAACAATTTTCAATGCACACACTCCGCAGGCGATTTTAGCCCCACTGACAATCTGAGCCATCTTGCCGCCGCAGTGACAAGTATCCTCGCTGACCGGGGTAGATAATTATATCTGTACCGAAACTGCGGCCACAAGATTTCGGCGACACTTACGGCTACGCATGCATAGAACTGGATGGTCTAGAGAGACCGCGGGGATTGGGCAGAGAGCACCGCCTCTCACTTAGTCATCCTCAGCATTTTTTCTCTTTCCTCCCTCATCGTCTCGCCCTCCCATATCCTCGTATCTCCCCTCGTGTCCGTCTTTTCGTGTCCGCCTTCGTCTTCTCTCGCTCGTCCATCAGTAGCAGATTTTTCCGACCTTTTCCAACCCTCCTTTTGTCACTTCCCCCGACTTTACTTCTTCGGCCCCATTTAAACACCGGTGATGACCCAGACCACCGAGGAACAGTTCGCCGCTGCCGCAAAGGAGACGGCGGACCTGAAGGCGTCGATGGCAACAATGACAGCCATGTTGACCAGCTTGCACAGCG
Source organism: Mycena maculata (assembly GCA_029448575.1). Classification (NCBI taxonomy): domain Eukaryota; kingdom Fungi; phylum Basidiomycota; class Agaricomycetes; order Agaricales; family Mycenaceae; genus Mycena; species Mycena maculata. The sequence goes on along the minus strand of JARJLG010000045.1, from coordinate 216,656 downwards.
AGATAGCCAAGCAGCCCGCTGTAAATCCCCTCGAGCAGTTGATGGGCCTGCCTGCGGACCCTCTGGCATTCCCGCCCGGTGCGAACAGTGCGTATCCCATTCTTGTTTCCACCTTTTTGCACCCCCACCTGCTTCCCGACGTCATTGCCCAAATCAGCAAGTTCGAGTTCCTGCATACCCATTTGGGCCGTCTTCTCAAGTCGGCATCCGCTCTGCCTCCGGAGGGGCTCCTTCTGGTGTCGGGGCTGAATGGAGAGGCCAGGTTTGTGGCTCCCACTCCCGTGGCGGGCGCTTCGGTTCTCCTTCGGGAAGTGCCCGATATCCTCACTTTTGCGGAGGCATGGATGATCTTCCTGTCCGTCCTGCAAAATCAGCGCCTCGCGCTTCCCATTGCACAGGCTCTTTCCGCACACCTCGGCAACATAATTACTTATTCCCGGGTGTACTCCTGGCCCACGGTGCTCGATTATCACGTCGCTTTCATGCAGGCCCACGCTCTAGACCCCTTTTTCAGCCCCATCAACTGGACGAGGAGCGAACCCCACCTTCAGACCCTTCACCTCCTCACTCCTAGTATGCTGGCCACTGTAAGCACCATGGCCGTGGCCGTACCTGCTGGCCCTTCGTCTGCTAGCCCCTCGTCCGCCAGCCCCTGGCCCACTGGTCCCTCTTCTGTGGAGCGTGCCAGGATGGCTGCCCAGATTTTCTACAACTACAATGGTATCGGTTATGCGGGCCCTCCGATCTGCTATCGCCGCCATGTTTGTCGGACATGTGGGGGCCTGCATGCGGCCACGATGTGTCAGGCGGCGACACCGTCTGACCCGGCGGTTGCACAGAGCGTCTGAAGTGGCGCTGGGGGTGGCGTGCAAGTGCAATTGTCCGGGCCGGGACTCTCTTCGCACTTGCCCACCCCCTTCTTGGCGTCACTTTGTGATGCCGCACTTCAACGGCCTGTCGCCAGTTTACCAGCATCCCCGAATGTAGCTCGGTTCGTTACGCATCAGAATAGCCCCTCTGATGTCGTGCTTCAAACACCGGGCCAGCGAGGGGGAGAGGTCGGACCCTCCCCTCGCTCTGCGAGGAGGAAAGTCTTTCCACTCCCCTCATACATTCTCAATCTTGGTCCTAACTCGCTTTTACCCATTTTGTTAAAGCTTTTAAATCCCCCGCCTCCACCACCACCCCGCCCTAATACTTTCCTCCACTTACCCCTCACCACGCCACACTCTCAACCCATGCCCCTTATAAAACTTAGACAGGATGCTTGGCGCTCAGCGCTCCGGTCCTATCCAGACCGTTATTTTGCGGACTCACTCGTTACTGCTGTTAAATACGGTGTCCATCTTGGCGTCGATAATGTAAATATAATCCGGCATTCTACTTTTACACCTCCCCCTCTACCATCAGCCCTCGAATTCCCTGGTGCCGTTGATGCTGACATTGATCTTGAGGTTTCTCTCAGCCGTATCATAGATGTGTCGGGCACGCCTGCTGCTTCCTCGTTGTTCCTTTCACCGCTCGGCCTCTGTCCCCAAGAAATACACAGCCAAGTGCCGTCGCATCCACCACCTTTCGTGGCCACGTGGACACTCTGTCAATGATGCCATCCCAGCGGAATTTGGTGCCCTCGTCTATGACAGTATTTCGAAGGCTATTGACCGCATTCGCACTGTCGGTCCGGGCGCATTCTTGTACAAGGCCGATCTGGAGGCTGCCTTTCGGCACATTCCTATTCACCCAGATGATTGGCGATTCATGGGTTTCGAGTGGCGTGGACGTACGCTCCTCAACATTTTCCTTCCCTTTGGCCTGCGGACGGCACCCCGCATCTACAATTTCTTTGCAGAGGCTCACCATTGGATCCTTGCAAACCGCCATGCATCCCTCCGTGACCTTCAGCATTATCTTGACGATTGGCTTAATGTCACGTCGGCAGCTGAGGGCCGCGCATATGCAGAAGCGGCGCGTGCGGAGTTCAGGCAGACCACCCTGGAGCTGGGCTTCTCACTTTCGGAGAAGAAGGAGGAGGGCCCGTGTCAGTGCCTCGAGTTCTTGGGGATAGAGCTCGACACGACATTGATGGAGGCCCGCCTTCCCCGTGAGAAGGTTGAGCAGCTCATGGGTCTCCTCGCAGTTTGCGTGGATGCTGGCTCTGCCTCGTTTCACGAGCTGGAGCAGGTTTGCGGGCATTTTGTCTTCGCGCAATCGGTTATTCCCATTGGCCGTTTCTTCACACGTCATGTCCGCGACTTCATGCGCACACTCTACCGCCTTCCCCACACCCTCCGCCATCGTATTCCTGCCGAGGCACGCAAGGATCTGGTCTGGTGGCGGCAGTTTTTGCCTTCTTTTAACGGCACATTCTCCATCTGCCCTCCGGCCCCCGAGTTGTGTGTCTACATGGACGCGAGCGGGAAGCTCGGTATTGGTGGTTATTGGGATGAGGTGTTCTTCTCAGAGCGTTGTCCCAAGAGTAAGATGGCTTTGCCCATCCACTGGAAGGAGATGTGGGCCGTTTTGCGGGCGGCCCAGATCTGGCATCAGCATTGGCGGGGATTTGAGGTGGTTCTCCACATCGACAATGAGGTGGTTGCTATCTGCCTCAACTCGGGTTCTATTAACCACCCCCCCCCACCCAGGCACTGTTTCGGAGCTTTGCTCTGTTGGCGTTGGAAGCAGGATTCACCTTTCGTTCTGTTTGGATTCCGACTGCTGAGAACCCGATCGCTGATGCTTTATCTCGTTTTCAGTGGCTGAACCTCGCCCAACTCCGGCCTCACTGGGTGCTCCCTCACCGGAGTGGCTCACGGCCCACTCACATCTCCACCCAACCGTTGCGGAGCTCTTGTGGTATGGACTCCGCGAGTCCACCCGTTCCAAGTACGATGGTCATGTTGGAATGTTCTGCCGGTTTGCCCGGGAGCAGGGTTTTACCTGTGCCGATGGTAGTGTGCTCCCAGCAGATGGGCCTGCTGTGCAGCTCTTCATTGCCACTAAAGCTTCCGTCGTACAGCCCGCCACTCTCTCGCGGTACCTCACAAGCCTTCGTACCATCCATACGGAGCACGGATGGTCCATCGAGGCTCTTAACAGCCCGATTCTCAAGTGTCTCGTGGCTGCCGCAGAACGACGTTATGGGACCAAGGCCCGGAAAGCCCGCCGCGCTATCACCCGTGAGATTCTCACGGACATCCTTGCACAACTCCCCGACAACCACGATGGGAGGATGCTCAAGGCCGCATTCACCCTCGCCTTCTCCGCATTTATGCGCTGCGGGGAGTTCACCATCGCTGATGGTGCCGTGTTTGACCCCTCCATTAATCTCACGGAGGCTTGCATCTCCCAGGTTACTGACGAGTCAATGCTCTGCGACATCCTGGCCAGCAAAACTGACGTCGGGCGGCGAGGTGCCCGTGTTCTCGTCGGGGCTCCCACTTGCGCTGTCGCACATCACCGAGCGTACCGCCAACTTCACCCATCCACGTCGCCTTTTGTGCCTCTATTCGTCACTTCCACCGGTGCTCCCCTCACGCGCTCCTACGCCCTCCGCGCACTCGACGATTGTCTCAAGAGGGCAGGGTATGATTCTTCCGAGTTCTCCGGCCATAGCTTTCAGTGCAGTGCTGCATTTGCAGCCGCGGAGGCAGGGTACACGCCGGAGCAGATCAAGCTCCTCGGCAGATGGAAGTCCGACGCGTGGAAGCTGTACGTCAACCAGCCCCTCTCCATCCTCCGTAACCTGTCCGCGGGGCTCTATCGTGTCGTACCGCCCATCCATCCCCGCCCTATCTCCACCCCACCATCCCATCGACTTACCATTCAACTTCCCACCCGCGCACCGGCACTGTCTCCCCTTCGCGTCACCATTCCCTCGTCTCCGCTGCCCCTCGTCATCCCCACTCCCCAAACGCCTGCGACCCGGCGGAGTGTCCCTCTTGGCTCAGGAGGTTCTACTACCTCCTCTGCCCCCCGCCTCCCACGCCGCTCCGCTGTTGCCGGCCCCTCGATTTCGGGCACCACAAGGGTGTCCCCCTCGCCATCCGCCTCGCCATCCCCCTTGGTGCCCCCTGCCGCCGGACCAGCACGTGGCGTTCCCATCCGCAATTGTTCCATCGCGCTCACTCGCACTGAGGCTACGCACGAGCGAGGATGGCACTGACACGCCCGCTGTTCTTGGAGTGCCTTCGGCGTTCTCGCGAGGTTCTCCCCCACCACTGGCTGGTCGCTCGCGAGTGCTTCCGTTTGGGCTGCCGAGGCCCTCCCTGTCCAGGAGCATAGCGGGCTCAGAGTAGCCATTTTTCCCATCACCTACATATTATATATCTCACGTACTCTAAAATGCGACCGTGACCCAATCCAGCTCTCGGTCGGGATTTTCCGTGCCCCTGAACTTGATCGATCTATTATAAAAGCCCCTCTCATCCTTTTCAGACAATCCCTTCAAGTCCGCCCCCAACAACTTAAGCCTCCAGAAACGTTCACAACTGGTCAGTTTTTTTTTTTTTTGCGTACATACATACATCTTTGCTGACATCCGCCTACTTTTCAGACCGTGAGTCGGTTGGACGCACCAGACCTCCATTTGCGTGGCCGCGAAAGCGAGGTTCGCAGGCGTACACAAGTTGCAAATCGCATCGCAGTATACCTGTACATGACGCTACAGCTGCATCAGTAACTTCGCAATTTACTTGTGGGCTTGTGGCCCTTTTCGCTTGTGCTCAAAAAAAAAAAGTCACCAAAATCATGTCTAGACACCAACGCGCACACTCAGTTTTTTTTTTTTTTGGCCGACTTGTGGGGTTTTGGACATAGCTTGTGGGCTTGTCGGCTTGTCGGCTTTTTCGGCTTGTACAAGCTTGTACAAGCACCGGCAAGTAAGTTGTTAAAAGGCCGATGTGCAAGACGGTGGGATTCCCAGCATCACCAACATTGAGCTCCGTCCGGGTACTCCTTTGTCTTTGATCGTCACCGTTCAGAAGTCCAAGGTTCGCGGTCCCGGTTGGTGAAATTCCCCTCGAATTTCGTTTGACACTGAGGATTTCCTGGCAGATACTCCTATTCAATATTTCTCTTTGCGTAGGCCGCAAGAAGATCCTTCTCCACTCTGGTCCATGGCGCAGTACACCTCAGTCTCTCACATCAACTTCGTGCCCCATGTATTCCGCCCATTGAAAATCACCTACATTTCTCAAGCTCAATATGCGGTGCGTTTTGCTACTTACACGTTCATGTCCCCCTGTTTATCGAATTTAGTTGTCGGCTGCGGTTCCCGCAAAGATCCCACTTCACAGCACAAATTCCTTGCGCAGATCAGGTTCACAAGTCTACGAATTTCTTATCCAGGACGACCAGACCACGCATTATATTCGCCGAGGGGGCGATCCGACACTACAGTGTTGAGCGCATACGCAGCTGGGGTGCGTGGAGGGTCGTATCATATGAATTCGCCTGGTAGAGGAATAGAGTGTCCGATATTTACAGCGATCGGCAACCTAAGGTTGTTTCCCAATACATATGTGAGCCCGTAAAGGAAGAAACTCCAGTGAAATTAGCCATTTGCCGCAGTTTGCATCAGACTCAACCAGGGGGGACGACGTCTGATTTGACAGCGAGGAGATTAACAGCGAGCACGCGAAAAGAGGACGAGTGGGAATGTGGGACTTCGGGCACGACAGCAGCGTTACTGAGCGGGGAGGGTTCGCGCGCGAAGACACAGACCGGCGGGCAAAGTGACAAGACCAGATAGCACAGGTACCTACGCCACCCCCTTCTACCTCAGGCGAAAGGCGTGCGAACGGCGCAATCTCGGGCTTGCATCTTCGAAGCCGCGTACGCGGCGTGGATTCGCGTCTGCATAACGTCCAGGTCAGCGAGGAGGACCGTACATACGCCATGAGAACCATCATGTTGCGCAGGGGATTGAAGTCATCGCAGGTTTCCGAGGGTTTCACATAAGTCGGACAGAGCGTCGGCTCTTTATACATAGTGTACACACATACATCTCTGGGCAGGCTATTCCTTGCTACCTGTGCTCATTGGCACCCGACGTGAACTAAACAAGCAGAGGAGACAGTGGATTGTGATGGGCAGGCCCTGTCAAAAGAGCAATTTAGAGATGCCTAAAAGTAGGGAAAGAGCTCACGAGTCATCAGTAACGCCCGAGCCGCCTGTGCCCGCGTTGTACCCGGCAGAGTCCCGTCAGAAACCTGGCCCACCGTCCTCTTCAATTGGTCGGGCTCCATGGACTCGGACTCCCCAGACTCGGATTCAGATTCATAATCAAATTCATCCTCGCAGTCAACGCCCGTTGTTCCAAGTAGGCCGTCGGCGTCGTTGCCGCCACCGCGCCCATCGATGTTCATCGACTCCCCGCCGTTGCCACCGCCGCGCGCATCCACGTTCATCGAGTTCGTCGGAGAGGTATCCTCGACGCCGCCAACAGCTGTTCCCGGTTCGCCTATGACATGCGGCATTCCAGCATCTGAAGTTGGCTGAGGAAGCGGGGTATCGAATTCACCATTCGGAAAGGGACCGGCGTCTTGCAAATCTTTGGGAAGGAAGAAGATTCGCTCGACAGCTGACGCCACCGCTATTTTATACAAAGATAGGGCATCGAAGGTCTCAGCCGGGAGTCCCTCGGCCCGGAGTTCCTGGAGCTTCGCATCGGCATTCAGCAACAAAGAAAAGACGGAAAGGGCCGTGTCCTGGGTTCGATTGGTCTTAAATTCCAAGGACATCAAGAGGCTACCAGCTGCATCCTGCAAATACGGTCCATTTTGTTGAGGATAGTACATCTTCCATGACTCGCGAGCGGTCGAGTCTGGTATGGTTTGACCCACGGGGCGCAGTGAACGCTGGGTATTCATAATGATAGGCTGGTTGTCCGCGAGGAAAAGCTTGGGATGAATAACAAGAACCACAACTTCGCGGACAACAAAGGGGTATTGCGTCGTCTGGGATAAATGTAAGAAACACGCTCAGTATGGTAGAGCCAATACCTCGCCGTACATCAAGGTTTCGTTTCGCCTTCGGATCATGGACGACTCGGTGTTCCCAATTGATGTTCTCGGATGTCAGAGCGGTAGCGATCTCGAAGATTTGTTTGAGCGGCACTGTAATGCAGAACGAGCCGCGTATGTCGAGCTCCCCGTGCCAATGCACATCCACTGCGTATTACTGTCAGATCCATCCGCAAGCTGAAATCTAAGTGTACTCAACACCCCACACAATTAACCAAACTATCCAGAAAGAATTCGCGTCTCCCGTTGAATCCTTGCCGAGTCAGAATAAATTCCTACTCGGTTACATTAAGGTCACTTTCACAGCTCGATGCGAGAACCACGTACCACCTGCCTCTTCAGATTAACTTTGCCTGGTCTGTTCTTCGTCCGAATTGCGTTGACTAAGTGGCACGCCTGTATTCCACCGGAGAGCGATCCAGTGAGGAAACACCGCTGGTCATGAAAGAGTACGCGATGCGAGAGATAACTTTGTACCCCGTTGCTGTTGGCAGACGAGGCGGATCGAATGGAAGCGGGGGCGGTCGTACGAAGATCAGGATTCAGGAGAGGGTTTTTTGGTAGATTCTTGGCAACTCCCGTAATGACGACGACATTGTTGTTGCTTTTGGAAAAGTTCGCCATTAGTAGTTACAGTTGCGCGCGAGAGTAGGCAGTGCTGAGAGGCGCGTCCCAATTTGGACAGTGATGGTTGAGCACGTGTGTTGATCTGTGTGTGCGATCCAGAGATCGCTTGGCCAACTGGGCGACCGCAACGGCTCAATCTCGAACAAATCTTCTTCAATCCACAGGCTCCCGGGCTCGTTCTGCTCCTAGGATGCGGGACCTCGATCTATAGCGCCACAGGGCAAGATTTCTTGGTACCCACTGTCGCTACAGACCGATGAAGAATTTCCCTTCGTTTTGAGTGGCTCCGGATGGTCACTCCCGTATCAAACTAGCGCGTTGCACTGACGGTCTGAAACTTGGCAAGGGCAATGATGTTGATGAAACCCTCCTCCTAGTATGTGCTTCAATATTTTGGACATGTTCACCCCTTCTCACCACGATCCATTACCCCAAACCACCTGATTTTCACATCCCAGATCTTCGGATTTTTTCTGAGAGTTGTTGGTGTCTGGGGACCAAGGGATATATATAAGTGCGTCCTAATACTCCCCATTAGTCTGCCTGTAACTTATTTTGGTCCTCCTGGCGCAATATCCTTCACGCGGCACGCAAATCGGTGGGGATACTGATTCCCGCCATCCCGATCCCATCCGAGCTTCGTTTTTCTACCCATCTTGTAGCATTCATGTAGCCGCCGACCACATGCAATCATGCATACATCCCATATCAACTATTCCTGAGCCATACGACCGTCGGATTGGACGTCCGCGGCTTATTTGGTGGGGTGGCCAACTACCTAGTTATTTAGCTTTGTTGGTTGACCGGCGGGAAAATATTCACTGCAGCCCTCACACCTGGTTTAAATTCATGCAAACCACCTGGACTTGTTCCTAGGATGTCTACCATCCTTCTCAAACACCCGGGATCCAATACGCTCAGCGATGCCATGTAACAGGGGTCGGGAATGCCGTAGCGGCCAACTACCCAGTCCGAAATAGTAGGAGCTTTCTGCGAAAGCCCAACGCTTCTCATTCAACATTGTTCCTCCCGAGCTTCTAGATCTCCCTTTCATTTTTGTCCTAGTGGCAAAAAAGAATTACACCAGCATGGCCTCATTTTATGTTCTTATTTCTGTGCTGACTGACTTGGGGCGGCCAAGTCTCGGCTCAGACCTGTTCCTCGGCTTGCGGCTACAAAGATTCTAACGGGAATTTGTGGGTGGGTCGCAATAAATATTAGCCTGACTTTTACTTTGAATAACAAGTCCTGCAGCGAGAATCCATCACATGGACTTTCGCCCAAGCCGCCGATCCTCTGGCGGTAGTCAACGTCGATTGGATCATCGGTACGAATCTCGAGAATCAGTCAACATCTACAAATATACAGTATATATCTGCAAATGTGTTGGCATATCGAGGTGCGCTGGGATTGAAGGCCTCTGCTGTGAGCGCGGCGTCCGACATTATTTGAAGGGGTCGCACTCACCCCCAGATAAACTTAGTACGACAACAGCGGCTCGGTCAAGAGCGGAGAAATATTTACCCAGAGAAATGTCATTCTCTATGGGTCGTTCAGAATGCAAGCCGAAGTACCCACTGTGCCAGGCGTTGTTTCTGTTTAACTCTCCCTGGACTCTCACCACGTTCATAGGCTTCTTCACATACTTCAACGACACTCAAGAGCAGTTGTGTCTTCTGATTCCAATTTCTGCAGGAGGGCCATTACACCAACCAGCCTGGCCAACTGCCTGACACGGACCCCGACCCAGATGCCACAAAAGTTGGTTTCACATTTTATCGAGAGTGCACGAGGTTCACCTCTTACCAGGACGTGAAGATCGCAGGGGCGAACCTCAAGTATGCATTCCAATTTTTTCCTTCTGTCCGCATTGATTGGCTGCCGTCTCAAACGATATACTCTTACACTGGTTCCGTCAACAATGCTGTAGGCCGTCCTGGATATCCGTTTCTTGGCCTGATTTCGTTGTCTCTGTTAGTCCAGCACTACCACGATTTCGAAGAACGTCCCCGCTACTACTTCTGCAGTCGTCCTCAACGTCTGGAGCAACGGTGACCCGTCAGTAAGCCCACCTCCAAAAAAGTTCGCATAAATGATTTGTCTGCAGCAATTTCTCCAATGGCCCCCCGAAAGCAGACGCCATCGCTACTGTCCAGTCCGTGCAGCTGTATTTCAACTCTACTACCCTCTCCGAAGCATCCTTTACTTCGGCTTGCCAGGCCGCTGGAAATGTCGACCCGTGCAGTGTATAAACTGGACTGTAATAGTGTACATTATGGTACGTAGGATGGACATAAGATAAATACGCAGACACATCCTTGCCGATAAGTAATACATCCAGCGCCTACCTAAGATACACCCGATTAGTATGATTGATGTTGGCCGTTGACCGATGCGCATGTTACGACGAGTCTGCTCGGGCAAGGGATGCGGGGTATCGTGGCGGAGAGTGTGCAAATACACCAGTCCGGTGCCCACATCTAGAGCCGTCCTTCGACACGCTCCTCGATGAGCTGGGTGATGGCAGGTCCGTGGGCGGGGATATAGTCTTTTTGGAAGCCATCAGGGTAATCCACGTTGGGCTTGCCCTCCCCTATCCCTTCAGTCCGATAGCTATACGACAACTCAGTAGACGGCAAAAGATGTGGAAGAAAACGTACGTGTCGTTCCATACAGCAAAATGCTTCATGCCTATAACAAACAAGTAGAAGTCAGATTAGACCTATCAATAAAGCGAAAATGGCCGACCTAAAGCGTGAGTAGTCCATTGGTAGTCGTGGGCGAAGCCTTGAGGATAGAATATCTCGATGACAGTCGAGATGCGCGTAGGATGCATCATGACCAAGTGTGTGAGTCCATTGCCATGCACGCCCAACAAAATCTAATCAGTCGATCAGCAAAACAAATGGAATAGGGGCACACGGCGTACAGTTGTTCGCGCAATAACTTGCAGCTGCTCATCCTTCGTCATTCGCTCTGCCTCCATGACGTTCAGTTCCCATGAAGGGCCTTTGCGCTTAACGAGTTCCTCCAACGCGCTAACTAGTCCGGCGTGGCTTTCGGAGGTCAGCTTTCGATTTCCAGCGCTTTGGCGGCTGATATAGGTGATTACTATCTTCGAAGGCATCGGCAGTTTCTGGTCTCCTTTAGCTACGTCGCCGCTCAAAACCACCTGCTCGTTGTTGTCGGGAGGGGCCAAGTCTGCGCCCGCGAAGCGCAACACTGCGCTTCGCACCGGCTCCCACCACCCGCCGACACGTGCACCAACTAGTTGATCCTTGCTGCGCATCGCCTCGACCGCCTCTGCTGCGATCCTCTGTGTCTGAGAACCACATATTGGCCCTCTGTGCGACGCACTCCTGTCCGTGAGCAGTAGGAGGGGGAAGTGCCATGCTCGACTACCGGAAGAGGTGGTCGTTACCCGGTCCTCCCAATCTTCCTGTACTTCAACGGTGGTGCCGGGGAACGCTGCCCGCATAAAATACGCGTTGAACCCCGGGCCGTCCCGCCATCCGTCTGCATTCGAGCGAGCGAAGATCACTCGGTGGATAGGTGGTGGGGCAGGATGGGGTCCAAGCATGTATTCACGGTCTGGATCCGAGGAAGAGGCGGAGAACGCGCCGTGCCAGAAAGCCTGGACTCCGAAGAATAGTTCGGCCACAAGATGATAAAAATGCCGGAGGAACTGCCGTGGCTCATTGACAAGGACCTGATGAATGTGCGGCGTAAGGACGGCGGGAACGTATATGACGGACGCGGGAAATACATGCCGTGTTTCCATCCACGGACAAAACTCGGTTTTTCCGCCCACTGCGGACATCTTCTCCCCACCGTCGCTGGGCCTCGAAGGGCGTCAGGAACGCCATGCTGTAACGCGTCGGTTCACGGGCTGCAATATTTTCCTGAGATATGACTGAGGACAAATCAAATTCAAAGGCAAAGAGAATTACCGGGTTGTTTATTGCTTCGAGTGGGGTGCTAGTCATTAATCGTATCTCTGGATAGTCCGACGGGGTGTTGGAAACAATGTAAAAGGTGTCATTAGACATGTACAGATTGCTGAATACTGTCAAGAACAAATTGGGTCAATAAATCTAACTAATGAAATCAAACGCACATGTCCATCCTGGTGCATGATGCACAATAGATGTCTCTGGTAATTCCAGAGCCAAATCGACCGGGCTCAACAAGGTGGGACCAGACGAGGGCTGGGCAGCCACAGTGGTCGTCGCGATTTCGAAAACGGTGGTGGTTCTGATGTGAACCTGCGGCGGCGGGACATCTGCAGGGAAACCGGGGGGATCACGGGCCGCTTCAATGAGGATTTCTTGAGGCGCGGTCTCGTAGGGGAAGAATACGGCGACAAGGTGCATGATAGATGCCCCCAGCAGTAGGAGGACCGCATCTCTGCGCGTCAGTGCATGGCGAATGGCCATGAGAGACTAGAGCTAAGCCCAGAGGGCACGGAGGATGTGCGGCTCAGGGACGTTATTCGAGACGGGTGAATATGGCTTAAATAGAGAGGGGAACTGCGACCGACGTGAGCAATTAAATGCTCAAAGCCAAGGGTGCCGTTATGCGATGCTGTGGGCAATCATAACTTATCAGTCGCGGATATCGTACGCCGTACTGTGAACTGTCTCTTACTCTGGGTTGTTCTCGCGCCACTATCGCCTGCGGGGAAATGCGGATATGTATCACGGCGAGAGTGCATTCTGCAGGCCCGGGGTACACAATCAAGGCCATCATCCGCGTCCACCGGCCATATCTTTCTTGCCCGGGGATCTTCTGACGCGCGGTGACTCGTTTCTCGGCGTCAACGCGGCGTCGCTGTGAAACTGAAAACCCTTGACACGTATACCACGGTATTTATTCACGATAGAGCGCGTAAAGAGCGTGGAAAACGGAGGGTCGGCCTTGCGGTCGGCGCGTCAGCGCATCAGACATCGATGGAAACAGGTGGAAACATGGCCGACCGATGTTTCTAATTGGGAGGCCACGTCAAGGAGACGGCCATCACACGGCCCTCGCGGCCACCACTGAGGCCGAACTTCACAAGTCCTTCAGGCCTTCAGACCTAAGCAAGCAAAGAAGTTCACATCATGAGGACCAATGGAATGATAATGATAATATACATCCATCTACGCTATAACGAACATCGAAAACTGGTTGTACGGTATTCACTGTTACCGCGAGATAAACCCACCGTACCTGGCCTAGTAGCGTACTCTACATAAAGTAGGCAGGGGTTTTGCGCGGCAGTAACTAAAATGGGGTTGTAGAATGCTTATTTACCTAAAGAAATGAGAGGAGAGTAAATTGAAAACGAGAGGGGAACAAGGGGATCTCAGTAAAACGACGTGGAGTGTATCGAGTAAACGCGAATGTGGCTGGGGCGACGTCGAGTTGGTGCGTGGCGAGGTTGGTCATGAAACTACGGTAGGGGAAGGTGTGCGCGAGTCCTACGCCAATGTCATGAAGGAACAGATGCTGCCGCAATAGCTTTCAGCATGTGGTCGTCATGTTCCTTCTCCATGACACCATAAGGTGCAACTGTGGGGGCCCAGACATCGAGATCGGACAGAGTCGCTGGGTATCTTCCTTGGCCCGCGAGAGCGGCCCAATCGAAGTCAACGAGGACTGCTCGGTTGTCACATATCATGATGTTCGGAAGGCGGAGGTCCCCGAAGACAATATTATGATCGTGGAGCAGGCCAATCGCCCTCCGAGCATCCTCCACAACGAAGTGGGGAAGGGGGGTTCCCTGACGATAACTCCAATGGCTGGCCATCATACCCGCAACCCTCTCCATGACGACCATGACAAGGCGCCCGCGAACTGAACAGTGATAGTATAGCTTGGGAGCGAGGTTCATCCCGGCCAGCAATTCGTGCGCCTCCACATTGTAGCGCCGAGCAAATTTGACAATCACCTCGCGACCCTCAGGAATCGAGTTGTGTCCGCCCCCCAAAGCCACGAACACAGCGTGCCTTGTGTTCGCTTCCCAGTCGCCGTCGAGGAGTGGGTCGATTGCCACGCTTGTGAGACGAGAAAGCTTATACAAGAAACGTAGGTTGAGGGCTGTTGTGATCTGCTCGAACGGCTGTTCCGCAGATATCGGGGAAGGCAGATGGAGGGCAGAGGAGTATTCGAGAGGACGTGTCGGCTCTGTCCGGAGGGCCGTGTAGTATGTCTTGAGGCCAGTGAAGGTCGTCTGCAGTATTGCGAGAACACGCGCGAGGCAGAGAACCTGATCCTCGAGATGTATGCTGTCATGCAAATTCATCGAAAACAGGTGATCCACCTGGGCGACGTCGGTATAGATGGCGGCACATATTTCAAATTGAGTGGATGCCAGACTCAAGAGAACCAGAGGCAAGACACTGCGATCACGGAAGTGTCCGATCTAAGTCTGGGTCAGATTTTTAAGTAGAAAGAGAGCATTATTGTACGAGCCTCCTCAGGCTTGGCCGGGTCAACGCTGTCTACGATCTTTTCGTAATCCGCAATCGTCTGCGCAGTCGGATCGCCGTTATTTCCCCTCTCATTTTTTAGTTCAAACACTTGGCCGTCCCATATTGCCTTGGGTTTGACGGAACCGCCTTCCAACCTATACTGCCACTGAGCGCCCGGAAAGATCCTGTCGATGACGGGACGAATGGCGTTCTCGCGTCCAACCTCTGTAGGATAGAAAGCTAAACTCAGTCGTATGAGCTCCTGGGTCTGCTCCAGTATCCAAGTAGAGGGGGCTGGCCCGCAATGCAAGTTGGCGAGGGCGTCCGTCAGGTCGGCAAGATGGGAGTTGTACAGAGCGACGGGGAGACCGCAGCGACCAAACGGACGTCCAGCTAAGGTGGCGGGATGGGTATAGATGACAACAGGATTTTTGCTGCACTCTGACGGTGCGCTGAGCTGCCTAAGATGCATTAAATTGTTGTTGCGATCTACCGCACAGTTTAGTAGTTCCGTGACACAGTGAGAAGGGAAGAAACACGCTCTGAACAGCTGGGTAGCGTGAACGTAGCTCCACTGGAAGCGCGCCGAGAGATGACACCCCTTTAGCAAATGAATCAACTCGAATATCCAATTCTGCTCAAAAAACGCACGCATAACAACTGCTCGCGGATAATTAATCACAACTCTCTGGGGATGGCTGAGAAGACGTACGATTGGATTCGACTACAGCGATGTGGATTCGGTTTTGGGAGGGGCCATGGTGCCAGATAAACCCGATCGAGTACGCAAGCGGGAGTGTATCCTCAATTATTGCGCCCAATACGTTGAGTAAACGGTCGCGAAGTCCGTATTTAGACTCTCTTGGTGCCGGTTCAAAGTCGGTCAACTGGACGTCGTCAGTATCCAGGTACTTTGGCACATCTGCTCCGACCACCTTGAAGTAAAAGAGCTCCGTTTTCTTCGGTAATGCGAGCACGTCATGTGCCTCAATGTCAAGAGAGCCTAGGGGGTCATCTTCGCCGACACGGACAGGGAACACGCGCGGTTCGCCCAGAAGGGGGCAACGAATGACGGTCAGATAGAGCATAGACAATAGGCGGAATTGACAAGAGAATTAAGAGACTAAGTGTCGGCTAACGCCGTCTAGTGCCTCGCTTTCTGTTGGTGTTGGTGGTGGTGACCGTGGTGTAGGAGGAAAGCGGCTTATGCACCAAAAGGTTAGATCCTGGTGCGGACGGGCCTTATGTTGGATCCCAACGCGGACGAAATGCGCGAAAAAAACCTCTATGTTAGATCCGAATTGTGGACGGAGATGGCCGGTCGGAGCTGATGCCCAGTGAGAAAGCTAGACTCGTAACCTGTCTGCCGCTGTCTCGGTCACCCAGACGTTCGGTAGCTATCCCTCCGGCCCGCGTTGATCCTTGCCACGCGAGTTTCGGTTAAAAATGATGGGCGGGATAGCTACCAGAACGTCTGGGGCATTTGGTATAGTAACACCCCCCATGGTGTCACATCAGTCACTAGATCAGTAGATTAGCGCTATCTATCTCTAATCCATCAATCAATCTGCGATCGCTCCTGTCTGCCTCTCCTCCTGCCCTTCGATGCCGCCCTCTACAAGCTCTACTGTTGAAGAAGAATGGTCTTTCTTTGAGGACCACTACGAAGACCTTGATCACTCGGAACCGGACTCGGATCGTTCCGAAATTGGACCAGATCCGATGTCTTCATCAGACTCGGAACCTGACACTGATGAGCCCAGTGGCGCACCACAGACACCATCTATGGGACTTCGGGCCCAGGCAATTATTCGGGTTTTACAGTTCATGGATGGAAACGGTGTTACCTTGGCCAATTTATTGGATGGTATAAGCTGGGGAGATGAGGACTGTACATCAAATGCCAAAATCCGCAACGAACGGACAAGACTTTTGAATAGCCCAGAGCTTCCAGGAATTTTGCGACGCTGGTGGAAACCTCCGAGACCGTCACGGAGCAAGAAGCGTAGGCCGAATGGAGCCCGGGCTGTGATGCAAGAGTTTTCATTGGAATGCACCCAGCAGATACTTGAAGTGGAGCTAGAGAGCCTGGAGAAGCTTTTCAAATCCCCTGTGGGAGAGGATATCAAAGAAGAACATCTGACAGGGATATCATTTCACAAGATGGTCACACAGGTCAAGGACATGGCACCCAACCTTTGGAAAGTCTTGTTTAGATTGGCCCGTACAGAGCCCCAGCAGAAACGAAATCCTCACAAGAACCCTGCAAATGTCAGTCAACCTTTTTTTTTTTTTGATACAACCATTAACTCAAATCTGCAGACAATTCTGATCATGATCTCAATGTTCTCCTACAGTCGAACACACCATCGTGGCCGACTGCAGAAACTATTTTCCATTTACTTCAAGTTTCGGGGCCTTTCTGCAAAAGGTTTTGACACACTCCACGCAATCGGTCTCACGATGAGCAACAAATGGACAGGGAATGCGGTTGGCAGAATTTCTGCAGAGTCTATGACAGCCATGAAACGTCTAATGGACCTCTTCCCGTGGATCATGTCTTATGATAATGCCCTTGTGCCATTTCGAGTATTTGCCCAGCGGATTGATCACCAATCTGGGGTAGGTAACGGCACAGCAGGTACCGTCTACATCAGGCGCAGTGCAAAACCCCTCCCCTCCACCATCAACCGAGACCTACAGGAGATGCGAGCCATGGGAATGGCAAATCCTCTCAATGCCTTCGATATTTTTGAGATAGCAGAGCTTGCAGATTTGCGCCGCTACCCTCATACCATCTATCTGATCCTTCAGTATCTCTTCAATTCCCCTGACTTCAATTTTTCGACCTACGATGGACGTGATCATGACTTGCTTCAACAACCTCCCCCTATCCGACAACTACCGTTTGGCAAAGAACATATATTCCTGCAGTATCTACTGGGAACAGTCAATATTCCAGAGGCCAGTTACGAGGACAATTCACGGTTGATTGAAGAGTGGCTTAAACAGTTGGGTCGAGACTCTCCTGAGTGGCAGAAGAAAATTGCCCTTGAGTTGGTCATGGCCTGGGTTGGAGACCAGCTCACTGTTGACCGCCTCCGCAATCTCTTTAGATTCCGAGCAGAGGATGATAACTCTTTCGAGAGACTTGACTGGTTGGTCATTCCACCTGGATGGCTACATATTCAAATGGCCTTTGCAAACTCCATACACAAGCAGCATCTAGGTACCAGGAAGGGTCGTGGCCTCAGTGCAGCATTCGATATTTTGGGACGCAAGGGTCTCCAATCTGCTCACACTCAAGGCCCATTTTTCCACGATCTCAGCGAGGCTCTGCACTTCATTGCAGAGGCCCAGGTACGTGAGGTCTGGCTTCAAGTTGGCGGGGTCAAAACCCTGGCAGATCTGCGAACTAGAACACCCGAAGACCTCCACAGATTAGCTGAGAAAATATTTTCCAGGCATGCATCAAATGCAGCTCTAGCTTATCTCAAACAGAGAAAGATTGTGGACGATCTCAAGACACAGTCAATTATGTTCCTCCGTGATGTCCTTCCTTTTGTTCTTCTTCGATCTGCTGTTCGCAGCGGTGATGTCGGGATTATGGAGGATATGATACCCCCTGATGCTTTACCGATTTCTTGGTGGCCGTAACTCCAATTACGCGGGAGAAATGCTAGAGATGCTGCAGGGACTTCATCGTGAGTGGCCGCCTGAGCTCTGGTATGCAATTGAATTTCACTGCACTTTGTAACTCTGACAACAATATTGCAGTGAATTTGTCCGTGAAAATTGTTTTGTGATAAATAACACTGGCAGGCCAAACGGGTTCATGCCAGTGGATGAAGCACAAGAGATGAATATAAAAGACATCAAGGTGCGGCCATTTCCTTGCTGCCTTACTTTTATTAATTTTTAAAACAGGTCACATACCGTTCTGAAGGTGATTGGAAGTTCCTGAAGAAGCTGCACCCAGCAATCCATGTTATACGTGCCGTAAATTCTCACATGGAAACAGAGTTCAAAACCTGAGTACGCGGCAGCAAGCACACTGTACCAAAGAAGGAACTCGATATACAAGAGCTACAGAAATGGTATAGTTCTTCGGAGGTACATAAATTGACACCTGGTCGTGTCCTCAAAAAAAGCACCAAAAAGCAATCTTCAGATGTCCCGAAAGACGTCCTGGCAAAAGGAAATGCTGGGATACAGACAAGTGAAAGCATGGCAAATTGGATAGAAACCCGAACGATTGAGGGGGCCACGACACAGGACTGGGATGTTGGGGTCTCAGACTCTTCAGACGAGGAGTAGATAATTAAATAGAATCATTATTTCGAGTCTCCCGGGGTACTAAGAACTGAGTACGGTAAGAATAATCGCTAGGGCGTGAGGTAGGCAAATTATAAGGAAGTGAGGGGGACACAGCAATTATAGAAGTAGAATGTTGCCGAGCAGGTATGTTTGATAAGAATGGATTGTATGCGGGCTCATGTGGAGTCTCGCGGTGCTGATACACATACCCATGGTGTGGCGGAGCTCTGTGCATGTGAAGTGGTGTATATGGGATGTTGGACGGTGTGGTGGAATAGCTGGGCGGCAATGGAGGAGTTTGGACAGAATGATGTGGAGTTTCCGAAATAGGCAGTGAAGAATAGTTGCGATCTTGTACGATGTTGGGCGTGTTGGATGAGGGCCTGTGCGACCACATCGAGCTGGATGGGGTAGGGTAGGTATTGTATGGAGTCCTGTACACCGTGCCCGACATGAATTGACTCGGTTGCCCCATTGGGATTTGTTGCGGTGTATACGGCATGGACGGTGTGTGGTAAGTCGATGGCGTAGGTTGCTCGGGTGGGAAGTAAGGTAGTGGCGTGCACGGGATCTGCGAAGTAGAAGGCGCGGAAAACAGGTGGGGAGCAACGGGAGCGACAGGACTCGATGTAGATGGCGGTGTCGGCATATTCTTGTCATAACTTTAGCTGTAGACCCGCCGGAAAAATTAAAAAAGACTCACCACTGGAAGCGATGCCAATGCCATCCTGCGTGCAGCCCATCCCCGACCCATAGGCTTCGGTTTGGCAGCAGCAGAAGCTGCATTACGCCGTTGGGTCGCTTGCCGCCGCTCGTCCCTCCTGCGTAGTTTTTCCCGTTCCTTTTCTACCTGCACACCCTCATCCACTCTGCGAAGTATCTCCAGGATTTCTTCCCCGTGTCATTGGGCAAGCATCCACGAGGGACTAAGCTCCTTTAAGGCGTTGGGCGAATCGATACGGCGCGATGCGAGGGCCGTGAGAACAGGGTCAGGCATAATAGCCGCCTCTGGAACAGAACTTTTCTGGTACCTTTCGAGGAAAACCCGCAGGCGCCAGCGTTCGAGGGCCACCCGAGCGGTCTGCAGATGGTCTTTACGACGTGTTTTGGGGCCATTCCGACGAACGATGGGACGTTTTCCGTTCGCGTTTGTATTTTTTGATGGGGTGGAATGTGCACTCGATGGAGGTGAGGATTGGTCCGGTGTTGTGGGTCGTTCTTGGGGCTGCGCTGGGGCCACAGCTGCGCGACGAATACAGTTGTCACAGCAGTCGCCGGTCGGAGCTGAAAACGAAGGTGAGTGCAAAAATACATGGTAGTTATTAATCACTCACGACGACGCGGGGGGTTGCTGAAGTACCGATCGGCCATATCACGGCGGCAAAGCTTGGTGGTAATGTACTCACGCAGGATCGGATCGACATTCTTTACCCACACCTTTCCATCGTTCGGCTCCTCAACACTATCCAGCGCGTAAAAACCCCCCGCACTTTTCGGCACAGCGGCAGCACCCCCTTCATCCTCGGATTCCGAGCTGGAACCGGAATCCGAAGAGTCAGGATCTGCCGCTGCTTCACCTTTGGCCTTACCCTTCCGCTTCCGCTTCTTTTTGCGCTGAAACATTGATTTCTCGACGAGAAGAATTGCCCGGGCCTGCAACTCCGGGGAGCGGCCAGCACGACCTGCACGCTGGATCCAGATGGGGAGAGAACCGGGAACTCCGAACTGAATAATAAGTTTGATATCTGGGATATCTGCGCCCTATCAACGAGGATGGGATGAGCAGAACGTAAAAGATTAAAATATCAATCATTTGTAACGTACCATTCTGGCTGCCTCCGTTGCAACGAGGATTTTGATTTTGCCCCGCCGAAAATCCCTCATGACACGCTGCTTCGCTTTTGCGGTTCGATGGGCGTGTAGAAAACCGATAGAACTGCGTGGGAGATGATGGTAGAGGCGTCAAAGGTGTCTCGTAATTATCTGGGTTTTCTTGACAGCGTTGGTGAATACAATCCCTTTCGGCAGATCCGCGGTGGAGCGCACATCCTCTGGTTTGGGCAAGTGTGCGTTGATGGCTGCGTAGTCCTTCGCACTGTTCATTTTGATGACAGAGGGAGTGATGTTCGGGCGGTCATTTCCGAGATTAATGAAGAAGGCTTCATCCAAGTTGAGATCCAGACTCAAGCAGATGTCTTTGAGTGCAGCTGGACTCAAAGTGGCTGACGTAGCGAGAATGGGGGACCCAGCTGGAAGAAGAACACGTAGTTTATCCAGCAATGCGTAGTGGGGCCGGAAATCTCCACCCCATTGAGACGCGCAGTGGGCTTCATCGATGATAGACCCTAATACTCGTTTCCCCGTGGCTGGATCTCAGAGCCATTTGCGGAATTCCTGGTGCTCGAGGCACATCTCGGGTGAAGTGAAGATGGCATTGTGGGTCTGTCCATCGAGTTCCTGGGGAAAATGAGCCAACAAATCATGTTCGTGTGCAAACGACGCATACCTTTTGCAAATCGCGTGAGTACGTGTCTCCGTTTACTGCCGCAGCTTTCAAGCCCATCTTCTCGAATCTTTTGGCCTGAAAATATTTGGGTAAAGGCAGGTCCTGGCTGGGATACCAATTACCTGATCCTCCTGTAACACCTTAAGCGGGGATATGCCCAGGGAATATTTGTCGCGATGTAGCAGCAGCGGCATCATGAACGGCATAGTCTTTCCCGCACCCGTCCCGGTGATGGCCACGACATCCAGGCCAAGCAAGAACAC
Source organism: Mycena maculata (assembly GCA_029448575.1). Classification (NCBI taxonomy): domain Eukaryota; kingdom Fungi; phylum Basidiomycota; class Agaricomycetes; order Agaricales; family Mycenaceae; genus Mycena; species Mycena maculata. Next base: position 195,466 of record JARJLG010000045.1, on the reverse strand, counting down.
CTCGGATACATCCAGCTGCCACTCATAAGCAGGTTTCTTGAAGCTGTCTTCAAAAAGACGTGCCAAGTCGTGTCGGGTCGCCTCGGAGTCGTAGCCGTTCTTTTTACGCGCTTTTTTGGGTGCGGCCCGAAGAATACGCTGAGATTCTGCGGCGCGTTTGACGTGATCATCTTCTCGCGGCATGAGATTGGGCAGGACGGTGCCAAACGGGCGGCGTGTCGAAGGTCAGTCGAGGTGTCAAGGCTTGATGATTTCACACAAGTTGTATACGGGGATATGATAACAGATGGTGACTGATGTGACTCCATGGGGGGTGTTATTATCGGCGACTGGGAAACCAGCCAAACTAGGATACCAGCCACTTACTTCCAATTGAGTCAAGAGCTCCTGTTACATCTAAGTTTGGAGTTTTGGGAGGGAATAGGACCTCGAAGGCTGGTGCATACCAAGTTTCAACCAAAAGTGGTAGTCGGATCACAAGTTACGACACATGCAGCACCGGCCGAAGAGCTCCGATCACCGTTTTCCTGTTCCGCCACGACCGTCGTCATTCAAGGTCTACCAATTTTCTGTCTTTTGGCGACTTCTTGGGCTCATTCTTCTCGTATGACCCCGCGCTTCAATCCTGGGTGAAATTCAACGCACATTCACCTGCCGCTATGCCACAATAAGCCCACTTAACCTGCAATTCACTCCGGAGTGGCTCAGGCTGGTTATGTCTACAACTTGCAACCCATCCATGCTGTGGGTCTGGATTTTTTCGAGAGTTTCTGTAATTAGGTATTCTACGCTGTGGTATGTGCTCAAACCCTCCTGCTTTCAGGTCCCGTCTCATTTATTGTCTTTTACCCCGACCGCCTGAAATTTGGTGCGCGAGATATTTGTATTTTTCTGGGGAACTGGTGCCATCTCGGCAGGACAATGAGTGGTATAGCATGTCGGCATACTTCATATTAAATAATATATTGCTCATCTTGGCCCGCCACGGCGGGTGGTCCCGACGGGCCACTGTTATAACGGAGATCCTTGATTCCGGCTGTTCCCTCTGCCCTTACACCCACCGAATTTGCCCAGTCCCATGCCTTGAAAATACCCCGCAAGCATACCATATGGTGCCCAGACCAGGCCTGGTCTATTGCTAATTGAAAAGACCGTGGGTTTGTGCTCATTGCACTCGACTGGCGGGGTGGCTGGTTTCCTAGTATTTGGCCATGTTGGTGGTAGCGACCAAAATAAATTCACTGCTGTATTCACAAGGCACGTAAAATCGAAGAAATTATCTACAACTACTCATAGGATGCCTGCCTTTGTTCCAATACACGATGACTTGTATAGAGCCAATGTGGCCTTCGAGAACCAGCCCTAAATGCTTAAGTGGCCGGTTACCCAGTCGACAATAATACTATACGAGATGCCCCAGACGTTCCGGTGTGTTCTCCGTCCATCATTCTTAAGCGAAACTCGCGTGGCACGGAACACACCGGAACGTCTGGGTTACCGAGACAGGTCTGCCGCGGCATCTCTAAGTGCAAGCACTTTGCCGCAGACTGGTACAACTCGGGACAAACAATTGGCCTGAGCGAGGAGTTTGAAATTTTGAATGGTGCCGATCACGGCCATCAGACGTATTTCCAAATGCCATCATTTCCCAAGTAAACTCGGACGTTTCGTGCACCATCCCGGTAGGCTATTAAAAAAAATCTGAAGAGACAGATTTCAAGATATACGGCTATATATCCTTGTTTCTCTTTTGAGTTTTCACTCTGCCTTGAAATCCACACACCCAGGATGGGAACCTTTTAAGGTCACTTAAAAGACCTATGGAAAGAATGTGTATTTGTAGTCTAATATATCTTGATTGATTTAGCGAGATTCAATGAAGTAAGAAAGGATTACAGACACAACCAGAATTCATAGGCCTTTTCGACTTGATTGATTTCTATCTTATTCACCATGTAAGAAAGGTGTCTGAAAAGAATGTCAATGAGGTGCCAAATCAACCATATTTGATTTTTGGGGTATCGACGGTACACAAAAGCACATTGTAAAGTACATGTTTTAGGCCAATGAGGGATTTTTGCCATTGGATCGGAAAATGCCGGACAAATAGCAAAAATCCCTCATTGGCCTAAAACATGTACTTTACAATGTGCTTTTATGTACAGTCGATACCCCAAAAATCAAATGTGGTTGATTTGGCACCTGATTGATGTTCTTTTCAGACACCTTTCTTACATGGTGAATAAGATAGAAATCAATCAAGTCGAAAAGACCTATGAATTCTAGTTGTGTCTGTAATCCTTTCTTACTTCATTGAATCTCACTAAATCAATCAAGATATATGAAACTACAGATACACATTCTTTTCATAGGTCTTTTAAGCGATCTTAAAAGGTTCCCATCCTGGGTGTGCCAGCCCAGAACACGAGAGAAGGAAAAAGTTTAAACTCCGCGCGCAGGCCAATCGATCAACCCGAGATGTACCAGTCTGCCTGCGGCAAACTGCTTGCAGTACCTCAAATGCCGTAGCGCAGACTGGTGACGAGTCTATGAGAAAGCCAGCGAAGGAGGTTGAGCCAGAATGAGGCAGATCGAGGAGTCTGACAGGTCCTCAATCTGCCTCGATATTCTGGACATGCCTCATTGTACCTCGATGTAAAATGACCCAGATTGAGCGGCATTGAGGGGTGTGTAAATTGTATTGATTCAGATCGAGGCACATTGAGAGACTTGAAAGCCAAGTATATTTGGCACTGCTACTACAGGTACACAGGATATGTAAGACTACGATGCCCAGTCCGCACGCTGCGGACTGCCCATACCCACGCTGAGCTGTCGCAGAAGCGCCATCGTCTTGCTGGCGGGGGTGAATTATGACCAAATCGAAAGGCAACCGAAGAACTCACAAGGAACTTAGATGCATCCGGGAATCCTATGCAAATGAATGGTAAGCAAGAGAGAAGAGACGATGGAAGCGATGGTGTGTGTACATGTCTCTGTGCCCCGTCTAATGAATGAGGACTAAATATAAGAGAATTAGCAGGATAAGCGGCCCACAAATGGAACACACACCATCGGGATGAGCTAACACGGGTGCAGACACTGTGCATTGCGCAGAAGTCAGTTCCACACCGCTGCAGATACTTGAGATTAACAGGACAGGAGGCGAGAAGGGCACATGAGGTGGGTGAGGGAGGACACGGTCGATGCGGGAGGACGTGGAGAGGATGTGGGAGGATGCAAGATATGGGAGGGAGAAAGAAGCAATTGAAACTCTGCCACATCATACAACTTTATTTATTCACAGTAATTTGGGAGACAATGTGCCTATGACGTAGCGGTGCGCTCATCATTATCATCGGTGTGTGCAAAGTCATTAACATCGAGAAGTCAATTTAGCACATTTGTCAATTTGTGTAAGTATTGCGAGTCAGTCATTTCCTCAATCCATTCTCAATCTGACTCATTCTCCCTCAATTTCTCAATCTGCCTCAGTCTGGCTCAACCTCCTTCGCTGGCTTTCTCACTGGGGCTGATGTTCGATCCATATGCTGACAGAAACGACGGCCAGCAAACAGCCAGACTTGTGATTTTCTGGGGCCCGTAGACGTGAGTTTTAAGCGAGTTGTCTGGTTCTTATGAGTCAAACCATGGAAATTAAGTCATTTCGCGCAAACTTTCATTTTTGTGAGATACCTCAAACGAAATCATGTCTGACGCGTCTTTGTCGGCTAGAAGAAATGGTTTGACCGTTCCACCAGCCTCGCTGTTGCTGATGACGCTCTCAAAAACAGGAATTCAACCATTCATGTCCACTTGATTTTGTGGGAGTGCCGGTGAAGTCTCCCCGAGTGCCACATCACACCTTGAACAAAACCAAAGATTGTCGATGCTTTCATGTGTGTGGTCATGGCGTGACTGTTCGTTCTTCTTACCTCCACCGTTCATGGTCTTTTGAAATACTATTCATCTCTACTCTCAAGCTCTTCCGGGTCTTCCATGACCTTATTTATGTCCATTATGGTCCACCTACACCTATAGTGGGTGACGGTGAACAGTGAGTCGTCTATGGATTCGTTTCGATAGATCTGTCTAATATACTTTACAGACATCCCCACTTTACAGTCATTACAATGTACACCAAGAGCATGATGCACGACTAAATCCCGAATGCCCCAAGTGTCGGCCTGCCCTCGTACATCTCCGTCTATCGGCAGTTCGCAGGGACACTCTTCAGCTCTACTGTGTGTGAGAAGCTGGCCTACCTAACGGTTCTTCAAATTCCACGAACTCATGTCCTTGTCTCGCTTGCCTCCTTCAAAATCACACAGCAAGATATCCCCACTAGTGAGAAATATCCGCACACGATGGCAACTCTTGACCTGGATTCCATGGCCTTGTTCCACAAGATGCGCCAGACCCAGGCGTCTCTGAACGCTGCTGTTCCTGAGTTGGTGCTGCTTATGAAGGAAAATTCGACCCAGGTGGTAGATCCTGCGGACGCTGTACCAGAGGATACTGAGGAGGAGGAGGAAGAGACGTAGTACTTAGTAGGAACACAGTTTAGAATATAATCTTGTTTACTGCTGACGAAAGTGTCGCTATCAAAGGTCCGATCGCCCATGCTGACAGGAGTGCGTCGCCCAGAGGTTAGATCCATTTTGCGGGCGGATTTTGCCCAAATTTGAGGACCCTGTGTCGGATGCATACAGATTATGCGTGAAAAAAAGTGTACGGAAACGGTGAAAATCAGGAAATCCGGATCTAACCTCTTGGAGCATAAGCCGCTTTCCTGGTGTAGCTACTTAGTAGGTTATCAATCATTTCTGATATGGACTTGGTGTATTATCTGTGACTGCTTAGTGGGCCACCATGGCCTTTTTGACCTTGAGCCCAAACGTAAATGTGACAAGTACGGTTACATGGGGTCTAGCACCAAGGTATGCATCCTGTGAGATAGTTTCCGCGAATTTACACCAAGGTCTCTTGACCTATGGAATTTCTTGTTCCGGCAGTTTCCCAAAATGACAAAAACAGCTTAGTGGGCCACCTCCTCACATCGTTCATTTGGACTGATATCAGCCGTTCCAATGTCAAATCATTAAAGACATCCAATTGCAATATTCTGTACAATAACAGAGCACTTCTGAGGTATATGAACACCTTAAATATTTCCCTTTGAACCAAGGAAAAGGGGCGAAATCACTGTGTGCACAGAATGGCATGCTCTGCAAAGCACAGAGTGCATTGGTGGGCCAAAATTGAATATGTAACACCCAATGAGTGTTGACAGCACCGAGCAAGCTATGGGCAGGCTCTTACCCACCGCACGTTACAGGGTTGGGGAATCTCTGTAGTGGTATCTTCTGTCTAAATCTTCGTAGTAAGACAAAAAGACAAATAGATCAAAAAAAGTCATGATATATGTGTCAACTACTTCCAAACTTTCATCTGCCCAACCCCTCCACAGTGGCTGGCATTTAACAAGCGTAAACAACATAGCCACCAGCATAGTGAGATTTCTGTAAACCTTCCCAAGCGAAATGTGGCCCTTTCCGAAACTTGTCCCTGGGGCCCAGAACCCATTCGGAATATGCTGGGGCCCCCGCCCAATATTTTAGAAAGGGAGAGGGTCGGGCAAGAAACATTCGTCCAGTTTGTGGCTATGTTGTTTACGCTTGTTAAATGCCAGCCGCCATGGAGGGGTTGGCACAGTTTTTGCCTTTCCACCCTCGTAGTTGTGACTAAGCATCTCCTTATTTAGAAGGTGATTGCACGTGTCCTCTGGCAACTCCGCAGCCTACTCACATTCATTCTCCGCTGTGTGATGTGTTACCACGCTCTTTCCTCCCTTACCACCACCATGCCACTCGTGTACCACCCACAATACCCCGACCATCGACCTCCACTCCCCTTCCACAAAATACAGGAATCCTCTCCAGCCACTCCACGGCCGCTCCCCACATCGCTATGCACCATAGCCCGCTTGCAGGTCGAGACTCAACACGTTATGGGCTGCTCATCACTTGGGGCCCTAGGCTACGTGGGGGTCTCCAGCACCTCATGCCACACGCGATGCTGGAGCCAATGAGAGTGTGGCCCATTCCGCAGTGGCGCAATCCCGTACGTGCACCTTTTGCGGCTTTGCCCATTTGATGCGTCGCGTCCACCCCGAGTCGTCTGAGTCACCCTTGTGTGCTTTTCAGGCTTTCACAAGTTGGTGATATCCTATTACTCCTTCCCATACCTTCCCCTGCGATCCTGAACCTCCATTCTATACTTTCATTTATTTTGTCAGGTACTGTGGCATAGTGTAGATAACAATGTCATTCAATTGTTCCTCTATAAATGTGCTTTCGTGCTCAATTGCCTGTGTTGCAAGTTCAAGAAATGCTGTTGGTATCAACTTGGTGGCAAATGCCTCTGTGACACTGGCCAAAGGCGGTCTTTGAAAAAAACGACGTGCTGTTGTTGCCGTTCCCAAAGCAGCATTGCCTTAAAAGGAAGTACGAGGGCAGGAAAACGATATCTGGTTGACACACCGGGACTTTGCAAATTTCGGGCCGTCAGAAGTAGATTACAATTTGGAAATTATCGTATCGTGAATCAACTCACCTGAAATGGGAGCCAAAGCCGCATTTGAAATGCTTCAGGGTTGCCATATATAGCAACCCCGAAGCAATTCGGTGGCACCAAAACCAATCAAAACTCCAGGTTTCAAGTCAATGCTGATTTCTGATATGAAACTTAACAAATTGTAATCAACTTCCGCTGGGACGAAATTCGTGGATTCCCGGTGTGTGGGGCAGATGAAAGTTCAGAAGTAGTTGACACATATATGATGACTTTTCTGATCTATTTGTCTTTTTGTCTTAGGGCCTGATCGGCAACCGTTAATTCATGCATGAATCTGTGAATTCTTGTAACACTTCTGTCACACATCATTTTCTCACTTCCTCTTCGCTTCCCTCGACTGCTGGTGTCCACCACCCACTCCCCAGCTACCTCAACACCATGGCCTCTCATCCTGATGACCCTACCTTCTCTGCTGACTCTGTTGACAACCACGTTGAAACGGTGGCTATGGGTACACTGATGTTCGTGAAGATAATCAGAAAGCTGCTAGACGGCAACTAACCAACTAAAAACACTACAACCAACACACACACACAATTGAGTTCGGGTCGTCCTGCAGTTTACAGGTAAGATTGAACTTCTCAGGTTCATGTCTCGAAAATGCCAACTTGATAGAAGTCTTATTAGGACTAATATGAGCACAAAGTAGTCAAATATTGACCAGGGATTATCCACTTTGACTGAAGCGATATGGATTTTATATGTTTTATACTTCTAGACACCTCAAAAAGATATCTCGAAGACCTATAAGTCTCTCTAGACTTAGATAGGATTTCCTGCCATACTCTGACGGAGACCACACTGGATCTAGACTTTGGGTCGCAACCGAACTCACTGGAATGGATGCCAACGACTGGGTACTGCGACTGAACTCACTGGAACAGTGCCAACAGCAGACCTGAGGTAACAACCAAACAGGTGCCTTTCACACTAAAGTCGTGACTCTCCACGAACACGGCTTAAGTCCTTTAAAGCTTATATATGCCAACAAGACCACTTTATATTTGAACGATAACAACAAAGATAGTTATATAAACATATCTCTGCGCTAGGCTCAGACCAGCACCAACACCGTTACCTTGGTGGGAGATGCAGTACTGAATCACGGGATCTGCTAGGTTTTATATACAATACAGGAATTGTAGATAGTAATGAGAAATGAGTCAAGATATAAGAGAGATTCAATGTACACAGAACTGCAGAGGTATGCCGCTGGTATTCGTAGTCCTAGTGTCACGCTCAAGGCTCAAGAACACCCAATGGACGCACAATGCGGATTGGAGGTGCTCGGTAAGAGTGAGGCTCGAAGAATGATGGAATAAAAGACTAAAGAATACAAGCAACTAGCTACACTACTTATACTGTTCAACTGTGGCTATGTAACTAGTGCTAATAATATATATACAATAGAGTGTCCATGTGCTACAAGCACCATAACCATGTGTTCTGAGTAATAAACATGCTAGAACCATGTGTTCTGAGTAAGAAACGTCCTGAAGCCATGTGTTCTGAGTAATGCCCATGCATACTCCACATGTCTGCAGCATGACACCTGTCAGCTGTCCGATCACTAATCCGTCGTGCTTCATCGGCATGTTCCTGTGGGAACCCGATCCCTGGCTGTCCGATCACTGATGACTCAAGCATAGCCTTGGTGTTTAAATAGACGAGTGCTTGATTAAGCGCTTAGATAAGGCGTTGTCGCGATTAGATAGTGTCTAAATCGTGACATTACCCCCCTCCTAGGGTTGGTGTCCCGACAACTGTTGATAAGCCGTGAAATCAAGTACACATGAATTTTGCGATTTTGCACGATTCAGCGTGTCAACACACATTGAGGGACCATCAGGGCACTCTGACTGAGTGGTCCAGTCTATTAGCACAAGCTATGAGGTTAACGAGGACTTCTACCGGTACCTTCACAAATGGGGCCACCAGATCTCTTAGTTAACTAAGGAAACTCGACGATGGTGGCAGAGAAACTAGGACATACAAGGCCTAAGGCTGCTTGCTAGGACACAAACAGCATACCAAAGAGGTTGCGAGGTCGATATACCAATTGCTGGCAGGCAACAGTGGGAAGAACCCAATTATTCACGACAAGACTATTTAGACCTGTTTTACCCAAAACTGAGGACGAGTTTGATCACACATTGGGTCCAGACCGAGTCTGGGGATGACTTGAACAGTAGGACATGATCCAGCCGTTTAGCCACGAGGATAAACCAGAGAGAGAAAGACAGATTGCGATATTGTGGATGAATCACCAAACCAAACCAAGGACTATGGGGTATCATTAGGAAGGTAGAAGAGATGTGCATGAGCTTCAAGACTAATCAGACCCAGGACAAGAGGCTACAGAAAAGCTAGAAAGTGGTATGTGTATGAAATGCTTCTGGTGAAGAATTCCCACTAGATCCCAAGTCCTATTTGTGCTTTGTTGTAGTTCGGGGATTCACGTGGATATATACCACGAGTGCGAATTTGGAGTGTGGTTGGTGTGTGTTAAGTGAGTTTTTGAACTCGAAAGTTGTATAGATCCTGTGAAATAAAAGTCCAAATCCAAATCCTAATCCTTTTCAACCCCAAATCTGTCTATCTCCCCAAAATCCGTAAAGTTCCACCTAAAATCCTTCTGAGTTCCTGTGATCCGTAAAGCAAGTCCAAAATTTGTGAGAGCGAGTTTGTAGAGTTGTGAGAGTGAGTTGTAAGGGTATTGAGTGTTTAGAAGTTTGTGAGCGTTGAAATTGCGAGTGGGGGTTGCCCGGGTGTGTATTATTCTTTGACTACCACATTCCTTGTCCTTTATATACCCCTACTGTTTGTAACTACCAAATAATTCACTATATGTGCATACCCGGGACTGAAACACTTAGTCACTAGGTTTCAGTACACCAATTGGTCTCGTATTCCCATCCCTTGACTACTTTACTGCCCGTAGTCGCGTTTTGGCTTATCCCCTTGGTTATCCCCACGGTAGCAGTGGCTGTGATAGTCATCACACACCTCCTGCTTCAACAGACTACTCTTCGACGCGTTAAATCGCGTCGAAACCTAACAACCGTCGCGTCCGAGACGCGTTTGATCCCAAAATGCGAGAAGTTGAACGGTCACATGACTATCAGCACTGCCTTTTCCTGACAGTTGATCCCCGCACACGCCACAGTCACTTCTTCGTCTCTTCGTACAAATGAATGGCACGTATGCTACCCATTTACTCTTGTTTTGCTAACCAGTACCCCATTGTTCCCAGGCCTTATCGTCCAGACTGCCAAATATTTTGGGTAAGTCCCCCTTTTGCTATTCCTTCTCGCTATTTTCGTCCTTCCCTTGCACAAACACAGCTCATTTTCACAGATGCAAAATCGCCCCGCCCATCACTACAGACGAAGAAGACACTTTCTGTCCACTTAATCAGCAATCACATGTGTTGTGTCAAACACCACATGTCTACCATATGTCTCAACAAGACACGACCAATCAGGAGCCAGGGATTAGGATTCGGGTGCCGCGAACCCACGGACATTGTACAGTAATCATCGTGATGTAAACCAGAGGGCAGTAGTATAAAAGGGCAGCAGAAGAAGAGGGCAAGCTAGCACATCTAGGGGCGCTGTACACGTTGTGTCAGCCACTGGAACCGTCGCTCTGATAGCCGTGGAGGTTAGATTGCTTTGAACGAATTGTATACCAGACTCAGAATCAGAACACGGCAATAGTCAGAACATGGCAAACAGACCCAGAACATTGAACAGAACACTGAAACCGTCGAAAGACACAAAAAGCGTAGTCTTAAAACCTATCCTATACTGTCTCCTTGACGTCCTAGACGTTACTTGTCCAATACAACTTGACTTGACCAGTCAAACCTTGCAAAAGCACGAGCGACCCTTAGTTAACTAAGTGATCGACCGAGGAACCAGCTGCTATCAAGTCTAATACTTGACTTACACCCCCGAACTTGCACTCTGACTCTCTCTATTGAGGGGTTAGTTGTTGATAGTGTTGTGTGTTGTGTGTGGTTTAGAGTTCATAGCTCTGCTGCATTAGCATTTCACATTTCGCATTCACACATACCTGAGAGTTAGCGTTTTCACCGTGGAATAATTAAATTTCGACTGAAGTACCGCGCGAGCATCCTTTGTTAGGGAACTTCTCCACAATTTTCTTCTGTCTCGTGATAGGGTCGTATAGATAGCGTGTCGGATAGTCGGCCAATTCCTGCTTCGGCTTATACCACTTGATTAAATAATCCCAGTGCCCCAGCGGCAAAACCGGAATCCCATCAGTCTGCGGCTATTCCCAGGCAATCAAACATTCTGTGTCCTGCACGTCCTTGGGTGGCATCAAGCCTTGGCGTCTAAGTTCGGCAGCTAGCGCCTTCTTCTCGTCGTCGGACATCTCATCTACGACCTTGGCGAGTGTGACATGGTTGGTGTTTAGGTTGTGCTCGACATTATATCTGTCCAAGAGCTCCTGTGCGCTCGCCAAATTTCGTCGCGGCTCCCAATTCCGTTCTCCGATCGGGTATCCCTTCCACTTGATTAAATACTGGTATCCTCGCCCACGTTTCCTGTGGTTGAGGATCTCCTCCACTTTGTACTCCTTCTATCCCTGCACAATCTGCGGTCCTGGCCACTTCTCCTTTCGTCCCTCGGGCGGCTCCACGTAAGGCGTGAGAAGTGCCTCGTTGAAGACCGGATATGTCTGGTCCGTCTCCGGCAATCTCAGCTTCCACGCCGAAGCCCCGGCCTTCTCCAGGATCTCGTAAGGGCCCAGCCTGAGATCATCTATCTTCTTGGTCGGTCCGTCCGTCTCGATATTGGTCCCCTCGACCCAGACCTTGTCTCCGACTTTAAATACAGGCGGCTCGCGCCTATGTGTGTCATAATACTTCTTCATCTTTTTCTGGGTTTTCTCAAGAGCGACCAACGCTTCGTCGCGGATCCTCTTCATTTTCTGTGCAAAGTCGTTTGTGGCTTCATTGTGCGACTCGACTGAGTTCTCTATACCCTTCCAGGGGTGGTATCCCGTGTTTGTGTAAAAAGGTGACATGCTCGTCGACGAGCTTGTTTTATTGTTGTGAGTGAACTCGGCTAATGCAAGCCACTCGGCCCAGTCCGACTGCGTGTGGTTGACGAAGATCCTGAGATATTTTTCAATCTCCTGATTCATCCGTTCCGTTTGTCCGTCTGTTGCCGGATGATAGCTGTGCTTGAGTTCATCTCTATGCCGAGGAGCCGGTTAAGCTCCCGCATGAACCCGGATAAATATCGTGTGTCCTGATCCGATATAATTTTACGGGGAATGCCGTGATATCTAATCACGCGATCCCGGGTGAGTCGGGCAACACCTTCACTCATCAGCTCCATGTTCGTTGCCTCGCAATGGAGCATCTTCATGTAAGTGTCGACCCAGACTTGGATGGCGTTAAAGCCATTGCTGACCGGCAGGGGACCGATAACATCCATAGATATAATCTGCCATGGCCCCTCGGCGATCTTGTGCGGGTTAAGCTTTCCCTGCTTGTACCGGTGCACTGGAGTCCTTTGACAAGCCTTGCAGGCCTTTATATATTCGGCGACCTGGTTTCCCAGCCTCGGCCACCAATAATTACGCTCCACTATTTCCTGCGTGCGGTTCTCTCTGGGATGGTCGAGCATGGGCAGGTCGTGATGGAGTCCGATAATCTTATCGCACAACTTCTGGTTCTGGGGTACATATATATAAGTCCATTGTAATATATAATATTGTCCTTCTTTTCCCAGGCTGGTAGCTTTTTCTCGAGCGCCAGCTTAACACTCTTATCAATCTTCTTCTCCTTTATTATCTCTTCCAAGATCCCTGCCTCTGGCCCTTCCAGCACTATGTCCTGTGCTCAGAAATATTCTGGCTTCAGCAGAACGACATTGTCGTTGTCGTCTTTCCCTTGGTCGTGATCCGATCTCTGAGATAAGAGATCTGCCTTCTTGTTCAATGCTCCATGCCGGTGGTGCAATGTGAAATCAAACTCCGCCAGTTCCTGAATCCACCGGGCCTGTCTGCGATTAACCTTCTGAGGCTTCTTGAAATATTCGAGATTTTGATGATCAGTAAAGATCTCGAACGTTTGGCTTGCGCCCATCAACAACTCCCGCCACTCGTCCAGTGCGGTCATGATCGCGAGCATCTCTTTGTCATAGATCTCGTAGTTCCGCTCAGTCTCATTGAGTCCATGAGACATGAAAGCAACAGGGCGCCATTCGCCCTCCTGCTCCTGTGCGAGATCTGCTCCTATAGCTCCATCTGATGTGTCTGCCTCGACTCGGAACTTCCCGTGATCTGTGGGAAGCGCCAGTACTGCGTCTTCGGCGATGCGATCCTTGAGCCTTTGGAACGCTCTCTTCTGTTCCTCTCCCCAACTCCAGCCTTCCTTCCCGGTCAACCTCGTCATCGGCTTCACTATCTCCGTGTTGATAAGCATGGAAAATGACCAGACTTGAAATCTATCAATTTCAATGTTCTTGTTCTACTTACTGAAGTAGAACAATGCTTATTTATTACTTGGCCCACAATGAGAGCCATAGTGAGGTCCGGACTGTTGGCTAAAGGCACTTCACAAGAGATTACATTGTATAGACTTGCCTGGTCACCGATACCACGAGGGTCAACGGCCAGGTGGGCTACAATAGAATTTCACGTAATTCCATGTTCAACCATTCGATCGAATTGGGACATTTGGAAAGTGTCATATATCAAGGACATAACACATACCATCCATGAATTCATAAGGGATCCAGATTGCAGGTCAAATCAAATCGGCAGAGTTGTTGGTGCAGTTGCAAGCACAAGTTCGACATTTGTGACATATTAAGTCACTGTAACTTTAATCACATGAGCTTGGATGCCTTGGAGAGTTCAGGAATCGTTCAGGGACATTCAGTAACACTATCAGGATCAATACCGGCTGTGTATTTACGCGTAAATCATCAAAGATTGTATTTACATGTAAATCAAAGTCCAACCATTCGGTTGAATTAGGGCACCATGGGAATAGTTGGGTGACAAAGGTGTCATCAGGTAGAGATGCAGGACAGCCAGTCTATCTATAAGGCTAAGCTGGTTGGCCCGGACAATCTCTACTACAATTTATCCGGACACGCTATACTTGGCACGTCTAAAGATAACAAGTCCATCAAGATATGATGGCAACACCTTAAAACAGAAAGATAGACGCACAGCTCTCGGGATAGAGCACTTATTTAGCCGTTTAACCGGGTCTTTGATGCATGTACCTTTAAATAGCCAGGTCCGTTTATCCGTATATACCGAAGTGGACTGATTGTAGTATTTATTTATTTTATCATGTGATGTATAATTCCTGTATAAATACCAGCAGGTTTCGAGTGGAAAGCCAGTGAATTCACCCCTTCTTGCTAGACGTACTCAGCTCAGCTGGTATTGTCACTTGGGAAGCCTTGGATTCATTCGGAGTACCATTGGGAACTTGTTAGTTCTTTCTGTTATTCTTGGTCAAATATATTTGTTGGTTGTTGGATCTATGTGCGCATAAAGAATCTTAAGGAAACAGAATCGTATCGGGTCGTATCGGGTCATATTGGGATTCATAAGGATTTAGGAAAAGCACACGGATTGATACACAGAACACAGATTTATAGCCAAGAACATTGAAGGAGCACAAGTCTTGAGTCTATTGACGACCAAGCACTACCCCACACCACCCCATCGATATAAAACCACTCTCTGCTTCGTCTAGACCTCATTAGAGTCTCTGGATCAGCTATTGGAGCGTTCTCAGTATTTACGTGTAAATAGCTATTACCAGATCTAGTTCAAATATCAACCTAATACTTGGTTGGAACCCCGTACTCGCACCACTCGATTGTTTGGATTAGTGTTTAGTGTTGGTTTAGCATTGATAGACATTTTACTACATTTCACATCAAGTTGTCAGTGTTTCAGCGTATCCTCGGATGAAGTGGCGATAGAAGTTTGTGAAACCCAAGAACACCTGTGTCTGCTTAAGGTTCTTTGGTTCCGGCCACTCCATCACGCCCTTGATCTTCACTGGGTCCATCTTCATTGAGTTGTAGGAAATGATGACTCCTAGATACTCAATCTCTGTCTTCTCAAAGTCGCACTTCTCTGGTTTGAGAAAAAGCTTGTTGTCTTGCAGGATTTTAAGTACCCGCTTCGTCAGTGCTCTGTGCTCCTCCAAGTTGTCGGTGAAGATAAGAATATCGTCCAGGTAGACTATGACCTTTCCCTCGTTTATGAGCTCTCGAAGAATGTCGTTCATCATCGTCTGGAACGTCGCTGGAGAATTCGTCAGGCCGAAGAACATCACGAGCGGCTCAAACAGCCCTCGGTTCGTCCTGAATGCCGCTTTCCACTCATCTCCCTCCCTGATCCGCACGTTGTTGTACCCCCATCTGATGTCCAACTTCGTGAAGTACTTGGCGCCACGGAGCTTATTTATGAGCTCCGAGATTAGCGGAAGTGGATAACAATTTTTAATTGTCATCTTGTTGAGCTTCCGGTAATCCTGGACTGGTCGTAGGCTGCCATCTTTTTTCTTCACGAAGAAGAACGCCGAAGCCATCGGCAACTTCGAGGGTCGGATCCTCCCACTCTTCAGATTCTCCTCCAGGAACTCGTTCAACTTCCCCTGCTCCGTGACCGAGAGTGGATAGATCTTGCAATCTACAGCCTTTGATCCTGGCTTAAGCTCGATTACATGATCCCACGGCCTTTTCTCGGGCATGGCATCAAATGATTCCTTCGCAAACACCTTCACGAACTCATGGTACTCCTCCGGGACCTTCCCTTCGGTCATGTGCTCCTTCCCATGATTCGCTTCCTCTGACATCTGCTGCGCCTGTGATCCTTGCGCATGCAGATCGATCTGTTCCGCAAAGTCGACCAATAGGATTGACTCGCCGTCTTCCAACTTCTCTTCTTCCGCGGACAATCCAGTCCGGTACTCCATGCTGTGCATGTTGCATTCAGGTGGACAACGACTGAACACAATCTTTTGGGATCGCCAGTCCACCTCGGGGTTGTGCTTGAACAACCAGTCGTACCCAATGAACATGCGAGCCTTGCCCAGTCCTGTGACCAAGAACCGTTGGCACTCAACGTGGGGTCCAACCGAAAGCATCAACTCAACGTAGTGAGTGATCTTTCCCCGAGAGTTCTCCGTTCCGTCTGCATTGCGGGCGACGATGTGCACGTCAAGCTCGTGGAGCTCGAAGCCTTCTGCCTTGGCATAATCTCGATCAATGCACGTGGTAGTGCGGCCGTTATCAAGAAGAGCCTTGACAGCGCGCGTCTTCCCAGTGTCCAACGCAGTCAGCGTAACGGGAACTAGCATCTCGTGATGCCGCCTCTGCTTCTGGATTTCCTTCATCTCCTTGGCAAGCCGATCCTCAGGCTGTACCAGCTTCTGCACCGCCTGTGTCTTCTTCTGACTCAGCGTCACGCGTGTTTTCTTTTGTTTGGGTGCTTCCTCCCGATCCTGGGATTGAGCCCTCACGGTGTCGCCGTCCTTTTTCGTCTCACTATTTTTTGCACTGGTTTGGGTTCCAGGGGCCTTTTTGAATGTACTCCATCTCTTATTTACTTCGTCCATCTTCCAATTGCGAATATTACGTTTCCGATTCTGATTCTCCAAGATACGTATTTTTTGTTTGTTTTCTACACTAGCTACTAGGGAATCGTTTATGCTCTTTCGTAGACTAGTATTTTCTGGGGTATAAATATCATATGCCGAGTCGGTAACTACATTGCTAATATTAATGTCTGTGGGATGTGCATATTTGTTTGTGACAGGGGGCGCCGCTTTGGCTGCAAGTGGGGGCCCCTTTAAAAACCCTTCTCACGAAGGACGGTTGCGAGAGCCTGCAGATTGTCCTGCAAATAGTCCTCGGTCTTGATCGACCAGATATTAAACTTCCGCTTGGGAGGCTCCGGGCACTCCCGCTTCATGTGGCCCTCCTTGCCACAGTTATAGCATTTAAAAATGTGTAGTGTCTGCCACGTGCGGTCCACATCCATCGGGGCGGTCTCCCCCAGCCCGATCTTCTTCGCGAGGTTGGGCCGGCCCAAACCCTGGTGATGACTTGGCAGCCGGCGCTTGTGCACGCGCCGGGACCCAGAACATCTGGCTCTGTTGAGCCTCTCGGAGCTTCTTTCGCTCCATCACCCCGCTGATTGCTGTCAGCCTCTTCTTGAGTCCCATGTAATTCTCCGGGACTTCTACCCCTCCAGCGTACAGCTGGTTTCGGACGTCCTCGTTCACGAGGTTCTCGAGAGTTTCCACAAGAAAGGTGTTGTGGGGGGTGTCCTTGTCATTCGGGGCGTACCCCGCTTCCTCAGCGTTCAACTCAAACACCTGGATGAAGTCGGCCAGGGGAGTCTTTCCCTGCCGAGTTGTCGTAAGGCGCATGTGCGCCGTCTGGTTGACGTTCTTGTCCTGGAACGTCGCTTCCAGCTCCAAGATCAGATCATCGAAGTGGTAGAGGCTGTCAAGCCCCTCGCGCAGTGTGCGCTTTCGCCAATTATGTACCCAGTGTTTGTGGCTGGGCACGAGGCACCATCGGTCCGACCCAATAAGGAAAGGGTGAACACGATCTTCTTCTTTTCGGAGTCAAACTCCGAGTCATACGCCCATAGGTAATTAAGGAGGGCATCAAGAAAGGTCTCCCACTTGCTCTTGTCAGAGCCGTCGAAAGTGGAGGGAAGACGTGCAAAGGAAATCCGAGAGGACCTAATCTCTCTCGGGGCGGGGTCGAGATCCATAGGGGGCATGTAAGAGGTGGTGCCCTGGTTCTGGTCTTCGTCGGCCATTGAAGTGGTTGGTAAGGTAGTTGGGCGAGGGCGGCGTAAAGTCGATCGAACAGGGTGAAGGTAGGAAGTTCGGCGGAACGGTATAAGGAAGTCGGCGGTCCCGACAAAGAGGAGGTGGATGGGGCGCGGAAGGTCACTGTGTTGGTACAAATCCGCACTCAGCGGTTGGTGGAATTGCAACGGTCTCTTGCGACAGAACTACAAACAACTGGTGCTGCACTTGTTTGGACTCGCTGTGGACGAGGTAGGGAATCGGCGGGTGGGGAATAGGGAATAGGGAACTTCAAATACGAGAAGCCAAGTAGAGGGTAAGAAACCAAGTAGTGTATAGAGGGATGGGGGAAAAGGAGGTCGGAGGGTTGGGGCGGTACGAAGGTATCAAGGGTAGTCTTTTATTATGTCACGCTCAAGGCTCAAGAACACCCAATGGACGCACAATGCGGATTGGAGGTGCTTGGTAAGAGTGAGGCTCAAAGAATGATGGAATAAAAGACTAAGGAATACAAGCGACTAGCTACACTACTCAACTGTGGCTATGTAACTAGTGCTAATAATATATACAATAGAGTGTCCATGTGCCATAGGCACCATAACCATGTGTTCTGAGTAATAAACATGCCAGAACCGTGTGTTCTGAGTAAGAAACGTCCCGAAGCCATGTGTTCTGAGTAATCCCATGCATACTCCACATGTCCGCAGCATGACACCTGTCAGCTGTCCAATCACCAATCCATCGTGCTTCATCGGCATGTTCCTGTGGGAACCCGATCCCTGGCTGTCCGATCACTGATGACTCAAGCATAGCCTTGGTGTTTAAATAGACGAGTGCTTGATTAAGCGCTTAGATAAGGCGTTGTCGCGATTAGATAGTGTCTAAATCGTGACACCTAGGCCGAGACGAGTCATCTAGATTTGACCAGCTCGAACCCATACTAGGTATATTGGTTTGTTCCCGAGGCCTGCCGGCCCTAGCACGTATGCTAGCCAAACACGCGCCCCAACTGCTTGCCACGCGACCACGTAGGTCGCGGCATATTTCTAGTTCTCTATTGGTCAACGCAATACTGCCGCCCAGCCGTATCAACATGTCTCCGATGTCTCAGCTTTCTCGGTTTCATGATTCTCACTCGAACTACTGTTCGCGAACCAAGTTATAGTCATCGCGACTAGACCCCATCCAGAGTCTAGTGTATATATATGACTTTCCATGCCCAATCTGTGGACTTCATGCATGTCTCTCAAGTTTAGGTGTTTTTACCTCCTCGATACAGTGTCTAGCTTCTAGTACAACCGACCCTTTGCAGAGTCAATTCAATACTATGAAGCCCACTGAGTCCCAGACACCGCACGCTAACCCCCAATGGTATAAGGATCAAACCGTATTGTATCTAGAAGACAATAGTCCTCTCGCGTCATGAACACCTAGCCAGCAGCTCAGAGCTCACCCTGACTCTACTTGTATATCACCGGATAGAGGCTCTAGTTGGCAACTAGAAGTGCAAAAATGCACGATTGCACCGGCACGCAGTTACGAGCTGTATCAATGGGGCCGAAGGACTCTGCTACAACTAAGAAGCCTCGGAACCGCACCCTGGGAGCGAAGCCGACGCGGCGATCCCCTCGTACTGGTGGGGAGTTCAGTGGCAAGTGGCAGCTGCATCCATAAGTAAGGAGTCAAACTAACCTCTTGTTAGGCGATGTGGAGATGCAGGACGTTGATGCGTCTCAAGCATCCGCCAACAGCACTACCAATGCGAGCGCTGCTGACACCAGCCCTCCTCCTCCTCCAGCTCCTAATGCCGCCGCCATTAATGTGAGCGCCCCCAACGTGAACCCGCCGCCTACTCCTCCAGCTCCCAACACTGCTGCCAACACGAACCCGCCGCCTGCTCCTCCTCCGGCTCCCAACGCCCCCATTGTTGATGTGAGCACCACCAACGTGGACCTGCCGCCTGCTCCTCTAACTGCTGGCACCAGTGCTTCCAATGTGATCCCGGCACCGGCAGCGCAGTGCACGACGAATGGTAGGCGCGGTGGTCTTCCACTGCGTCTGGGGGCAGCACAGCAGTACTTGCTGTGACCCTCAACTGCTCCCTCTCCTGTTTCTCTCGTGTCTCCCTCCTCCCATGATGGTGCTTCATCCGGAGAGAGCCCGTCCTCACCACATCCTGTGTCACCAGACACATCAGAGGAAGAGGAGACAAGGCTCATTCCTCCATGCCCGGCGATGGCCCCGCAGTGGTTTTCGATGCTCTATCACGAGTTCTCACAGAAAGACCTTGGCCGGGACTTCAATGCTTTGCTTGAGCTCTTCGTGGCACTAGAAGAATTGTATGGCTGGGTGAAGGGTGGGGGAAAGGCTCTAGGAACTCAGCACTGTCCACCGCAAGTGACTGTGTGGGTGAGCACGGGACGAGGCTCATGGGGAGGTGCAATGGCAAACGGCGTGGGACCAGCCATTATGTCCCTCCCAGTATTCATCGAACAGTGGTGGCAATGGTGGGGCAGAGTGCAGCTGAGCTGGCGACTCCTGCGAACCGGGAACACAGAACGATTCGAGCGAGATAAATGGCCAGCAGGAGGGGTGGAGAATTGGTCGACTCTACGCCACCTGGGGCCAAACAGGGCCCTTAGTCTCGTTGCCACACTATACTAGTGGGGGAGGAAGGTGGAGGAGACTGGCGGAAATCACGCGGATTGTGAGTCTTGGGTGGAGGTGGTGAAAGACGTGAAATGGATATTGCGTGGGCTGTTGGCTGCTCAGAAGAAATCCATCTACAGTCAAAGCTGTCTTAACCCATAGCTGATATAATCCATAATCTGTAAAACCCCATACATTTTTGTATCCACCGAGATGGTTCCCCCTCAAAAAGCTTTAAAAAACCCATAAATCTGTGATTCCATAACCCATACATTTTCGAGGGCAAAATCCCATACTTTTGATGTAGTTTTGGTCTGTTTTTCTGCTTATCTGTTATGGACTGACCATAAATGTGTCCCAGAATTGACAGGAAACATGTTGTGGTCCTGCAAAAGAGACATTTCCACTGTAATCAACTGATATGGTTGACTGTCCAAACCGGATGTATGAGTCTTCTTGTTAAGAAATATACCCAGTTATACTAAATACATCAATTGAGTGAGACTGGCCCAAATTTCATGGTATTGGGCATGTAAGAATGATTTTAGGATTATTTTTGCGCTTAGTCGGGGTTCTCGGAAGACTCCGGGGTTTGCCGAGAGTTTTCCCACGGCTCTTGAAGCCCATACATTGTGAAAACCCATACTTTTGGCTGTTCACCATGAGGTATGGGGTAAGACAGCTTTGACTGTAACATCTCACGCTTCCTTCCTGTCTCTTGCCCCTTGCCTTGCGTCATCTGAACACTGACTTTTACATACATCTCGCCATACTCTTATTACTTGCACGATGCTTATTTTGTTTTGTTTTTCTTTTGTGCCTCTCCAATGACATGCGGTTTCTCATTATGTTCTTGAAATGTCTCCATTGCAAGAAAGATCTCGTAGTGTAATGGCAACACGCCGCGGATAAAATTTCTCTCTTTTGCCAGGAGGTTCTCCATGTCTGTAATTTGTATGATGTAGAAACAAAGGAGCCAAGGCTCTTGTAGCATGACCGGTTAATGCACCTGAGAATGATATGAATGTGCATCTTCAGGAATAACTGGGTTCGAATCCTGGCTAGAGCATAGGTTGGGCCGTAGCCTTTTTTTTGAATCAGTGAATTTAATTGTTTTAATTCAAGCTGGGGCTGGATACTAGCGACCATTCACTAAGATAGGTTAGCTCTTGTAGCATACTGGTAATGCACCCGACAATAATGATGAATTTGGGAGAAGTTCTTCGGGGATACTGGGTTTGAATCCCAGCGAGAGCATGGACAGATTTTGCGGTTTAGTATTTATTTTGTAGTCATTTAACTTTTTTTTTAAAATCTCCAATGGTGTTAAAAGCATGCATTTAATGTGTGCCAAAAGAATGATGGGAAAGTGGCGGGGGAGGCGGGAAGGGGACAGAATTGATGGCAGGGTGGCAGGGATGGATGCCATCAAATAAGCGATGGGCACTAAAATTGATGCAGTAGCTGATATTTGACCTATTTGATGCCAGCATGATGAGGAAAATGCCAAGGGGATCAATGGTCAAATATGCCAATCTAATCACAGATAGGCAGATAGGAAGAGACCGAAGGAAATGATGGGTATGTGCCTAAAAAGGGTGGCCGAAGGAACCCCAAAAGCCCAGCACCGGGAAAGCCGGTTCAAAAGCATGTAAAAAAAGCCGTAGCCAGGCCTTTGCTACAGCCGTGCAGGAAGACAACTTTGCACACTGGCTACAGCCAGGCCATTTAGTCTTTATATTACAGCTTGGGCTCCACCTCCGTCGCTGTTCCCACATCCCCTTTGAAGCGCACACACCGCCAACCTCTCGAGAACCTCCAGAACAACATCATGAACATAGAATCCGACTCTGCTCCAAACAAACCCCTTTCTCCGAAGCCACACGATGATGAGCTGCTGCCCCCGCCCGCCAAACACTGTCATCTCTCTGAAACCACCGGCAACGATGATGAGACCGAGAACAGTGACCAGTCGAGGACAAAGGCCGGTGCACAAGATCACGACCGTTCGGCCTTGGCCAGCCTCTGGCAGTTGTCGTGTGTCACGCAACACTGAAACAGGAAGTGAGATCGCACGCGGTCTGAAGCTAATCGGCCAGGGCATGTCTGCGCTGATCATCACAAAGGCCGACACCTCGCACCTCGACGCAATTGTTGATGCCTTTACTGCAGACCCCAGCCTCCTCCCAAACGATCCTGATGACGAATACTGCGCCCTTTTCCTGGATGCGTTGAGCTCGAACGAAATGTGTGTACGTGTATTCATCAAAACTCCGAACCACATCCAGCGCATCGCCTTGTAGAAGCACGTGTTGACCGAGAAGGAGATGGAGGTGCCTTTTGATTGGGTGTAGTTCTTCACTGTGTTCTTACTCATTGTGATCCTCTCGCATTCTCTGTATTCCGTCAAACCATTGTATTGTTGTGTTGTTACAATGTGTACTAGTCATCATGTTCTGCAATGTATTGAGCCCACATGCTCATTATGATCCTCTCCCGTTGTGTGTTTGCTCTATGTGACTCCTCATCTGTGATTGCAAGTACATGCTGCTCCGGAATGACCGCGCCGGCGAGGAATGGGTGGGCATCAGGATCGTACTCCTCTTGATGATCAATGTCGAACGCAAAGGAGTTGGATTCATCATGAATGCAAAGGAAATTGTGCAGAGCTCCGGTTGCGGCCACAATCTTTGATTGTACCGGATAGGAGCACTTGGGGCTGGAGATGGGGATGGGAAACTGTTGTTTTGTAACACCGAAAATTCTCTCAACAGTGTTTCGTAGTTGGGAGTGCTGAAGGTTGTACAACTCCTCTGGTGTCTTGGGTTCATGGCCTCTGCTGTCCCACTCTTTCAGGTGATAGCGTACACCGATAAACAGGGCCAGAATGAGATCGCAATTAGGGAATCCCACGTCACCGAGGTAATATTGATAAGGGGGTAAGGTGAATCCATTGCGACACGCGGTGTCGAAAAGTTGCCCATCTGCAGCCGTTCCTTCATACCCAGGCATCATGTACGTGAACCTAAGGTCAAAATCACATGCCGCCAGGACATTCTGGGTGATGGCTCCATGGCGATCTCGATAACGGACAGTATCTTCAGCAAGCACAAAGGTGTTGATGTGTGTGCCGTCGACAGTGCCTCAGCAATAGCAGAAGAAGGGGAAATAAGCAGGATTGGCAATTTTCGGGGGAGTGTGGTCTGTAGGGTTTCACACGTATTTCTGATAGAAGTTGCCCACGGTGTTGTGGAGGACGAGGTTTGTGTATTGGCTGATGGTGTCATTCGACCTCTGAAATCGCTCCATCAAGTCCCTTTGGCTGCTCACGTGGACAAACCAATAGACGAATATTGCTGTTTGTTCCGCTGTAGTGATGTGTCGACTATTGCCAAGATCTCCATTTGTGCTGAATTCCCAGCATAGCAGCAGGAAAGCGGCAGGATACATTCCGAGCTGATCAAGACACCGTTCTGGATGGCCATTGATAATTTTGTCAAGCCAGTCTTGACCTGTGAGAATGGACGTGTGGTGAGGGATGGGAATCGGGCATTCCAGATGCAAGAGATGGTCTGCACAAAAGACAGTTGCAAGCGCAGTGGCGCAGAGAGTGTGTCGGCGGTGCTGGATCAGATGAATGATGTCGGGTGAGATGTTGTGCGCGTCGTTGCGAAGGAATATGTGTGCGGCAGGCATGGGGATGCGTAATAATGCGGGGCTGGAAGCGGAGGTGGGCGTTCGGCAGGAGTTTTGATCGGTGTGACTGATCGTGACTTTTCAAGATTCACGCATGAATTACAGATGTTTGCATAAATGATTGCAGTCGCGGTTTTCGTGCGAGCTGTTTGTTCGTATGTGAAATCTGATCCGAGGTGATGGCCGCAGGAGAAAATATTTCTCAAGGAAAGCTTACACCTCAATGTTGATGAGGATTTCTGGCTGGTCATTCTTTTGAGAAGACTTTGCCTCACCTCTAAGCTCGCCCGACCTTTTGTGTGCCTTTTTGCACAGATGTAGTACGCCTCGGCGACCACCTGACCCACGGCAATCGCTGGACCAATATTCTTTTACATGTACAAACAAGACTGTGAAAATCCGCGACTGCAATCATTTATGCAAATGTCTGTAATGGTTGCTGATCAGGCCCTACAGAGATTTAGACAGAAAAATACCACTACAGAGATTCCCCTAGACTGGTAACCGATCTCTCTCTGAAGTGGGAAAACGTTCATAGAGACGACAAGCTTGCTTTCTTGTAGGCAGATTGGTCACCAGTCTAAGTTGAAGATTCCCCAACCCCGTAACATGCGGTGGGTTACGGTAGGCAAGAACTACGCAGTTCAATTTCAAACGAGCTCCGCGGTTCGAGCTGGCGTGGGTTCAAATCCGGCCGGAAGCGATCCTTTTCCAGGCCTCATCTCTTCTTCTATCTGGCACTGTACTGGAGCTCCTTGACTCCCCCCACATATTTCTTTTACAATTTTCAATTACAATGAAAGTTCAATTTTAATTAAGCGAGTTTTGTACTGAATGTAGTGATTTCTCGGATCCAATGCCCACTGTCCAGTGTCCAGTGTCTTGTGTTATTAGTAGGGCACTGAGGGCAGTCATTCTGAACATTTTCATGGGAAATTCACTGCAATGTGAGGTGTGAGGTATGTCACTAGATTTTTGATGCATGTCCAGGGTTACTTATGGGAAAATACACGATGGTTAGGAAGTACTCCGGGAGTCCAAGCAACTGCTGACTGGACCGAAAAGTATGTCTGTGGAAGAGTTAGAATATGAGGAATCGTGTGGGGTTGAAAACAGGGTCAGAAGATGCACTGAAGGCACTGTTTTCAAATATATTACAAGTCAGTACAACAAAATGAAGTGCATGAAAACTTGTAGCAGCCAACCCACCCCTGTCCTTGAATGCTTGCGCATGACGAGCACATCATTTATTTCACTTCCTGCCATGTGCATACAATGTCCACATTTGTTGTGAGTCCAATGCTGGACTACAGGGAAAGTGTTCCTAAACATGATCAGTCATGGAAGGCAACTGCAAAAAGGGTCAATACACCAAACCAGACTCCCTGGCTCCCCACCAAAATCCAAATTCGGAAGAATCCAGAAAAAATGGGATACTTACCTACCAGCAAGGTCAAGGTCAACGTGACTGAACTGAAAAATTAATTGGAATGGAAATGAATAGAGGGTCTAGCCAAATAGAATAGAGGCATGTGTTCAATATTAATGCTTTAAACATGTGAGGGAAGCAAAATAAATGTCCGACAGGACTACGGTAGGCGAGAGCTACGCAGTTCGATTTCAAACGAACTCCGTGGTTCGAGCCGGCGGGGGTTCGAATCCGGCCGTAGCAACCTTTTTCCAGCCTAATTTTTTGTGTTTCCTCTTCCATCTGGCACCTCCTGGTCTGTTGTCCTGAAGCTCCTTCTGTACCTCCCTGTCCATGGTAGATCCATGAATATTATTTTAGCCTGTGAACTATTTCCAGCGAGACATAGTGAGTTTTTTTGCTCAATGCACAACTAGGTACTCGAAATCTCATACCGTGTCATGTTACATGAAATTGACTCAATTCTTCTCCCAGATTTTTCTCAGAATTAACTAGGGATCTCAGATTGACTGAATTCCATTAAGATGAGTCCTGTCGGACATTTACTTTGCTTCCCTCACATGTTTAAAGCATTAATATTGAACACATGCCTCTATTCTATTTGGCTAGACCCTCTATTCATTTCCATTCCAATTAATTTTTCAGTTCAGTCACGTTGACCTTGACCTTGCTGGTAGGTAAGTATCCCATTTTTTCTGGATTCTTCCGAATTTGGATTTTGGTGGGGAGCCAGGGAGTCTGGTTTGGTGTATTGACCCTTTTTGCAGTTGCCTTCCATGACTGATCATGTTTAGGAACACTTTCCCTGTAGTCCAGCATTGGACTCACAACAAATGTGGACATTGTATGCACATGGCAGGAAGTGAAATAAATGATGTGCTCGTCATGCGCAAGCATTCAAGGACAGGGGTGGGTTGGCTGCTACAAGTTTTCATGCACTTCATTTTGTTGTACTGACTTGTAATATATTTGAAAACAGTGCCTTCAGTGCATCTTCTGACCCTGTTTTCAACCCCACACGATTCCTCATATTCTAACTCTTCCACAGACATACTTTTCGGTCCAGTCAGCAGTTGCTTGGACTCCCGGAGTACTTCCTAACCATCGTGTATTTTCCCATAAGTAACCCTGGACATGCATCAAAAATCTAGTGACATACCTCACACCTCACATTGCAGTGAATTTCCCATGAAAATGTTCAGAATGACTGCCCTCAGTGCCCTACTAATAACACAAGACACTGGACACTGGACAGTGGGCATTGGATCCGAGAAATCACTACATTCAGTACAAAACTCGCTTAATTAAAATTGAACTTTCATTGTAATTGAAAATTGTAAAAGAAATATGTGGGGGGAGTCAAGGAGCTCCAGTACAGTGCCAGATGGAAGAAGAGATGAGGCCTGGAAAAGGATCGCTTCCGGCCGGATTCGAACCCACGCCAGCTCGAACCGCGGAGCTCGTTTGAAATTGAACCGCGTAGCTCTCGCCTACCGTAGGTGGGTAGGAGCCTGAGCTATGGGCGGATTACGAGGGACGACTAAAAAACCATGGTTTTCTCAAAAAGGCAATCCGGCCAACAAACAGTAATAAATGAAACTGCGGCCACGTCGGTTGACGTGTCGTGTTGGTGTACTTGAAGTTAGTATGGCTAGGCGCTTGTTCCAACTATCATGTCCTCCGTTGAGCTCGCCAGCATTCCTGCATTGACATTCTACAAAGACTCGCTTACAGAATCCAGACGCACCAAGGTCTGCCTCGCAACTTGAAGCCAGACATGCAGACAGTCGTTCACACCTAAATAAGGCCATCCCTCAACTCATCTGCGTCGGCGAACCTTGCCATTTATACACGCCCGAGGTGCGGTCAACGGAGTGTCTATCGGTTCTGGAACTCATCGCAGCGAACGCACAGGTCGTTCGATGCAAGTCTCTTGGAGGTTCGGGCACAGAAATCGACTGGAAATGTGAAGCAGACCTGCCCGAATCTTTGCGGTTCGGCCGAGTAGAGGTCTCCTGCGAAGGTGAGCATAATGCCGCCGACTGGGAATCCGACTAGACCCTCTTTAGGATGGTCGCAAGCTGGGGATCCATTCGTGTTGAAGGGTAATAAGTCGCCGCTCCCCAATTCACTTACTGAACGAGTCAGTTTCTGTCAGGCTCGTGCTCTCTCGAATACCGACTGGTGCAGATCCCCGGTAGCTTGCGCAATACTGAGTCGGACAATCCACTCGGAAGTAAATGTAAGACTACTACCAATATAGACAATTGTCGCCACTGAAGTTCCTAGCTTTCGACGTAGCCTCGGAAATCTTCACTCTCATATGGCTTGCATTTATGGCCATAATTCTCTATTCGTTTCTCGAATGTTGCATGCGCGGCCCGCAGAATCGGGTTGGGGCCCAGGGACACCCAGACCCCAGACGGCCCGGAGATTCGGGGCCTGGTTTCTTCCCAGGTGGTTTTAACGATGATCCATCTGCACCGCCGCCCTACTCCAAAACTGCACCTACGCCGAATGAAGGATGGAGACCCGGATTCTGGACTGGCGCTGCCCTGGGTGGACTTGGAACGCACTTGTTGAACAATCGACAGAATACGCGCGCGTATGACTGGGAACGCGAGCGTTCGTACAGGCCTCCTACCACTGGCAGTATGTTTGGCCAAAGACGAAGCTCGGCCCGACACACAGAGGATCGAGGCGAAGGTTCTTCTAACCTGGGTGCTATGAGACAGAGCACCGGCTTTGGTGGCTCGAGCGTACGATGACCGTGTCGATCAGAGACTCAGAAGTGCGTGACTACTCAATAGGCGGAATCTTTTGTCAAAAGAACAAAGCTGCTTTCGACGGACAGGAAAGGGTTTCTCCTTTGTATCTCAATTCTCCCGGTAAATAGCCGCAGTGTACTTTGTAGTCCAGTTGGCCAACGCGACCAGACATTGATCAGTCCTGTTGTCATCGTTGGTGATCTCATTTAATCGCCGGCTCTCGTGAAGGGAAACCCAAACCTCCAAATCTCAGCCCAGCTCCACCAGCTGAGGCGTGTTCAACTCGATTTTGGATTCGGCGTCGAAGTAGGTCGGAGTACGGCTTCACCGATATCCTGGGTTTGTGACCCTCTCCAATTACATGGAAGACGTCCAGCTCATGTTAACCTAGCTTTTGCACATGTCCTGACGCCGTCGGGTTCTTCTGGATACGATTAGTGCTTTTTGGTTTTTTCGTCGACGTTCCAATCTTCTTCGCAGACTCTGGACATCTAACTCAAGCTGTACACCGACTGCTGGCCGGCGCTATTAAGGCGGAGTTGCGCAGCCCTACATTTGTTGAATAAATATCACCTATGTTGGACATTTCTCGAAAACGGATTTGTCGAAAAGTGCGGATCTCGTATGTACGGGCGGATATGAGAATGAGATAAATCACTATGATCGGATCCAAGAAATCCAAAGAGAACATAAGAAACAGGGATAAAAAAACAAAGGAGCGTGGTAGGAAGCGGGTAGTACAGAGTCTATCTACTTCGTGGCGATAATAAAACGGAACACAAACGAGAAATTACGTGCATAGTATTAATCCGGAATTAGAAGAAGAGATATGTGGTGATGAAGACCCCCAACGCGATGATAACAACGACTTGGAGAGGTACGCCTTCGTGAATCGGGGTTTCTTCCAAGACAGCAACATCGACGGCCGTGCCGTCGTCCGATAGTTTCCTCGTCCGGCGACGGAGCTCCGCCGGAGGTTGTGAGGTAGCGAGCAGTGCTCTGAGTCTCTCGATCTCAGCCTGCGCTTCAGCGTATTTGGCAGCGTAGTCGTCCGTGGGTGGGAGGGGTACGGGTATGGCAGCAGGTGTGGGTACCGAAGGCGTGCGCGCGATTGGTGGTGCGACCACGGGGACGGGCACGGAAGCGGGCGCCGGAACTGGTGCGGGTGATACTGCGGGTACAGCTTCAGGCTCACGTTCGAGGGCAGGCTCCGAAGCTTCCGGTGGGGTGATAACGACACCGGGTGCGTCGAAGGAAGGATGCTCGTCGTGTGGCTCCTCCTGCGCCACGCTGAAATCGGCAGGAGGAGTAGAGGGTCGAGGGACAGCCATAGATTGGGCTGCCTCTCCAACGGCATCTCCGTTGATTGTTGGATTTTGGCGAACCGTGTCGAAACGCTGCTGGAATGTCAGGTTCGTACCAGTGGGTTGCGAAGCAGGACGCACCGAATCTCCGGTGCTCATCATCATAGAGCTCATATTCGTCTGCGCCTCCTCGTCCTCCTCCACCAGCGTCTGTCCCTCCGCGGGCAGATACACCACTCTGAGTTTCTGCTGGTGTACTTTGGCCTCTTCGCCCCCATCCGTGGCAGTCCACTAAGAAGTAGTTGAGCGCGGGCTCCACAGGGAGCGTGTAAGGTGCGTACAATGTCCGGCAACGGCAGGGCCTCCTTACCCGAAGTAATCAAGGTGCTCTGAATCAAAAACTTGTCCTTGCATTTCGCGTTGAGTGGAGGCTCGTCCTTGAGCGGTTGCAGCATAACTGGACGCCAGGATGATTTTTTTTATTGGAACATGCGCGGATGACGTACCCGAAACATCGAGGCTCTGGCCAGGATCCACTCGGCCAGAGTTGGGCCGTACACAGTACAGCTACAGATACTCAGTCAGCATCACGTTGGTGACCAGCGAAGTAGATGGCCACCTTCGGAGCTGTGGTTTTGACCTTGAACGCAACGGGTTGTGCATTGTGATTTGTGATGGTGAGAGAACGTTTAACAAGGGTAGTGAGTGGTCCTGGGAGACATTAGATGAGACCGGCGGGCAGTGGTGATCCTACTGTTGAAGCCAAGAGCGTTACTGGGCGACAAGGAGACAGACATTTTGGTAGAAAGAAGGGACGAATGCGCGTGTACTGATGCCCAACTGATGATCTAGGCCACAGTGCTCACATAATCCATTGAAAGTAATATTTAATGGGAATGAATGTAGTAGGCCGCAAGCGGCGGGGAACAAATAGGATGGGGAAGCCTTACTTTTTAAAGAGTATAAGAGGAGATGGAGAATCCATGTATCGCCTCCCCGAGACACAATCGTTGCCTGTGGAATGTTGCCTGGTATCAAATATATGTAGGTTAAACTTTAGAAATAATAATTGAAGAGAGTCCCAATCGTTACTATCAGGAATAAACCATTGAGACATTCTTCATGAATAAGGAGAACTCGGGCGATCTAAGCACCGAGAAACATGGGGGATGGAGAACAACCAGAGACTATAGTTGACGATGCCAAATTTTATGCACGTGGGCATGGATTAGGGTTGCCCATTTTGCTCCCTTTTTCAGAAGGGGGATTGAAGAAAAGGGATCAAAAAGGGCCCTTTTATTTTCGTGGTTCTCTCCCCCAACTTGGTTCTTGTTGGCTTCAAACGTCCTTCCCAACTCTGAATGGAAAAGGGGAAAAAAACCAGCGAAAATCGACGGGAACATCAAAAAGGGGAGAAAAGGGGTTACTGTGAACGACCCTATTGTCATGGTTTCAACACAGAGGATGGTGTTCGGAGAGACGCAAGGTGGCCCCAAAGTAGATAAAACAGAATGCATGGATCATACAGTTCTTCGAGGATATATTGCGGAGCAAGAATTTCCGTGACCGGGAGAATGAGGGAAGAGGACCGGAAAATGCAGGCAAGAAAAACAGTGATCTTCAGTCCTCCAAAGGACCAAGAACGACGACTCGGAGTTTTTGAACAATGAAACTAGGTCCTAGGGGTGCTCAATTCTTAGGTCGGTCGGTCGGGTCGTTGGAATAAATAAAATAAAATAGAAATATTTCAAACTCCACTCGGCTTGAATTCTGTTTACATACCTAGCACCTCCACGCCACTCGGGACTCTTACACTTCCCATCCCTGCTGCAACCTTTCTCCATCTTTCTCAGAGGTTCATGTGAGCATTAGAGCCTTCTGGCTGTGATTAACTCCCTGCTTCCAGTTTATTGACACGTTCCTCTTCAAAACCATCCTAATCGTCAACATCCTCTTCTAGAGCAACAGATGCAACAAGTAGATCCTCAAGAATGAACAGGACATCTGAGTACTCTTGATTTTGGTAACTTTAGGCATGGGTTGAAGTGCTCCGGATGGATTCAGAGATCAGGATGAGCGGAGTTTGAAATTTGGTATTCTATTTTATTTTTCTACAACGACCCGACCGACCGACCTAAGAATTGAGCACCCCTAGTACTGGTTACTGCACCACTTTGCCTATGGACCATCTCCCTTCACTCACCATTGCAGTCTTTATCTGCTTCGGAAGTATACTACTCCCTCGCACGCCTCTGTAGAATCCTGGATTGGGTCATGAAGAGGACTTGCTTCAAGTTCGCAGGTCGTGTTGGTGCTGAAACAAGCAGATACTAGGATGGTCTAAAAATCTTGGTAAAATTCCAGAGTGTTGAAATCCATGGTATACATGAGACCAGATAAGCGGATCCCTGGTACATGTAAGCGAGAGAGAACAAAGCAAGAGGGAGAAGACTGGAGGAGTCCTGCAAAGGAAAAGATTATATAAGCCAAGAGAGCGGTCGCCTATAAACAAACATCCTGAGTGGACGCTACAAGATATGCTATCTAAGTTCTAGCGTAGTACAACGAGATACGCAATAGTCCAGGCTCAAAAAATCACTCCCGTTTACTTAGAGCTTGTAACTGGACGAATTCGTAGTAGTCTCCGCGACGGGATAGCAGTTGGTCATGAGTGCCAGATTCGCTGACCCGGCCTTCTTTGATAAAGTAGCTGCAAGCAAATCGTGTCAACGAGCATGACTTTGTTCGAGCAGCAGGAAGCTCACATCCGGTCCGCGTTCTGGATGGTCGACAGCCGATGAGCGATGGCAATCGTCGTCCTTCCTTTTGCCGCTTGGTCGAGGGCAGCCTGCACCACCTTCTCCGAGTTGGAGTCGAG
Organism: Mycena maculata; assembly: GCA_029448575.1. Classification (NCBI taxonomy): domain Eukaryota; kingdom Fungi; phylum Basidiomycota; class Agaricomycetes; order Agaricales; family Mycenaceae; genus Mycena; species Mycena maculata. The sequence goes on along the minus strand of JARJLG010000045.1, from coordinate 163,266 downwards.
GGCAGAGGTCGCCTCGTCAAGCAAAAGAACCTTGGGGTTCCGTAACAGAGCCCGGGCAATGGCAATACGTTCTGCGGGAAACCATCAGCGATAACCGTGCCGCGAAAAGGGTCAAACATACGTTTCTGTCCTCCAGAAAGCTGGGAGCCCTTACCACCGACCTCGGTGTCGAAACCGCTGTGAAATTAATGAGTACATGGTCATGCGTAGCGGTGCATAACATACTCAGGTAAAGACTGGATGAATTCCAAAATATTGGCGTTACGGCATGCATTCTCGATCTCCTCTTGGGTCACCTCCTCGACTGGCTTGATGGCACCCAAAAGGATGTTAAACCGAACGGTGCCGGCATAAAGCGTAGGCTCTTGCGAAACAAGCGCGATCTGCTTCCGGTATTCTTGGAGGTTCAGCTCCGTAATAAGTTCGTTGTCAAGCTAAACAAAAAAGGTCTCAGACTCAGCAGTGATGAAGGGCGAAAGAGCGTACGTAAATCTCTCCGGCCAAGGGGTCGTAGAAACGTTCGATCAATTGAATACTGAAGAACCGTCAGCGCCTTGCAGAGGAATCGCGGGGTTTGCCACTTACACGGTACTCTTGCCGGATCCACTAGCTCCCACCAATGCAATGTACGTTCCAGGCTCAACTTGAATGGACAGGTCACGCAGGACTCGCACGCCGGGGCGGGTGGGGTAACGGAAGTGGATCCCCTCCATGCGAATGTGGCCCTTTGCCGCCTGGCTGTCAATGTGCTTGCCGGCCGTGGACTCGGCGTCAATGTCTGGAACCGCATCCAGCAGCCTGATGATATCCGACGCAGCGCCCTTGGCGGAGGACATGTCCGGAACGAACGAGAACACATTCCCGGCCTGGATCGCAGAGAACGTCGCAGACTGCGGGCCCATCGTCAACGATTGAGCAGCATGAAGAAGCTATCCACTCACCATAAGGCCGACGAAGAACTGGAACGTGCTGGCCTCGCGCTTGGACACAAGAGTGGCGCCAAACCAGAAGATGAGGGCAATCACAAAGAAGATCATACTCTGGGACAGGGCATACAGGAGGTTACTCCAGAGGGCGGTCCGGTTCGACTCGCGCAGAGGTTCCTCTAAGCTTTTGCTGTATTGATCGAGACAGTCATTTTCACGCGTCAACGAAGCGACAGTGCGAATGGCAGCGGCGGCCTCGCAAGCAAGCTGAGCAGAGGCCGCATGCGCTGCCTTGTTTTTCTGGTCCTTGAGAACGACAACACGCTGATGGCGAGTCGGTCAGTGGTCCTGCGAAGACAAGATAATCCTTACGAGACGGATGTAGCCGGCGGACACGAGGAAAGGCGTACAAGCTGAAGAGTACATAAACCGACGCCCTGACATTCAAAAACAATAAGGCACACACCAATTCCAATGAGACCAACCTTCCAGATGATCGCCAACCCAATGATAGCACCGGCGACGAGGGTGGCGCAACTCTGGACAATACTTCAAAGAAATAAACATGTAAGGACAAACACACCGTAGAGTGAATGCCAGCTTACGCGCCGAGTGTCACACCTGCCAAACCGTTGACCTTTTGCGGGTTGTCACTGAGCTCGGAGGTCAATCCTCCAGCGCTGTTTTCATCCCTGTCGAAGAACTCGACTAGATAGATGGTCGTTAGAACAGCTCATAGCAAGATGCGAGTAAGAAGAACGTACTGTCTTGACGGAGGACGGCCCTGAAGCTTAACGACCGCAGTTTCATGGTCAGCGTCGCCGCTGAGGATGCGAACATATAATTATGTATGCCGATACAAAATGTCGAAATAATCGCGATCACGAAAAACCTAGAAAAAACCAATCAGCGAGTGGGACACACGCAGCTGCAAGAAACTGCACCAAAGGGCATTGCGATCCCCAGCGACACGGCGCGCGTGGCCGAGTTGGGAGAACCCATTGATTCCCTCGGCTGCATTGTACAGTCAAAGATGAGGGACAAACGATGTACAGCAGACGCACCGTAAACGATACCAAAAGCAGGGAACACACAACCCGAGAGCGACGCGCAAATAGCGCCGAAGAGGTATTTCTTCCAGGCAGCCTTGTTCAAGGCCCCCATGCGCCTGAACAGATATACAAGGTCATAATCTTCCTCTTTGCCATTCTTGTGTTCCTCCAGCCGCTTCTCGATGAGCTCGCTGGCAAGCGAATGCTGCCCTGTGTTCTTACGGCCCAGCGGGATCTCCGCGCGGACAGCCTTCTCCATCTCTTCCTTTTCTTCCTGCGCGGTGCCCTCCGAATCGCCGTCGTCCTGGCTTTCGCGGAGCTTCTGGGCCTGCACGAGGCGGGCGTATGCGCCGTTCTCGTCGTTGAGGAGCTCATTGTGCGTACCCTGTTCCAAGACGTGGCCGTCGCCCATGACGAAGATCTGGTTGGCGTCCTTGATCGTGGAGAGACGGTGCGCAATGGTGATGGTTGTGCGACCTGCGGCGGCTTTGTCCCTGGAGATATCTTTGAGCAATGAGGTCGATACGGACGGATGTTCAACTCACAAAGCGTCTTGCACAACACCCTCAGACTGGTCGAATATCAGTGCTGTGCACTCGGTCTGGGATACGACGTACCTGGGTGTCGAGCGCGCTAGTGGCCTCATCGAGGAGGAGGATACGCGGATCAGATACGATTGCGCGTGCAATTGCGACTCGCTCTGTCCACACAAGTATCAGGACGGTAAAAAAATATAGACAAATGAACACCGACGCTTCTGTCCTCCGGAAAGCAGGAAACCCCGCTCTCCAACCATCTAGAACGGCGTCAGAGGCGCTTGGATGGTCGCGACTGGACAAACTCACAGTATCATATCCGTTAGGGAGATTAGAGATGAACCCATCCGCGTTTGCCTTGACACAGGCCTCCTTGATCAGTGCGAACTGCTCCTCCTCAGACGCGTGCTCGTATTTAGTGTTGATCAAACCGTGCGCGACGTTGCCCTTGATGGTGGTGGCAAACAGTGTGGGCTCCTGCGAGACGAGTCCAATCTGCGACCGCAGCCACTTGAGGTTCAGGTCCCGGACAGGAACGCCGTCGAGTGTGACCGAGCCCCCTGTCGGGTCGTAGAAGCGCTCGATAAGCGCTATCACGGTCGACTTGCCGGACCCAGAGGCGCCGACGAGGGCGGCGGTCTTGCCTGCGGGGAACTTGAGAGAAATGCCCTTGACGACGGGGACGGTGGGGCGCGACGGGTAGCTGAAGAAGACGCCGTCGAGGACAATCTCCCCGTTAACGTGGTCAGGCTTGAGGCCGTCATCGTTGGCAGAATCGATGGCGGGCACTCGGTCAATAGTCGCGAACAACTTGGCAGCGGCACCGCGGCCGTGGTTAATGGCTGATGTTAGGGTGAGTCATGGAAAGGAACGCAGTCCGGAGCCGCTCACCTTGCATCTCGGGCGCAAGCATCGCTAGTGACTCGTTGAGCGAAATGACGTTTGGAATCGGTGATTCTTACCAAGTGAGAAAGACCCGATTAGGATGGCCATGAAAACATTAATAACTGAACCGGGCGTAGCGTGGCCCTCGTCAATGAGCGTGGTACCAAAGCTGAAAGCTAATGGACGAAAAAAGTCAGAAGAGTTGGAGGTGATCGAGATGATTGCTCACCCAGGGCGTATGCATTATATATAATAAAGAAAAAGACAGACAATCCTCCGCCGTGCCAGACCGCAGCCTTGAGGTCCGATTGGTGCGATTGCTCGATGTAGGTGTCGTACAGGTCAGCCAAGATTTTCTGCGTGCCGAAAGCCTGCGCAGTCCGGACAGTGGAGATGACCTCTTCGGCCAAGCTTCCACCTTCGGCCACATTCTTGAGGGAAAGCCTAGAGGGGACGAGGAATGACTAAATAATACCGTGGAAAGAACAGGCACGCACTGCATGTATCGCGAGATGGCCTTGTTCATGACTGCTCCAGTTATTCCGATGCATGGCAGGATCGAGGACATGGCCAGCGCGAGTCGCCAGTTTCGGACATATGCAACAATGAAACCAGTGATGAACGCGGAAAGGAAGTTGGCGACCAAGGCCACTTTTTCCGAGATACCTTGCTGCACCAGATCTGAGAACAGAAGAGACGTGAATACATTGATTTATCGGTTCCAGTTGAATACTTGCGGGTGTCCGTCTGAATCCGAGTGGCAACCTCCCCAGCTCCAACCTTATCAAAGAACTGAATGTCCTGCCGCAAGACAGCCTGGAGGTATTGTTCCCGAATGCGCTTTGCGTTTACTTCGGCCGTATAGACGTAGAGGTACCTGTGAGAGAAACACGAGATTTGTTTAATTTTTTTGGGGTATGGTCCAGTTCTGGCATAATACGGACATGTAGATGTAGGTGCATAGAAACATGCCACAACCTATATAGATGAGAGTAGCACCTCACATCAAGGAATAAGACATACCGATGACCACGAGATAGGTTGCGAGGTGTCCGGCCTGGCGCCTGAAGGCGGCGGCCACAGCAGGTAGTTGTGTCTCGGCAGCCGCTGACAGAGTCGCATTGCCAGAGTTGATCTCGTTGATGATGATCTGGAATTCCACAAACTGGTTGACGAGGTTACCAAAGAGAATGGTCATGAGGGGCTGGAAGTAGTTCAATTGGAGCGGTAGTGTAAGTGAAATAAATACGGACCTGAGCAGAGCCCGCGGCGATGGCGGCAACCAAGCCAATAATGTCCAAGATGATTTCGAACGTCGTAGAGAACCTGAACAATTCCAGGAAAGACACGGGGGAAAGCTCGGGTTCGACTGGTTCAACTTCAACATCCGTAGTCTCTGAGTCGGTGTCCTTTTCTATCTTGTCGACCTTGGGTTTGCGGGAGAAGAATCCGCGCTTCTGGGGTGGGGCCGAGGCCTTGACGGCAGCCTTTTCATCCACAGAGTCTCTTGCAGACATGGTGCGAGGTGGTGGTCGGGAACAAACCTAGCGTGGATCACATCGTATATAGGGAGAGTCTTCGGCCCGCTATGTCGTCAGAGTGAACAGTCATGTTACTTTCTTTGGAACGGGTTTCAGTTTTTCCCAGGCTGACAGGCTGGCCTAGGAGCCTCACACACGCACGAAGTTGCCGACCGTGCTAAGATAGCTACCGCTGGATTATTGCCATATTTATTGCCATATTTAGGAGCAAGAGGTATGTTCTTTACGCGTTTCATCGGCGCGTAAAAAGTGCAATCTTCAATGCCGGCCGAGGACTTGACCTCGGTCCTTGACTCACAGCGGAGGCGTAAGTCGAGTTGAAATTGTTTCCGCTGCGTTCCTCGACCTTCTTTGGCATAATGAAGGCGGGAAAAGCTTGCGTAAGAAAGATTTGTGATTGCAGTTTCACATTTATTGCCTACTCTCCTCACAGTGAAAGCAGGCTTTCATCTTGGGACTGAATAATCCTTACTCGCTTATTTGTGAGCCACAATCAAACTGACCTGTCCCCACTGACGGCCTGCTCAGAAAACTGCTGTCAATCTCCTCACTGGCCCCACATGTCCTGGAAACTAGGCAGGAGCAAGAAATCCTCTATCATTAATTTAAAGGCCGACCTGCGTGCCGATGAGGATTCCCGCTCAACCACCCCCACCCCGGGCATGCCCAGCCCCAGGTCGGGTCTGCTCGGTAACCATGTCTGCAAAACTCCACTTGCGCCGTCCTCTCATTCAATTCACCAGCTATCCGTGTCTTATGGGCAGAAGGCCTAGCCGTGCCCCCGGGTACCGCGGTCCCCGCGGCCGTACAGGACGCCCTCAACTCCCAGCAAGCAAAGGTCGCCTCATCCGTCTCCCCTTCGAGCGTCACCCAGCAACGCCTCGCAAAGACACGCGGCAACAGGTCCGGAGTGCCCCCTCTCTCTCATATATTGCTCACAGTTCCACAGAGATTCTATTCAACGGACTCAATGCTGGTGGCTCCCGTACCTCGTTATGGAGTACGAGGTAAATCAAGTGCTCATAACACCGCTTGGGGGCGAGCTCGACAAACCCATTTTCATGTATCAAGCCCACTTGTCCGTCATCAGCGGTCCCATCTCTTCCTGTGCGCTGACCAACCCAAATAAAGTGATGTATCGCGAAACTCGGAGATTTCTATGCAATGCTATCTCCGGGCTGATGAGCCCAAGCGTGGAGGGGACGGCGCCGACGATCTCGGGAACGACATCTTTTTGGGCGGAATCAAGGTACGTGTCTGTTCCCCGTTCCAAAACGCGCCGTTTATTTTATTTCTTTCGCTTGCAGTTCATCCCGAATTTCGATGATGGCGGCACGCAGGACCAGTGGTATGACCTAGTCGGCGGCGCGGGGAAGATCCAGATCGGCGTGTCTTACCAGCCCACGAGCCAGTCTTTGAGCATAGATGACTTTGAGCTCATCACCGTCATCGGGAAGGGGAGTTTCGGCAAGGTGAGATACCGGTCTGGTTATTGACTACCCCGGTTAACGCCAGCCAGGTGATGCAAGTGCGCAAACGCGATACGTCGCGTATATATGCCCTCAAGACCATCCGCAAGATGCACATTGGTACTGCAATTCATTCTGGGTATAACCAATTTCCTGAGCAATTGTTTCCGCAGTGAATCGCAATGAAATCACACACACTCTTGCGGAGAGGCTTGTCCTTGCGCAAGTAAACAGCCCCTTCATCGTGCCTCTCAAGTTCAGCTTCCAGTCGGAGCAGAAGCTGTACCTTGTCCTTGCGTGCGTTCCTCGCCATGCCGACCGAATTATACCGTAACCGTCTAAAACAGATTCGTTAACGGAGGAGAGCTCTTCCATCACTTGCAACGCGAACAGCGGTTCAACGAGGAGCGCGCTCGGTACGATTCCTCAGCTTCCCCCAAGCTCAACCAATTTTACATTCCCCCACAGCTTTTACAGCGCAGAGCTGCTTCTTGCCCTCGAGCACCTACACGAGCTCGATGTAGTATACCGGTATGCTTCCTTTTCCCGTTTTCGACGTTGTGTTGAACCACGGTTAAAGGGACCTGAAGCCCGAGAACATCCTGTTGGACTTCACCGGACACATCGCGCTGTGCGATTTCGGCCTGTGCAAGCTCAACATGAAGGCGGACGACAAGACCAATACGTTTTGTGGAACGCCCGAGTACCTGGCGCCCGAGATTCTCAATGGCGGTGGTTATAGTTGCGTGTTCTCTACCTGCCTCTCCCGATCTGCCTGATTCGAACATGGTTTAGACAAGACGATCGACTGGTGGACGTTGGGCGTGCTGTTGTTCGAGATGCTGGCGGGGCTTCCTCCATTCTATGATGGTCAGTGGGCCACGAATTGCCTCGGCATGATGCTGATCCCCATTTTTATTAATCAGAGGTGACGGACAAGATGTATGAGAAGATCCTGAACGACCCCCTCGTTTTTGGTCCGGAGATTGGCCCCGAAGCAAAGAGCATCCTGGAGGCGCTGCTGATCCGCGACCCTACGCGGCGTCTCGGGGTGAGCGGCGCGACACAGATCAAGAAACACGCGTTCTTTGCCGGGACAGACTTTGGCCAGCTTCTGCAGAAGAAGATCCAGCCGCCGTTCAAGCCGAACGTCGCCAGCCCCGTCGTACGTCTCCCCCCTCCCTCCGTCCTTCACCCGATTTGGTCTAAATTAGGAGCACAGGACGTGTCCAATTTCGACACGGTCTTCACCGTGGAGCCGCCCATCGACAGTGTCGTTGAGAACTCCAATTTGTCCCAGACCGTGCAGGAGCAGTTCTCTGGTGTGTAATTTTTTTTAAAATGCGAATGCGCCGCGCGTTATTCATACCCCAAAAGGCTTCTCCTACAACGGCACTCATATTGCCGCCTCGGTTGGCTAATCTAGCTGCCCTCCTGGTTCCTTCCCATCCCATCTAGCATCTATCCGATATATCCCACACTCCTTTCAATCCCCAATCCGTCCTAATCGACATCCTTCGTACCGATCAAATACACCGACACTCCTTTTAATACCCCATGTCCTATCAGCGCTCCCACACACGGTCCCTGTAGATTATAATAACCCTCGCTATTCACCCTTGCTTTCGTTGCTGGATCTCTCATCATCACTCACTCACTTATAGTTCATTTACATACACAACCTATCGGTGCAAGATACTTATATATATATTTTTATTGTTGGAATAGAAAACCGCGTTTTCACAGGCCGAGGCCCTGCAGAAAGGATTCGGTGTTGGTCCAGAGGTTGCCCGCCATTTCGGGGTCGCGCATTGCCGCGGAGAGTGTGAGCGTGCCGACGGGGAGCATGTATTCGCCGCGGTATTTGGCGGGGTCCGCGCGGACGAGCGGAGACGCGCCGGCGAAGAGGGAGGTCGCCGCGCCCTCGTCGGCGCCGACCATGAACGTGCGGAAGAGCAGGTCGAAGAGCCGCGGGAGCGGGAGCAGGTGCGCGAAGGTGTTGACGGAGCCTGGATGCACCGCCATGACGAGGATGGGGCGTTTGCCAGTAAGTGATTCGTCCAGCCGCCGCTGGAGCCCACTGGTCCAAAGATTCATGGCGTACTTTGAAACACCTAGGTTGGTATGTATGCTCAGGCTACTAACTGGTGGGATGGGGACGTGTACAGACCGTATCGAGCGAAGGAGGGAACCGTATATTCTTTGCACTCGTCGCGGAAGATTTCTGGGCTGCCAAAATCGGTGCCAGGTTTCGCCAGCCGATGCAAGTGCGAAGAAACCTGCCACGTCGCTTTCAATCCAGTGTAAGATGGCACGGGAATATTCACATTCACGATTCGAACGTCGCTCTCGGGCTCCTCCGCCGTTTTTACGAGCAGGTCCAAGAGGGTGCGCGTGAATACGTATGGGCCGATGTAGCTGATGGAGGAGTTAGCAGGGATGAGGGAGAGGCCTCGACGCACTTTGTAGCCATCATCTCCAGTATACCTGATTATGCCGGTGGGACTTCTCGCTTCAATTCAGTTCAATTCCTACCATCGTTTGTTTTGCGGATTTTCAGCTGATGGTCTGTGAGCCTGAAAATTTTCCATCCAGAGTGGGTGCATATATGACTGCTGGAAAGCGTACATTCCAGCGTTATTGACTAGCACAAAATGAATACTAAGTACTCCGATGCCGACTTGAGGAACGGACCCACCCAATATATCGAGCCTCGGCTCCTTGCTGAGAAATTCTTGAGCCGAGCTCTTGGCCATTCGAGGGTCGGACAGATCCAGCTTGAGAAACACGACCGTGCCGCCGCTGCCGAGACCTTCATGCTCTAATTTGACGATGGCACCCGTAGCCTTAGATTCATTCCTCGCCGCCAGGTACACCTTTGCTCCGCGTTGAGCTAGGAATTTCACAGTGTAGTAGCCGATTCCTGCGCTGCCAGCCGCGTTCATTTCATGGTGCCACACGCTCGTGTTTCTTGAACCTACTTTCCACCGGTGACGATTGCGACCCTGCCCGACAAGTCAGCGATATCTCTTTGGGGGTTAAACTTTTTGGAGGAGTGAAAATTTCCCATGGAGGCTTGGAGCGACGGTGGGTGCGAATCCTGGTAAGGGAGGTTCTGGGGAGATCTGCGTGATCGTGGTCGGCGATCATGAATCTTATCTAATCTAAGCGCTGATTGGATCACCACGAATTGTATTCGCCCAGCGGTGTGTTCAGTTTTTGCCCCATCATAGGGGATCGCAAGCATCGGATTTGACTCATTCGAAAAATATATATATTAAAGGTGGGGCACATGGTCTGCGGTCGCTTCAACAAGGCTTTTAGCAGTTTCGGACCGGGGGGCGATAGAACATTGGAAAGCATGCGGATGGCTAGTAACAAATATTTTGTTCAGAATATATTCGACGGACATTTTTTCACATACCTGACAAACCCATCTGAATAGACAGGGTCAATATCGATTTCGTTCCCTGCAGCATCTTTCGCTTTCGCAATATTGAACGTTGATAAAACAGAAACGATGGTCAACCACACGCTGGTTCCCGCGGTATGCCGGCCAACACAGATACGGCGACCAAAGCTATACAGCAACAGTGTCAGATTATCACCAACCATGGTTAAATTGGGTCGGCTCACCCAAATGCCAGCACGTTATCGTCGTCATTCAATTTACCCTCGGCGGTGAGAAACCTGTCGGGATTAAAAGTGTCAGGGTCGGGATAAATGGACTCGTCGTGGGTCATGGCCCTGCATGTAAGCCGTCAGGGCAGGGAACCGACGTGATACATCCGTACGACATACCATATATTGCTAATCACCGTCGCGCCTCCTGGAATGAAGTATCCCTCGTATACATCATCTTCGATCGCTGCATGAGCCACCCCGAGCGGTAACACTGGGTGCCAACGCATGACCTATACCGAATGAGCTCGTTTAGCGTAAACAGTTTCAGTGCCAAACCTCGCGGTATAGTGCTTCGACAAAAGGCAGAGAGGGCCTGTCTTCAAATTCTGGTAGACGATGTGGGCCAATGACGCCGTCGATCTCATCTTGTGCGCGCTTCTGGATTTCGGGATGCGTTGCCATCGCGAAAAAAAATGTCCCCAGAGACGAGACCGTCTAGGAAAGGTTTAGCCTAACGAGTTATCAACCTGAGGGTCACGTACGGTATCGGATCCAGCTGCACAAATGTTTTTCACTGCCTATATTTGTAACCAGAAACTGCGACCGACCTGCGTATGCTGTAGCAGCCACTTCTCTGATTGTCTTCTCCTGTTGTTCGGAGCTACCTCTTGCCTGGTTCGCCTCGAGAAGAGTGGCCACAATTGAATTCGCCCCAACGCCTTCCCGCTACCGCCAAAGAGTTCAATCACGAATATTGGTTGACAAAATGGTATGCCAACCAAATTCTGTTTCACAAAATCAAGGGGAACTTGCCGCATTTCTTCAGTCAACTTGCGGCATTCTGAACTGTATATCAACGGATTACAGGGGGGAATATATGCAACACAGACCTGCAGCAAAATACTGAAAGCCGCAACCGGGTAACCAGCCAGGCAGATGTCGAAGAATGGGGAATGCATTTACAGCTGCTGCACCCGGAAGGGCCGTGTCCGACAATTTTTTGACTGCGTTCTCCGAAAGAGTGACGAAGTGATCATTCATGGGCTTGACATCGTATCCGTACACAATTTTCATGATAATAGCAGCAGCCACGCTGTTGAAAATATCAGCACTGGGTCGTTCAAGAACGTTGAACACCATCTTGCGTTTTGTAGAGAGAGACAAATTCTTCGGGATGCGACAACAACCCTCGTAGAAAATCATGAATCTTGTCCATCTGAACGGGCCGGTAGGTTCTGGACGCATCTTGACGAAAACATAGTTGGAATAATCTTCTCGAGCGCCGCCACCGGTCGGTGTAGGGCATCAGACCCGTATTGAAATCCCACCCAATGCTAGATAGGATCAGTCAAAGAGTGAAGGGAAAGAACAACGATGAGAGCTTACAGTTCAATCATTGGTGCGGCGGGGCGATCGGAATAAATGTGAGATCGTTTTTCAAACAAGTCGGAAGCAATCTTGAGAGAATTGACGAATACAATGTGCTGTCCGAAAATTCGCGCGTGTACGATATCACCTTTCGGTCCGATAATCTTAATATCATTGTACAGCGGAAAATGGTCAGAACTGACCATATCGTCGTTTCCAGTCGGTGTAAGTTAACCATGGAAGTCTGGTCGGGATTTCATGTAGATTGCCACTCAAAAATCGAGGAGTAGGTCCCGGAGGGAAAGGTAAGCCGGAAGAGTTCCCACTGCATGTATTGAGGAGTTTCTTGCTGAAGACCCCGCATAAAATGAGTAGAGAAAGCAAACAAACGAAAACGGTGCTGTAATCCATGTATACTGCGACGAGGGTGGCGATCGATAGTCACTTGCAACCAATACTAAATAGATGACAGAGTGGGAATTGCAGCGGTGGCACATGGACACGTTCAATTTGAATGGAGAAGACCACCCAATAGCCGGCGGCGGGAAAAACAGGAACCACAAGGCCGAGGATTTAGGATTTGGAATGTTTGAATGTTTCCACAGAGCCAGGCGGGAGCGGAGTGGTCACAGGCTTCGCCGCCGCGGCCGAAGTAAAGATTTCGGTAAAATGACGAAACTGGAATTTTATGGACGGACCTGCAATCACTTCTTTCGATCCCCTGAAATCCCTCCGTCGGCCAATCAACCCCCATAGATCCCACCGATGAGCTTTCAGGCAAGTCGGAAGGGAAGTTTCCACGACTCGTTTCGGTTAGCCTGAAATTTAGCACTTTATTCAGTCGGACACCTAGTGATGTTCTGGCTTTGGCCTCAGACCAAAAAGCCATGGCTTTTCGGCTCGGCTTTGGCTTTTCCTGGCTTTGGCTTGAGCGGGCCTTGGCCTGGTCTGCAATTTTGCCAGGCCAGACATTTGCATCAAATACTGCCAAAAAGTCGTGACTTTCTGGCGATCCTAAATCCTAAGGCCCTGTTCGGGATCCCGAATTACTAAATTTCGTCTGGCTATCTACGAGCGTCACATCAAGTCACTGATGATGATATCGGTGCGACTTCCGGTCAGTCACTCGGTAATAATCAATCCGAATTGCCGAGAGCCCCGCCTCACCCCGCTCACTGCTCAATTATCCCGCCGTCAGTGACGATGATATGTATCTCATAATTGAAGCCATTTTTAATGGCGCACTTTTGGTGGATGACATGACATGTATTTTCTGAATGAATTTCTGTACTTCTCTCAATGTTTGGATGAACTCAGAGGAGCAAAAAGAAGAACACTTTTCGGAGGGCGGGACTGTGACAGGCGACGACGACGACAAAACGGATCTGTCGTGTCAGCTTCGGGAAGATCCGAAACGTGTGGTCTAGACCGAGTGACTGATGGTGACTTGGGTTAGGTCCAGATACTAAATGGTGCGTTTGGCAGGGAAATTTAGTAATTGGGATTTTAACTTGGGATCCCGAACAGGGCCTAAACATAAAGAGAGCTCGGTCACAGCCACAAAATCAGGTGATAAAGTCACATGATTTGCACGTGAGCTCTCGGAATCTGCTGTGTCCCCTTCGAACCCCGGAACTCTGTATCCGCCGTGTCTGTGCGAACTCTCGTGTCAAAGACACGGGTGTTAAAGCTACAGGCAATACCACCCCTGCAAAATGCAGACAGATCACGTGGGCCGCCCGCAGAGCTGCCCTATGGCGTCTCTGAGCACTAAGCCCCTGTTGGCAGTTTGCCTGAGTGGTTATGCAATGTCGATTGTGAGAACTCTATTTTGCTGAGGTTGTGTGTTTGAACCTACGGCGGGTTCAACTTTTTTTCATCTTCTCAAAGAAAATTTCCCAAATCCCCATTCAAGTTTACGTCTTACCCCAATACCTTCGCTGGAAGATGAGCTCTCCTTATACTCATTCTTCTCTTTGGAGCTACAATAATGTCTGATTTATATCTGCAACAAGTCACTACCAGTTGCAACTGTTACTGAAGTGTCAGAGTTGGAGTTGATTCCAGGGAAAGGCTAAGAGCAATCCATACAATGTGAATACATTATAAGACTATATGCCAGTGAAAGGATCCACTTTGGTATTCCTACTGAGTACAAATCTGAAAAGATAGCAAAAAGAGATTTAAATGTTGAGAGATTGTAGAATTTGTACGGCAAAAAGTAAACCCACCACAGGCTCGAACACACAAACTCAGCAAAATAGAGTTCTCACAAATCGCCACAGCATAACCACTCAGGCAAACTGCCAACAAGGGCTGAGTGCTCTGCGGGCGGCCCACGTGATCTGCATTTTGCAGGGGTGGTATTGCCTGCAGTGTATCCTTTCTAGTCTCTCTAGACAGACACTGTAATGATACCAGCTCGTTCCTCGCCCATTACAGTCTGTTAGTTACCGCGGTCTGATTAGTGGCGGTCCATCTTATTATGTAATGATGGGAGATGCACAACCAAACACTCATTTATTTCACGCGTCTCTGTGTTATTTGACGTGAATTTGGGCCTTAGAAGTCAATGTATCAGTCTTGACTACGCTAAGATTATTTGAACTCACAGACTTTTCTCCCGCTGAGCGATTCCAAGGTCAGGCTCTCCACTCGACTGAATTGGGCAATGAAAGCCCCTAAAAGTGGTGATGTGCTTCATCGAGCTTGTTTGCTCACAACGCCAATCCCAGAAACATTGAAATGGATATTTTATGTAAACAAAACTGTTTAACGCGTGGTATCGTCCTCTGCGCTGCCTACGACACGTGAAGTTGCGTCCAGCGGTAATACACGTGACTTCCCAATCCGGTGATTATGTAACAAGGTGGACCGCCTACCATGATGGCGTGGTAACCACAAGACTATATCCTTTCCGGCTTTCAGGTCAAAGCCGGGTCAAGCCAGAGGTTGGCTTTTGGCCTGGCTCAGAGTCTTTCAAGCCAAAGCCAGGCCAAAGTCATGGATCTCAGGCTAAGCTAAACTTGAAGGCCAGAACATCACTACCCGGGACGCCTTTGACCTGCCAGCGGTGTGCTCGGCACTTCCACAACGCACGTTCCAGTATCCACCAGAACTCTTCCCAGTTGGTGTAAGCGTGAGTGGAAGAGCGGTGAATGTCCTGGTCAGAAAGGATTCAAGGAATATTCCTGGTACTGTTTCGGTTACCAGGTCTCAAACACGAAATGTCCTTTCTGTCTGATCATACCGGAGCTTCCAGGCTGTCGTGAAATCAGATATTAAAACTCGACTTCTTGTCTCCTGATTGGCTGCCAGGTTTCTTTTGATTCATTAGATATTTTAATTTTCTGAGTCATTTACTCTTACAGCTCAGCTCAGCTCTATTGAATGGTTTTCTAGCATCTTGCCAGCGAGGGAGGTGAGTTGGCCGAGGAATGAGGCCGGACGAGACTTGCGAGCGGGCCATTCCTTCTCATGATATCAGGCCTAGGTCTATATGAATTTTATGGCTGAGATCCAGGACAAGGTACCAGGAGGTGCCCAGAGGGCCTTAGGGCCTGATCGGGTGCTCCAGAATTCCACCAGAATTTTTACAGAATCTGGTATGGACATAGATTTCATCCCCAAACCACCCTAGAATCTTCAATACGGTCATTCTATGAACATTTGAGCATCAGGAGAGGCACAAAAAATGTGGTGTAAAATCTTGCACAGATTCTGGGATGCTGCCACAGATTCTTAGTTCAACTACAGAATGTGTTGAATATTTCGAACCCTTGTGTTCGCCTCCCCTTTGTCACACCAATATGTGAAAACACACATGTATTTCCCATTCTAGAACAGTTTAGGGACAAATGGTGTGGGAAACATACTGTAGATGAGATTCTGGGAAGATTCTGAGGAAAGATTCTGAGGCACCCGATCAGGCCCTTATAGTATGAAAAGGATGTCGGTCTATGTCGGTTCATTACTATCATGAGTATTTGTGAACCATATACAGTCAATACACAATATGACAGCTGAGTGAATGATGCAGACAGCAGCTAGCAAACCTCAGTTACTCGGGTACATTTTCGGCCGTCGCTTCAACCAGGGTCTTCGCTGCTTCAGACCGAGGGGTGATGACACATTGGAAAGGTTTGGGGTGACTTTTGACCAGAGCCAAGAAAAAAACATGTCTGCTGACCAGTGTTCCCATACCTGATAAAACCATCTGAATAAACAGGATCGATATCAATGACAGTCCCTGCTGCATCCTGTGCCTTCGCTATGTTGAACATTGATAGGACAGATACGATCGTCGCCCAAACTGTTGCATCGGCGGCATGTATGCCTAATATACTTGAGAGGGCCCATATTTTACAGGGATATACAGTGTATTACCGACACAGATACGCCGACCGAAACTAAAGAAGACATCAGCAGCGTGTACATGATAAAAGGGCATGAAAATTGACCCAAATGCAAAAGTCAGATTGTCATCGTTAAGGTTTTCCCCCGGCGTAAAAAAATGTTCAGGGTTGAATCGTTCGGGTTCAGGGTACACAGACTCGTCGCGTGTCATGGCCCTTCATAAAAGCCCAAGTCAGACGGAGATGATTTACAATGATTTCCCATATCATACCACATGTTCCCGATAACCGTCGCGCCTCCTGGAATGAAGTACCCCTCATATATATTGCTGCATCTCGTGGCATGAGCCACCCCGAGGGGAGCTACCAGGCGCCAACGCAAAACCTACGATGGAATATGAGTTTGTCTAGCGTAGTAAACAATTTCGCCGCAAAACCTTGCAGTACAGTGCTTCAACAAAAGGCAGAGAAGGGCGGTCTTCAAATTCTGGTAGACGGTGTGCACCAATGATGGTGTCAATCTCATGTCCTGAACTTTGGGATTCGTGGCCATCGCCAAAAAGAAGGTTCCCAATGCTGAGACGGTCTGAAGAGGGGAAGGTAAAAGACAACGTCGGTATTGGATGTAGTCTTGCATACAGTATCGGCCCCCGCTGTCAAATGTCGATGAACGTTCACCTCAGGAATTTGGGAGGGATGTATATACCTGCATATCCCACCGCGGCGACTTCTTGGATAATTTTCTCATTGGAATTACCCCGAGCTTGATTGGTCTCGAGAAATTTCGCGGTAATTGATTGGGAATTGATGCTGTTTCGCTACAAGGTTCAAACTCAATTTGGACACTAGTGCATGCGGTGGTCGAACCATGTTCTGCTTGACAAAATCAAATGGTGCATGTTGCATCTCCTGCACCGCCTGGCGGCATTCTGGATAATGAGATTAAATATATTATAACACTGTTACAAATATTATATTACCTGCAGCAAAGCGGTGGAATCCACCGCCAGGGAACCATCCAGGAAGGTGACGGAGAAAGGGGAAAGTATTGACGACTGCAGCGCCTGGAAAGAATGACTCTGCCAATGTTTTGACAGCTTTCTCAGAGAGAAGGACGAAGCAGTCATTTATTGGCTGGACATCTGTCACGTTCAAGGCTCAAGAACACCCAATGGACGCACAATGCGGATTGGAGGTGCTCGGTAAGAGTGAGGCTCAAAGAATGATGGAATAAAAGACTAAGGAATACAAGCGACTAGCTACACTACTTATACTGTTCAACTGTGGCTATGTAACTAGTGCTAATAATATATACAATAGAGTGTCCATGTGCCATAGGCACCATAACCATGTGTTCTGAGTAATAAACATGCCAGAACCGTGTGTTCTGAGTAAGAAACGTCCCGAAGCCATGTGTTCTGAGTAATCCCATGCATACTCCACATGTCCGCAGCATGACACCTGTCAGCTGTCCAATCACCAATCCGTCGTGCTTCATCGGCATGTTCCTGTGGGAACCCAGTCCCTGGCTGTCCGATCACTGATGACTCAAGCATAGCCTTGGTGTTTAAATAGACGAGTGCTTGATTAGACGCTTAGATAAGGCGTTATCGCGATTAGATAATGTCTGAATCGTGACAACATCATATCCATACATTGTAGACATGATTATTGCTGCTGCTAGCCTGTCAAAGCCTTTATTAGTTGTGATAAAGGAAAGAGTTGTGCATTCTCTCGCGTTTATTTAGATTGAAGAAATCATCCGGCTTCGAAAGTAACCCTCGTAAAAAACCCCGGATCTTTTTCATTTGTACAGGTTGATAGTTTCGCGATATGTCCCGGCGAAACCTTTGTTGCAACATCCGCCTATACCTATAGGGTAGGTTCGAGTTGTTGTAAGCTTGTTGAAGCAGGTATTTTGAAAGGGGGTGAGCAAGTCACCTTCTCCATTTAGGGATGGTCACGGGTACGGGTCAACCCGGCGGGTTTCCGGGTCGGGTCGGCCCAAGTACGGGTACGGGTTCCCATTTTAGTAGACCCGAAACCCTTCGGGTACACCACGGGTCTGCGAACATCGAATTTATTGAGGAATTTAACTCATTTCAAGGCAGTTGGACATGGCTACCAGCTATCAAAGGTACTCCCAAGCTTTTGTTAAGCACCTGATGCATTTGAAAACTTCAATTAGTGGACATATTTCATGTTTTGAAGGTGTTAAACCTTCCCGGCAGGCTGCGGCAGGTGTGATCTGATCAATTCAGACAACCCGTGGACAACCCGTTGACCCGCAGGTTTAGGTCCGGGTTTTCCGGGTTCGGGTCCGGGTCAACTGTTTTATACCCGAACCCGTACCCGTGACCATCCCTATCTCCATTTGGGCCCTGACATGAATCCAAAATTAAAATCCCATCCAATCCTGGGCCATATGAGGAAAGGAAACAAGGGGGAAACAAAATCCTCACAGGTTGAGGATGGGAACAACCGGGCGGTCGGAGTATATGTGTGATCGTTTATCGAATAGATCTGATGCAGTCTTGTGGGAATTGACAATGATAATGTGCTTCCCAAGCACTCGTGCATAGACGAGCTTGCCTTAGTATAAGTTGAGCTTTGTTAATGAGCCCTCCTGAATGAACGAAGCTCACCATACTTTAATCCCCACTCCATGTAGGTAAGCCAAGGGAGTTTGGTTGGGATCTCCCGTAGATTTCCGATGATGAATCGAGGGGTTGGTCCAGGCGGAAAGGGTAGGCCCGAGTTTACTTTCCATGCGCTGAGAATCTTTCGAAAAAGAAAGTTGACGAGTAGAGCGAACAAAACAACAAAAGGCAAAGAGGTCTGATAATCCATGTCGGAAGATGGTGGTGTCTTTCAGCTGAAGAAACTCCGGACAATTTATAGGGCATTAACGCGGCAGCCTGAGAGAGATAAATTACCGTGTGATCTTGTCAGGAGGCTAGAATCCGAAGGATTTCCAAGTTTGACTCCACAGTTCCCAGTAACCAAAATAGTGGTCGGGTAGATTTTGCCAGAATGGTAACTTCAAACAATGAACTTCAGTTGCAGTTGTTCAGCCAATAATTCCCACGACCCCCCCTCCCCAGAAAAGGCAATGATCATCAATCCGAATACAGATGTTTCCTGGAACGTGGCCTCAAATTCGTTCATCATTAGGGCTGCTCAATTTATCCGTCGTTCACGCAGTATTTGTTCGAAATAAATAAAGAATTCAAACTCCGCCTCACACGCGCTGAGCTGGCAGTGCCCGACACCAACCCGACCGCGCCTGTTAGCGACGAGCCGCTGTCCCCGTTGGCTTCGCAGGCTCGATCCAGGACGATGAAGGCACTTGTTCAAACTTCAACTTCATGGACTGAGGGACTCGACTTCCACTCCTCCAACTCGAAGGAGGACGACATGGGGGCAAGATAACCCAGTATCGGACATTGGCGGGGTACCGAGCGGGAGAGCAGAGCTGCTCAAAGACTTTACATTTGCTGCCAGTGCGTGTATACCCTTCCTTCCTGCTCCCTATTTGATTCACTCACTTGGTCCTTCCTCCTCAGCTGCACATATGGGGGGACGGGGAGAGGAAGGCGGAAGCAGAAGGCTTGACTACGTACATTGAGTGTCATTCCCTCCCTCCTTTCACTAGGATACCCATTCTATTAACCTATCCCTTGGTCCTCTTTCCTTACATTCATGTCCCTCCTTATCTTCTCCTCCCTCAAGCCTCACCAGACTATCTCAGTCCCTCTCTCTCTGTCTGTCTCACACATCCCACGACACGGCCTCCCCTTTGCTGTGACAACAGCTTCGTCCCCGTCCCTGCACTCCTGTGGGAACTCAAGTAGTGGGAAAACACGGTCCCTGTGCTCGTGTGCGTCGGAAAGGATGTGATGCGAGCGTGCAGCGTCAGGGAGCGGGAGGTTGGGCATGCTTTGGACCTTGGTTCTGATAGGGCGGGGGATGTACGCGCGGGTGATGCTACCCAGCAAGCTTCCTCTTCGTCCTACCTGATGCTACCTCTCTACCTCTGACCGTACACGGATATCCTCAGCTATATGTATTTAGATTTCAATTCTAATATATCCACCCCAAAAGTCCGAGAGGGAAGCATAGAAAATTATTGCCGCAGCGGAGTTTGAATTATTTATTTGTTTCAAAGTGAACGACGTGAACAACAGATAAATTGAGCAGCCCTAATGGTGAGTGAAGGGAGATGGTCCATAGTGCAGTAACCAGTAGGGCTGCTCAATTTATCTGTCGTTCACTTTGAAACAAATAAATAATTCAAACTCCGCTGCGGCAATAATTTTCTATGCTTCCCTCTCGGACTTTTGGGGTGGATATATTAGAATTGAAATCTAAATACATATAGCTGAGGATATCCGTGTACGGTCAGAGGTAGAGAGGTAGCATCAGGTAGGACGAAGAGGAAGCTTGCTGGGTAGCATCACCCGCGCGTACATCCCCCGCCCTATCAGAACCAAGGTCCAAAGCATGCCCAACCTCCCGCTCCCTGACGCTGCACGCTCGCATCACATCCTTTCCGACGCACACGAGCACAGGGACCGTGTTTTCCCACTACTTGAGTTCCCACAGGAGTGCAGGGACGGGGACGAAGCTGTTGTCACAGCAAAGGGGAGGCCGTGTCGTGGGATGTGTGAGACAGACAGAGAGAGAGGGACTGAGATAGTCTGGTGAGGCTTGAGGGAGGAGAAGATAAGGAGGGACATGAATGTAAGGAAAGAGGACCAAGGGATAGGTTAATAGAATGGGTATCCTAGTGAAAGGAGGGAGGGAATGACACTCAATGTACGTAGTCAAGCCTTCTGCTTCCGCCTTCCTCTCCCCGTCCCCCCATATGTGCAGCTGAGGAGGAAGGACCAAGTGAGTGAATCAAATAGGGAGCAGGAAGGAAGGGTATACACGCACTGGCAGCAAATGTAAAGTCTTTGAGCAGCTCTGCTCTCCCGCTCGGTACCCCGCCAATGTCCGATACTGGGTTATCTTGCCCCCATGTCGTCCTCCTTCGAGTTGGAGGAGTGGAAGTCGAGTCCCTCAGTCCATGAAGTTGAAGTTTGAACAAGTGCCTTCATCGTCCTGGATCGAGCCTGCGAAGCCAACGGGGACAGCGGCTCGTCGCTAACAGGCGCGGTCGGGTTGGTGTCGGGCACTGCCAGCTCAGCGCGTGTGAGGCGGAGTTTGAATTCTTTATTTATTTCGAACAAATACTGCGTGAACGACGGATAAATTGAGCAGCCCTATTGTTCTTATGTACTTCATGTAGTAAAATGGCAATGTTGAGCACACTGCACATCAAGGAAAGACCAGTGAAGTGGTCGTCGGGGTTTGCCGACTGTTGATGGGAGATCAAGCTCCTTGGCCAGGCCCCCGGTCGGCGGTCCGAGATAGGGTAAATTAGTCCCGCAAAATTACCCATCCCACTTTTAGGGTAAATCAGCTCTGAAGCCCCGGGATCGCTCTGCTAAAAGGTAAATTGAGCGGAGTGAGAGAAAATTTTCTCAAACAGTATATATACCTTGGGACCGCCACTAAAAAGTGTTAACCGGCGGGCAGAGGCCTTCGAGTTTGATATGATGGAAGGCCCAGCAGGTTAGAAAGCGCCCGCGGTGGGCCAGGCGCCAAAATTTGAGCCTGGGACGGAAAAAAATGGCACTTTTACAAAACCTTTGTCCGAAATATAAGGATTTTTTTGGAAAAAATCGGATCGACCTATAACTTAGTATAAGGTAGTGACCGCAAAGTGACCGGGAGCGCTGTTAAAACGCCTCAGCACGTGCGTATGACGCGAACTTACTAAAGTAACTTAAACTTGAGCCATTTTTAACCGGCTTTTTCCCTCCAACTAAATAACTTGCAATTTGACCACGATGGAATATCCCAAGAAAAAATCCAGTAACAGAGGTTGGTGGATTGCAGGAGCAGCTGCTTCTGTCGCGCTTTTCCTCTTCTGGGGCTCTTTCCTGAGAGGTACGCAGCCGTTGGTGACGAAGGCGAGCAATGCAGTTATCCGCTTGATTGGCGATAACCTCAGTGCACAGGCTGTCGTGGTCTTGAAAGGAGATTCGCAGGCCACTGGCACCGTGACTTTTACGCAACTGAAGAATGGAGTCTCTGTCACTGGAGAGCTGCGCAATCTCGACCCACTTGCATCCAGAGGATTTCATGTACAGTATGTCGCCTTCCATTGCATAGATATCACCTCAAGGTATATTACAGTCAATTCGGAGACCTGAGTGAGGGCTGTGGCTCTGCTGGACCACATTTCAATCCGTTTGGCAAAAACCATGGATCTCCGTCTGATTCAGAGCGACACGTCGGTGACCTCGGGAATATCCAGTCTGATTCAACTGGATCTGCGTCCTTCACATTTGAGGACCCTCTTATCTCTCTCAATGGTCCTCTGAGCATCATCGGGTAGGGATCTTTATTTTCATTGTCGATCCTTATTCTTATTGTTTGTATAGTCGGGCTGTTGTGCTCCACGCCGTGAGGCCACATCCCAAGGCTTGTGTACGACTCGGAGATTAAATGCCAATTCAACAGGGAACTGATGATCTCGGACGTGGGGGTGATCCCGAGAGCTTGAAGACAGGAAATGCTGGTGCCAGGTCAGTGTCGTCCTTACAGCCGTATTGTCGGATCTGATTCGTACGCTAGGGCGGCGTGCGGTGTCATAGTTCGTCGCTCATTTGATCAATTTTTTTCTCTTTCAACTGACAAACCACAGGGCCTCACTGTCGATAACTGAACCCATGTATATAGGTCCATATGATAAACCAAGTTACAGACACTGCAGCGCTTAAATAACATTAAAATGGAAACTGAGACTCACTCACTTGGTAATAATAAGGCGGGCTCACTGCCGAGCAGGTGTAGGGTGTGGCACAGGTAGTTGGACCTGTATACCCTGTACCGCCACATTGCCCGTATTCCGTCTGCGTTGGTCCGGCTGCCGTCGTGGTCGAGGAGGTGGTGGACGTTGAAGAAACTGTCGACGACGTGCCCGTCGAGGTGATGGTAGATGAGCCCGACGAGGTTGTAGTGCTTCCACCTAGAGTGAGATCGTCGTCAGTGGCCATCTCCTCGCGGATATCTCAGATTGCTGACCTGAACCTGTCCCTGTCCCCACGCTCGTGGTAATAGGTCCACTCTCGATATAAACCCCGGAGAAGTACCAGTCTTCCGGAGTCCCGCCTGTGTTGACTTGTTAATTGTGCCACGGTGATTAGAGAACACGTCCCACCGTTCGAGAGGCGAAGAACGCCCAGATGCCAGTCCTCCGAATTGGTGCTGGTGGAAGCGGGGACAGCTTCCACAACTTGGACTAGTGGGTCTGAGCCAGTACTGGCCCAAAGTCCAACGGTTCCCGCCGAAAACTGACGAGGCCAATTATGAGTGGGTACAGTCACCACTGACATTGATATCATAGGCAAAGTTGAACCAAGTGCCCGGAGTAAAGGCTACATCATAATGATCAACTTCCGTTACCTATATCGGATCAGGCAGAGTATAAACGGTCAAGTTGAAGGGAACGGACCATCCATGTGATATGGGTGGCGTTGGGAGAAACGCCTGTATGATAGTCGATCAGTTCACAAGCGGAGAAAGACACTAGTGCTTAATAACCGTATTTCAACTAACATCTGTCGTTCAGAGGTATGGTCCTCTTTGAAAGGGGGTGAGACGTACCTCTGTGAAATGGCTTTCAAAGAAACAGATCTGAGAGAAGAAGTGGATGAGGGTGCGTATCTGGTAAGTAGATGTTCGAGATACCTGGTGTTCCACGGTCGACTGGGAGAGCGTCAGAGACAAGAAACTGTTAAGTTACAGGGTATGCACCCACGTCGGGGAGATTGGTGGCTGGGTGCGAAATAGAAAAATGGTAAAACAACTCTCCGGTCCCAAGGTTGGCTGTTGTTTGAGGGATCAATTCCGTCCTGTATATCGGTTACACAATTTAAAACCACAGAACACGATCCGGCCGACCTTTCCATCGTGGAATCACCGTTCCAGATCGAGGTGGGGTCTATGGTGATTCTCAACCCATTAGTCTCGCTGGTATCAGCAGGATTCTTGAACGAGGGGTCCAGTGCCAAGTATTCGGAGGTGTTCGCAGTGCCGTAGATGTACCTGGAGGATTTTTAAATAAAACTAAAAGCTTCGAAAATTCCAATACCACTGGTATTCTCCGACCTGGGAACGAGCCAGGCTCAATGAAGTGTTTGTCAACAGAGACCATCCCTGACCTCGTCGCTCCAACTCCCTGGCAATGGGTCAGGCCGGGACAGGTGTGCAAGAAACTTCAAGAAAGCAGACTCACAATCGTTGAAGGCCTCTACCGTCGGCTGAATGAGCGTCAGTGACAAACCAAAAATGTAGTGCGTAGGGGCCCACGTAGGCATTGAAATTCCCGGACCTGAAAACATCCGAGGAAGTTAGGTTCGTTGCAGGGTTTTATGGGAGAGCACTCGCCAGATCGTGGTCCCAGCCTTGGAGGTAAGAGCAAAACCGAGTAAGAGTGCGACCAAGGTCAATAAAGCCATGTCGAATCTACTCAGCCAGTAGATCAGCTACGGCTTAAGTACCCAGCAGGTTGAACATCGATAGCCACCCATTGCGAAGTTCGGCCGCGGGAAAAACATCGGGCGTGGTGAAAATCCAATATTAATACTGGGATCTCGGTAAATCGTACATCATGAGACATCGTGCGTATGCTATGTCGTAAAAGGTTCTAATTATTCCGGGGTATCAAATCATCGCAGGAGAAAATAAAGATAAAGAGACAAAACACGTTCATTCACCGTCGGCTGGTGGTTTCTTGAACATCCACGACGTAAACCATGATCTCGGTTTCGTCGCCTTCTCTGCCTCGACCTCCTCCTCTTCCAGCCGATCCGCCAGAGCGAGTTGTTCCTCTGCCATGACCTCATGCACGATGGCAGCATGAGTAGATACATTAGTTGACCGTTGTTTCATCATTGAGGGTGGCGCCACAGAGAGTCGCGATGTTGAAGAGTGCGCAAGGACAAAGTCGGCCTGTGCATGGACATCGGGTCGAACCCCAAGGTCCCAATCTGCTGACCGGACGCGATCCATCGTGGGAGGTTGGAGCGTCGACATGATTGAAGCCGATCGTTGCCTCGCAGCAGCCCCGTCCGAGATTGACCGGGTGGAAATTCTGGGGGCGACACTTGGCCGCCTGGGTCTCGACCCGATGGTGCTCCCGCTACCCTTGCGACGGAATGTAGACGTTCGCCGATGCCGGGCTGTCTGCTCGACGTCGTCGTTGGCCTGTGCTCGCTTAGCTATGACCAGCGGCAGCTCGATTTCCTCGCTGCCATCAAGATCTTGCTCGAGCGACAATTCCGCACTCGGACGCTCCTCGGGTGTGACGACAGAACTCGAGACTTCCGACATGGGCATGGGCGACGTGGTCTCTGGCATACCCTGCCAGTAGCCCAAACGCCCACCAGTCGGATCCACCGTGATGGCCCGCTTGAGATCAATGGTATCGTCCAAATTAAGTTTCCCGAAGGGGTCTCGAGGAAGCCATAAGACATTATTGATCGTTCGCGTGTAAAACGGGTTGTCGTAAGGCAGGTCAGCGGTGTTATCGTCGTCCCATGTCGGGGGAAGGGGATGCGGCACAACGGGCCCGAGGTTCTCTTCGGGGATTTGGGGCCCCTCCCCAGAATTCAATCCCCCACGTGGTCGGCCGTTATGTGGCAGCGTCTGGCTATTGATCAATCTCTGAGCCTCGTCGGACAATTTAACCTTGTCGGCAAACTTGAAATTCATCGAGCCCAATCTGGAAAACGATTGTTCTCGTGGTCCGAAGGGGTTTGGTCGATGCTGCATCGGGCGATGAGGGCGTACGGTGGCGTATGATAGGTTCACCCAAGCGGGTATACGCCACGAGAACATGGGGTCCGAGCGCTGGGGTGTTGCGTTGTCCCGTTCATTGTCATTATTGCCGTTGTCGTTAGTCGGAGGCTCGCTTCCCTGTTCCGCGTCGCTCGCATGGGGAACTAGGACCTGAGCCTCTAAAATATCATCGTGCTCAAATTGAGCGCGGATCATGCGCGTTATTCTAGGACGACATGAGCCACGGATTGGAGCTGGCCGTGGATATCTACACTCACAAAAGCTTTACAACGGTCGTGAAAACAATCAGGAAGGCCGCCAATCCGACGTTGACGGTTTTCTTAAGAACGATCATGTAGACCATGAAAACTGTCTGGGAAAGGACGAGACCTATGCAAGGTTTAGTGGGCACACTAAGGTGAATCAAAGGGGTAGTTATATACCGTCCAGGGAATATCGAGCCATTCGTATCAGGATCACCTGCCCATTGCCTTCGTAATTCTTTGCATATACGTGAATTAACTGCATCCAGCAAAGTCAATCATCTATACAAAGGTAAACGCGGCCAAGACGCACTTGATTCTTGATAATACCTGAGGTTTAGATTAGATTAGATACGATGTTACGTAATTCGACTTACCCGCTTCAATAAAGAAGTAAAACGCGCCAAAGGGGATTACGAATGGATTGAGGACCATGAAGAGCAACAAGACATGAAGAACCAGCAGATGCATAGGAAGCCAATCTGAAATGGGATCAAGGTCTGTCCTGTACAGAAGGGCTGTCAACTTACAATAGAAATTGAACGTCCTAGGTCGGGTACCAACTGCGCGTTTCCGTCTGCGCACACATCAGCAAAGCCTTCTACAGCTTGAGAAGAACGACGTACGGGGTTACTTGCCGACGCGTTTTAGGGTATAAGATGAGCGGAAGCTATGCATAGGCCTTCGGTCAGTCCGGTATTCAGACGGGCTATCTACAACTTACACCAACTATACCGGCAAAATAAAGTTAGTTAGCTTTGATCAGGGTGAGTCAGAACATGGACTTACACAACGCCAGCTCAAACCCTCCGTGCATGCCCACGGTGAAAATGACTACATCGATTTCCTTCTTTCAAAAAAGCGACGAATATAATGCGTAGAGGACTTACGCCACCCGACGTAGAAGGGCCCGGCCGTGGGGAAGCTCTGTGCGACGATCTGGAGAATGTCAACTTTCGACGTCTGTTTCGCGCTGAACGAATCGAGGATCGACTGAAGTGCGGCCGTGCCGACGCAGAAGAAAACCAGAACATTGACAATCAAGAACTTGTAATATCGCGTCATGATGAGGTCGTGCAGGGCCGACACCGTCGTGATGGTGTGCGCTTTCTTGGCGATGAGAAGGAGGATTGGGGGAATGGATAACGCGAGGAGGGAGACAAGCAGAGTGGGGACGAACGACTGGATCAAGTCTTCCTCCCACTGATGCTTGTCCAGGTACGCCGCCTAAAGAAGAATACGGTGTCATCAACGGGGAAAAGGTCCAGACGCTTGTTCGCTGACCAGAATCGGCAAGAACGCACTGATGTTCTCGATCGACACCAAACCAACCAAAAGCGAGACCGGGAACAGCCAGAACACGGTAAATGTCCTATGAACGTATGAAATTTCGGTTCTACAGGGGCCGAAGAATTACTCACCAAACACCCATGTTAACGACCCAATCTTTCACGAACTGTCGTTGCTCGTCAGTATCATCCGCTGAAGGAATAAATGAGGTGCACCTCTCCATTAAAGGACGACTTCATAACCCTGATCCAATCCAGATCCTGGTATGCAGGCGCCATCGTGACCAAGCACGTCAACGGATTGTCGGGATGCACGGCTAGGTATTTGCACGCCCTCCGCGCATCCGCCGGATCCGCGAACGTGACAAACGCCGTGGAGACAGGCTCGTAGTCCGTAACGGCCTTGGCGCGGTTCTCGGTGATAAACGACGTGAGCAGGTTGAACTTGGCCGTGTAGTAGTCAATCGAGGGGACGATCTTGCCGCGGAAGAGGTGGGAGAGGTTGATCAGTGGTTGATATGCGTCCAAGCTGCTGCGCGGCAGGGTGAGCATCGCCTCCCAGATCGTGCGGCCTTGGGGACGCGCTTCAGACGTGGGCGGGTAGCCTGTTCTTGCATCACCGTCTGAATCCTGCGAGCCTTCCATCCGAAGCTTTCGGAATTCGCTTTTCGAGAAGAGCACCTTGTTTCGGGCTGCGTTCGGCTTCGGCGCGAATTCCTCGACGTACGGACCGATGACGTCGATGAGCTGTTGCATACGCTCCTCCTCGCTCAGCGTCCCCTCCTCGTCGACCTTGCCCCGCTCCACGTCGACCATCGCGTTCGCTCGGCGCTTCGAGGGCGCCTGGAGAGTCGACTTATTCGCGTCTCTCCGCGCCATTGCATGTTGCACCGCAAGCACCGTCTTCTTGGCGAGCTTGATGTGCGCCGTTTCGAGCTTGCGCAATATATCCTCACGGCGCTCAAGGAGCGACGCCAGCTCCGTCATCTTCCGGGCAACGACCACGCGCTCGATAACCGGAACACCGCTGTCCACGTGGTTTGTCGTTGGACCCGTAGGGCTCACCATCTCCTCCTTTCCGTCTCCTATATTAGTATGCTGATGAGACGTGGCGGAGAGCGGGATCGGGGGGACAAGCTCGGGGAGCCGTCTCGCCCTATTGAACAGGAACGCGACGGATTTGTTGATGAACCCGGGCTGCGTGGACGACGTAAGGCCCATGGACGGTTTCTCCAGCTTGCGACTCAGATAATACTCGAAGTATTCCTTGAGGACCTTCTCTTCGCGCAGCGCCGCCGGGACGTTGGAGACCATGACGGTGCGCAGCCGGAGGCCGAAGTTGGGGTGGTGCTGGTCGGGAGTCGGGACGTCTGCAAAGCCGTACTGGGGGTGAGGGTGCGGGTAGTAGGTGGTGTCGCCGGGGTCGTGGGCAGCCATGCGTTTCGCCGTGAGCGCGATCTTGTCTGCGCGTAGGTGGAAGGCACCGTGACATATCCAGAGAAGCGTCGTCATCCAAGAGAGGGTGATCCAGAAGAGGAGACAGATGTGAATCCAGAGCAGCGAGAGGCCCTGGGCGGTCGCGACCAAGGAAGTAATCGACGCGCGGGTCATGGAGGCCTTGGAGACGGAATTCTCCGAGAACTCGACGTGAATGGGGAACAAGATCGGGAAGGTCGTGCAAGTGTGTAGTAGGACGAACCAAACTACGAATTTGATAAATAAGCAGCCTTCGGGGGGAAAATATGACGCACAACAACCGCGTAGCCAGCGGATATAAAGAGTCGCGTCCACACCCCGCAGCTCGTTCATCTTGTCCGCCGGAAACCAAACGACCTGCTTGACCCACGAAAGTGGCCATCCCCGAGGTGAAGGAGGGGACGGATACCTTTTCGTGCATATGAGTGGGTTAGTTATTTTTGGAAAAATGGGACACTGACCGTGCCCAAGAGCGGCCTTGGTACAAACTAGGAAATCAAAGTCAGTGCCCGCATCAACAAAGGATAGACGCTCAAGTCCTTTCGGTAGATACTCACTATCCAAACTCCCAAGACTCGCGACTACCCAGACTTTCCGGGTTGTACTTCGTCCCTCTCCGACTCCGTTTCATCAACTCCTGGCCGGTAACGGCCAGCACCGCAATTACGAGCGCAATTACAGACTGATTGAGGAGACCACTGAGGTCTGTGAGTATGCTCCCAGTGAGATGAGATGTGGCCCCACCTGTAGTTTTTGGAAAAGGGTCGGTCTTGTACGTCCGCCATGATAGTGTTGGCGTTAGAACCGTGAGGGTGCTAGGCAAGAACAGGTGGCATAAAAAGGCAGGGCCAGCTCCTCGAGCGAGTCGGAGATAGATGGAAGACCAAGAGAAGACTGATCTTCGAAGGTGGATCGAATTGATCGCTCCGCCACGGGGTCGGGCACCACTTTATTACCACGACCGTCGGTCCTTTTCATTCTGTCTGAACGCTAGCACTACACGAATTTGCATTTGCAACCCATCTGTTCACAGCCGAAAGGTATGTAGAGGGTACAAGTCGTCTAGGGGAAAATCTACTTCGTCTTCGCGATACGAAGTTTGTTGGGACGATAGAGGTAGTTTTCGCTGTAGTTCTTGGGTGGTATCCTCTTGACAGTCGGAGGTTGTCTGCAATACATCACGTTGAGCAGAGAATCGTGCGGAATGGGCAAAAAAACATACACATAGTAGTCCCATCCTGCCAATAATCGAATAAACCGTCAGGAAATGCATTTGCAACCACAGCTCCCTCACCCTGTTTCTTAGCAAAATGAATAGCGTCCTCCTGGGACTTGAAGGTCAAACGGGTACCCTGCATATAATCGGCCCTGTTGGTCGGTAAGAATCGTGAAGGCTAAGGTTAGTGAAAGATGCCCACGAGCTGGCGTAGCCCATAAGAGGATTCTCCCAGCGACCTCCTCCTTGCAGGATATCAAAATCGATCCTCCATCGTTCACCCTTGGCCCCGCCACTCTGCATAGTATTCCGTGTTGCCTGATACACCCGAACTGAACGGTGACGGAGTTGCACTGATGAACAAGTAAGTCCGGGGGCTGTTAAAGAGCTCGCTCCGCTCACAGGGAGCACCACTGATAATATCAGCAGTCATGAGACCGGGGGCGACTGCTGGAACGACATCGGACGGCCCCGTTGCAGTCTCCACTTGCGGAGAAGCCTCGGCGGCCTGAACCGGCGAAGTAGATTCCGTTGCAGCACCTCGGCGAACAACAGTGAATCCAACACGGCGAGATATGGGGATCGCTTGCTTGCAGGTACGCAGCAACATGGGCGCGTCAAGTGTGATGGTGGTGCCAGGTTAGGGTTAGCTACCCGGCCCGGTTGCCGACAATTGAAGCCAAACTGCCACCATCAAGCTACCGCCAACGGCCGAAAAAGGCAAGAATATTCCAGACATCATAAACCTCCTCAGACGCCTAAACACGATGGTTATGTTTGGGAAACGTCCCGCCGTTATTCACTGCGTTCAGGCTCTCAGTAGCCGAAGCATCGCCTCACCGGAGATAGCCGATCGGTCCGGCTAGCTGGGGTACCCAAGCCTCACAGAATATAGCCACATCTCCTACCCACAGAATGTGGGCCTACCCAGACAGTACCCTGCAGTAGCCAGACAGAACTGCACTGTGGCTATGCCGGATCGACATCGCTCGCCGCGTTTAGCCGGGATCCGGCTACTTCGTCATGGCTACCCGGTTGCTACCCGGGTAGCCCATAGATAGCCAGAGATTCCCACGGATCCCCGCGTCTCACAAATGGCCTGGCTAGTGAGGGCCTGAACGCAGTGATTGGGGTTGGCGCGATCGACTTGTGAGCAGAATTTAGTACAACGAGAACGTGCAAATTCACTCAATTTTCACAGGCTGACTGAATTGAGCTTCGATATCAATTTCGAAGGGCGGGGGCGGACAACGAAAACATCGGCCGACCATGCTCGATTTAGAAGCACGCCTTGGAGTGGGTGAGTTAAAAATGAGGTTCAACAAACAAAGCATGGGGACGAATTTCAACACAAAGCCGGCAGACCACACGTTGAATTATTGGACGCTTCTCGTGACCCAGGAACTAAGAAGGCCTCATAGTTGTCTCTTGAAATGTCGGGATGAGGTACGACTTGAATGTGTAAGTTTTGGCTATGGACACAGACAAACACTGCATGTGCATGCTCTCCCCAGAACAGAATCAAGGGTGAGGGTGCCACCCAGGCAAAATGTAGATGGTGGCCAAATGCCGTGTTCGATGAGCCCCTTTTAACTTCTCCCGCGATCATCTACCAGCGCACTGCATAGACTTGCCAAAATTAAATAAGGGCCTGATCGGGGACCCCAGAATCTTTTCCTCAGAATTTTCCCAGAATCTCGTCTACAGTACGTTTCCCACGCCATTTGTCCCTAAACTGTTCTAGAATGGGAATTACATGTGTGTTCTCAAATATTCCCAAGTGTTCAAAATACTCAACACATTCTGTAATAGAACTGAGAATCTGTGGCACCATCCCAGAATCTGTAAAATTTCACACTACATTTTTTGTGCCTCTCCCGATGCTCAAATGTTCATAGAATGACCGTAATGAAGATTCTAGGGTGGTTTGGGGATGAAATCTATGTCCATACCAGATTCTGTAAAAATTCTGGCAGAATTCTGGGCACCCGATCAGGCCCTAAGGAAGATCAAGATTGAGAATCGGATTGACGAGCCAGCGCTGCGCGGCGATCGCTGCATCTGAATCAGTGGATTCAAATCCAGAAGATCGGTTATCACATCAAGATTGAACCGTGGGAAGTTCTCACGGTTAAATATCCCACGGTTCAATATCATGGCTCG
Source organism: Mycena maculata (assembly GCA_029448575.1). Taxonomy (NCBI): domain Eukaryota; kingdom Fungi; phylum Basidiomycota; class Agaricomycetes; order Agaricales; family Mycenaceae; genus Mycena; species Mycena maculata. Next base: position 131,209 of record JARJLG010000045.1, on the reverse strand, counting down.
TGATGAGGCGGCGGGTTTCCAACAGAGACTGGGGCATTGCAGTCCTGCGGAGATCGGAAATAGCAGATTATTTGATCCTCATAGAACGTAGAACTTGAACGGAACTTGAATGCTAACGACCCGCCAGCGGGTCGTGGTCGTTGTGATCCTGGACCTGATCAACTCCCGGTAATGTGGAGGTCCGAGGCACTCAATTTTTTGAACATCTCCGATCTCTGGTTGCGTTACTACAGCATCAGATACAATGGAACAGCTCAGCAGTGAAACAATCTTACCAGTGTCCTGGGCGAAGCTTAAAAGTTCTCCGATCCGAGCTGGCGTCTTTCATCTGCACCCTTTCCCTCTCTATGTGCCACTCACAATGGCCCTAGTCTCAAAGATTTGGTACGACCTGGTGTACTCTATTGGCGAGAGAGATCTCACTGCCAATTTCTTAGCACCGTCCTACTCAGCACCTTAATTACTGCGAGCCACGCCCAAGGGATCGTCGGGGATCCTACATATTATCCCACTCCAAGCGCCAGTCCGATCACCCTGGCTGGCTCCGTTTCTGGCCCCACAGCTATTAGCACCCAAAGCTCTCCTAGTTGCCCGAGCAGTGATAGGTATGTTTGGAATTAACTGTGATCCCGCGAAGAGACTAAGGAGACCGTAGAATCCTTAAATCTGTTGTGATTGCCTCTGTTGTCGTTGCTGCCTGTTTCCTTGCAGAAATTGTTGCTATCCTCGTTTTCGTTAATCGACGGAAAAAGGAACAGCGGAGGCCCGACGAAAAGTGGACTCCATCCCTACTTGATCAATTTCCAGACCAGAGACAGAGTCTTCGTGGCCCAAACTATTCGATCCGGGATAGCAAAGCGCAGTCAATAACATCGCTGGATGCCGATAGTAGCAAACAGCTTCCTGACACACCAGTGTCGACTGCATACGAATTTGAGCCCAGCGTCCTCACCGACATAGCTATCGAACAACCATCACCTCCGCTGCGCCCAACATTTCCGGCCACGCCGTCGAGCGTATTCGAAACACCCTTGCCATCCAGCAATATCTACAGCGCGGGAAGGCAAACTTGGATAGCGGGCAGTGGGCTGAATCGACTTACTGTCGTCAGCTTGCCTTCGCAATACGCGGAATCAACTCGAAGCAAGAATTCGAGGCATTCAAAGGCGAGATCGACGTCGGTAGCCCAGGAGACCACGGATGGACGGGGACAAGAAAACGAGACGCTGGCAGACCTTAGGGTACAGATCCGCGAATTCGAGACGCAGCAGAAAGTACTAGTACTGCAGAACGCAAGCGGGTACAGACCACCGAGTTATGAAAGCAACTGAAGGGTGACTGCTGGTTATTGTACAGGCATTTTATAGTAGCAGGACTGTGGTTGTTGCATTTAATTCAGGACTGCCCCCGGTGGATTCTCCTGAACTTCGTACCTTCCGGCTTCTCCCAAATCGAAATTAATCCGCGTGCCGGCGGATTCATGCCCCTCGGACATCAACCAACTCCCCTCATGGCCATTATGGCTGATAAGTCGAAAGCCGTTGACTCTCAACTCCGCAGACTCCACCATACTATGTCCAATGAAATCCCCGTGCTCAGCTCGCGCATAACTAGAGCACGCAGGATGGTTTCGATGCGTGCCCCCGTCGTAGAAGTCGGGGTGTAAGGGAAAGGAGCAATGCCGACACTCTTCTTGGAGCAACCAAGAAGGGGAAATGAAACTTCCGGTTGTCCTAGGGAACTGGTATCTAGACATGGACGGTGCTAGGCAGGATAGGGCAGAAGATATCTTAGTTCAAAAATGATAAGATCGAGAGACCTCATCAACACAAAACCCGGCTGCTCCAGCACCTCCGACGACACATATTCTGAACGATCCATTGGTATCGGGTTGGTAGCTTACGAGGTGCGCAACTTGCGTGACGCTGTAAATTACGGGGAAGGCGAGATTGACCGATGAGTCTCGTCAAGAACAGTGTTCACGTAGGGAAGAGAGTAGGTGGAATGGCTGAAAGTGCGCGATACTCTGCCCGTGATTAGACGAGTCATCGAGGAGAGGCCAGAGCGCGGGTGTTGAAGTTGCAAAAGCCCAGACGTCCGATTCTGAGGTAGATAGATCTTGCCACGACCCAAGGTCTTATTATTATGCCGATAGTAGGCAAGTTGGATTTTGAGCGATGAAGAGCGAAGGAAAACAGATGAAAGGCGTGAGGAACTTGAAGCAAAATCAGAATCGAACTCTTAGTACGGCATATGCCGAACATCAATCCAATCTTCGTAAGGACCCTTGATGAGTGGGGAGGCCTGATTTCCTCGGAGGGAAAATGTCAGGACTGTTCCGGAGAATTTTGGCAGGATTACAACAGGCCTTGAGCCAAAATCTGAGCGAAGATGTCAAGATTTCGCACCAGGCCTAACACCTTCTCGTGTTTTGAAAATTTTTCTCGTATATTGAATTTTGTTTTTTTTTGGTCGCGGGCGCAGGCTTTGTCAGGATTTCGACCAGACTTCTGGACGTGTTTTATCAGGATTTCGACCAGGCCTGGCGACCAAAATCATCCAAAAATGTCAGGATTTTAACCAGGCCTTTCCACCTATTGTCAGTGGTCCTCCTTCGTGCTGCCAAGCTAATTTGGGACGGCGCTGCGGTTTTGCATCATCTCTCAAACAATACTTCGATGAGCTGGTCCATCTCCTCGACTTGGAATGGAATATGTGTCGACGGCTGCCCTGTTGTTTTCCCGACAACCCTTTCAGAAGATTCAGCTTTCTAAGATACATTCATTTTAGTTCGTCGGCCAGCGCTGCAGCATAGTTATAAAGAAAAACCCGTAGTCATGAGATGTGAAGCATGTGAAGCGTCATGAACCTGGGAAAATCACTTTCAGTCATTGTACAATTTTTTTACAGCAACAACAATGTTGTCTTTGGAGTGCACCCTCAAATTCCCTGGACTTCATAGCTTCCAGCTTGTCCAAAATCAAAGGTGAACAGCGGCCCTTTGCCTCCTCCCCAAACTTCAGACTTCCACCAACTGATCGGTCTGCCGATAAACATCCCCATGAACAAGTTGGGTACGACCAAGGCATGGAGTACGAGGCGGATGCGTTCGCCTGTCTTGGCGGTCAGGATGAAAGGTAACAATGTGGTTCCGATGCTGTTCGTGGAGGTACCGAGGAGGCCAAAGGAAACCGATTGTCCTGCGACGCCGGTATCTAGGGCTGGACGATGCTCGGCAGGAATTGATTCAAAGAGGGTCTGGAAGATATCTCAAACGGTCAAAATTATGAGGAGCTGGCGACTTCGATGAACGGACCTGGCTAATGAATACTCCAGTGCCTCTGGCCACACAGATACTGAACGATCCATCGGTATCGGGGCTATGGTTTTCAAGGTATCCAAGTAAGTTGGGAGAATTCGCCATGCTCATGATTGTGGGCATGATATACTGGATGGATCGATGTGTCTCATCCAAAGCTGTTCTCGCATACGGGGGAGGATTCTGGCTCGCATTGCTGGTGGTGCTCGAGGCCATGTTGGTGGTCAGAGTCAAAGCGACAGTCGGCAATTGCGGGCCGGCGCGGCATCAAATGTGGATCAAGTTCGTAAATGTAGTTCGATGGAAAAGAAGGCCCTCGACCAAAAGTTAAAGAAAGTTCCTCGAATAGAGCGAGTTGTACAACAATTGAGTCATGGAAATGGTACTGTACATGTGCAATAATGAGTATGTGTCCCGGTCAGTAGCAGTAATATACATTGTCCTCCGAAAGCACCAATCCGAAGATTATTTAAATGTCAAATCCAACAGTACGGTTGACCGGCCGCAAGCTGATCACAGGCTGCTCACCAGCAGGAGGTTTCTGGGGCTCATCGTCGACGTCCAACTCACCCTCATCGTCGTCGCTTTCAGACGACCTCCGTGGTCGCCCTAACGGTCCGAACATACTGACACGATTGGACTCTTTGGAAGGTTTGTACGAAGGATGGGCCTGGAGGACTTTGGCCGATTCCGAGAGTGCAGCAACGACGTCGGCGTCCAGTTCGATTGTGAAAAGGTCGATGATGTATCGGCGCACAGGCAACCGGTAACGTTGGGTGGAAACTGTATGAAGCGCTCGGAAAAACATGGTCGGCGATGAAAAGATGCTTTTGAATTCTGGCCGGGATTTCATCCTATGAAAGACAGGTCAGCAGCAAATCCCAATTAAAAACATTGAGAGGCACCTTGCCAAAGAACGAGACGCGGCGTTCGCGATAACCGTGTTCGCAAGGTTGTGGATTGCGGTGATGACGTCGAGCTCTGTCTGCGACGTTGGAGGTATCAACCGCGATTCCGACTTGTCAGCCAACTGCTGAGTCCACGGCGGTATCTGCGGAATATTAGTCGTACTGGAAGAAGCCACGGAGCGTAATCGCATACCGAAATAAACATGTCCAAATCGACAGGTATACACAGACCCGTAGGTAACCCCAAAGGCGATAGAGTCGCCTCCCAACGGTAATCATCAAGAATCTCGGCACCTTGCGATGTAGACGAGATGAGGCCAAGAACGAAGAAACACGTGCTAAAATGACAGTTAATCGAAGAATCGAAAAGGCAGTACCAGAGCCTACCCGCGGACAGAGGGAATCGAAGAATTCTGAGCAATGTCCAGGACTGTCGGAATGATTTCTTCCTCTTCCAAGAAGGGAAGCCCGCCTTCTGTCGCGCCTATATTTCCCTTGTATCAAACAGTGAGACGGGGCCTTGAACGAGGAACAAATAGACACATACAACAGCCCACAAAATGCTCTTCAGCTTGAGTATGAGCTCAGTGTCGTCGCTTTCGTTGCTGTGGAGTCGTATAAACTCGGCAAACTCGGCGAAATGCTGCTTCTCTTGCAAGATTTGGCACCCGAGATCGGTTTTAGCCATCTCGCCGTAGAAATGGGGCGGGACGGTGCCCTCAAATGCACTGGGACGGATCAATCAAGGCAATAAGAGCAGAGGAGGAAGGATTTACAGCGTCTCCTCGTCGTGGTCTCCCATGCCTGGACTGCTGAAAACCTTGGCAAGGAAAACCTCCACCTGTACCACATAATATATGTTGCGTTCCTGTCCTATTTTTTAGTAAACGCCGATCGTGCTCCAATGAAGACGAACATGGAACCAAGTGTCCATTTCCCGCTCGATATATCCAACGTCGTAGAGATATCGGAAGCCGACGGGAGTGGATATGAATCTGCAGAGGGTTAACCATTTGAGATACAAATTAGGACGGAGACCGACTTGAGAAGAAGAGGATGGCCTATCTCGCCGAGATGGTCCATCGTGGGCTGCATCTCGACAACAAGCTGGAGGATATCCTTCGACTCGCAGACGTCCCGCAGGTATGTTACCGCCAGTTCGCACACGTCCGGCTCCGGGTCATACAGCTGGGTAAGCAGAAGCCGCAAGGTCCACGCATTTGCGGTGGGTGATCCGCGAATCATCTCGCCCAGGTGGCGGGTTGCGTATAGCCGGATGTGCTACAAAGACAGCCGTGAGTCGCGGCAGCGTCAAGTCAAGTAAATTACGCACCGGGAAGTTGGAGGTCAGAGTCTTGGACAAGACAATGCGCGAATGACCGTCGCTATCCCAAAGTTAACACGCGCCAGGAACATCGTGATACCACCTACATATTGTAGTCGAGGTTCTCAATGATACCTTTGACCAAATCCTCGCGATCTTTCAACTCGCTGAGATGGTAGAAGGCGGTGAATATTTTGAACTTCTGTAACAGCCTTCAAATGCACGTGAGAACCACATTGTGTTGACAAAATCGTAGCTCCGTACTCGATGCCCTCCTTGGTCTTGCTGAGCGTCCCAAGCATCACGAGGTACCCGTACGTCAGCTTTTCCGCGACCCGTCTTTTCGAGAAGAGAGGTTCCGAATCAGGAACAGCATTGGACTACGGAGTCGTGATGAGAAGTATCTCCACGCAATCCCAATAAAATACGCACAGGATCGAGCTGCGCGAAGCTTTTCATGATTTGCGACAAGAACGGATCTTCCGTGGACAGATACCGCACGCCATCAGGGCTCGCGGCAAGTGTCGTCAACAGGGAGCACCCCAGCCTCACCCATCGTTGGTTCGGCTGGAAAACCTCAGGACAAATAAACACGTGCAAGCAAATAATACGCACCGGTTTCCGCGCCAGATCGCAGAATTTCGGACTGATACCACTCCCAAACGGATGGAAAAACGAGAGTAACCGGCGGATGAACCGAGATACTTTGATAAGCTCCTCGAGCCGTTTGGGATTCAGCAGGGGCCCTTCGATCAGCTCTTGCAGGAGGTCGAATTTCCAGTCGGCGTAGTTCTTGCTGGTCATCACCTGCGTGTCGAGCAACGAGGACTGAAAAGTCTTGTCGTCCATCTGCATGCTCATCTTGAGCTTCACCTGCTCCACCTGCCGCTGTCCGCGGCGGATCGCGTCTTCCGCCGAATTAGCCCTGCCGTAACGTGTCAATGACGAGGATGCGGCCGAGCGTTGATACTTGCCTCGGTCGGAGGCCCTTCACTGCGTTTGGCTCCAAGCGCGTCTGGTTGCGGTTGAAACTGTCGATGGCGGACAATGCCGTCGTCCCCACGATTCTGTGCTCGCCGTCGCCGTAGTCGGAGGCCATGGAGAATATCCGGGGGATGGTCTGCAACCCGACTCAGCGACAACAGGCGAGCTGAATCCGTTGCACGTACCTGGATCTGCGCAGCAAGGGACAACGGCAACACCCTGTTTGCCATCGAGAGCACCTCGGCCATGAGCAGCGTAGCCTTGCGCGACAGGTTGGAGCCCGAGGTCGACTCTTCCAGCATACCCGTCAAGGCCTGTGGACAAATATCGTTTGAGGAAGGTTTACGTTAGGATGATGGGACGAACATCAAGGAGGCCGGCGTTGGTGAACACGAGCACCATGAGCGCGATGTACTGGTCAGTGAGCTTCAGGGTTTGGTGAGCCCGTTCTGGAGGTTCCGTACGTGTCCGGCGTTCATGAGCCGCGGGCGCGCCTCGCGACTTGCGATACACTGGATGCATGTTAAACGGAGCCCACCAAAACACCAAGGGAACTGCGTACTCGTTAGACGCCGGCCGTCAATAAAAGTCTGATACCATTCCGGCGTCTTGATATTGAGCAGATCGAAGAACATGTCGAGGATTATTTCCTAAAAAAAACGGGGCTCAAGGAACAAGCTGACACCGACAAGAAGCAACACACCCGTGTGTCCAGGGAAGGGATTCGGAGAGTATCGATCAAGGACCGGATAGCTCGCATGTTATCCATGCAGAAATACATCAGCCCTGCGGAATCAGTTAAACCAATCCGTCAGTTCCAAGTTGCGAAAAACACACCACTCCAGGATCGTAACATCAGCTGAATCACTTTGGTGCACCCTCTCATCCGGTCTGCATGATCGGGCCCTTTCCCATACGCGTCGGTGACGGCTGAAAATGCCATCTACCCGGGCGTCAATACACGATCATTCCGGAAACGATTTAAATACCTCGAGATCTGCCCCGACTTGCAGATAGGCGCGCGTGCGTGGCGAGTCCACGATATACAAGAACGCCGACGCCAGGATCGGCGCAACTTCAAGTGGCCCCTCGCCCAGCGCATGCAGGAGAAACCGCATCCCGCCCGTCCTAGCGACGAGGTCGGTGTCAATCACCACTGTAAACGGTTTTCAATCAATGGAATGGACTGGGCGCATAATAAACTTACGAATTTCTGCCAGCGTCTGGATGCATATCGGCCGGAAGGGATCCTCGGCGTGCTCAGCCACTGCCACGAAGGCGCGCATGACGGCACCGGAGAGCGGCACCGTTCCGCAGCCGCCCGCGCCACGAAACTCGTTTCGCACTGTGCCGACTTCCACCAGGGTGCGGATGAGCTTGATAACCTGCTCCTTCTCCATGAGGTACTTGTTGTCGCGCGTGAGTGACCTTGACGGTGGTCAGACGAACAGCGTACGAGCGGGACACAGCTTGCTCACCTAACCATGTACCAGTCAAGCGTCTGGGCGCCGATGCGCTTCACCGAGTCGGCGTCGACGAGCATATGTCGGATGAGGCGGTACGCGGCGGCCCGGCATTTCTGCGATGCCTTGTCGGCCAAGGCCGGGATGACACTGCATGGGATGAGTTTGGCGCGACCAAGCTCGGGTAGGGAGACGAACGCTTGCATCACATCGGCGAGATTCAGTTCATACCGCACCCGAAGGTTACGTTGGAGGATAGCGACCAGTTTGGTCATTAATTCAATCCGTTGTCGATCCATGTCGGCGCCATTAATGGGCGGCGCGGACGACGAGGCCGCGGTATTTGGGATGGGGGAAGTCGCAGTCCCGCGCGCGAGCGCCGCGAGAGACTTGATACACGTTGATGCATTGTTCAGTGCGGTGCGGAAGTCTTCTCCGGCTATACGAAGTTCGATCAAGTATCAGGCAGATGTGCTATAGACATACTCTTGTCATCTCCATCGTCCTTGGGGCGTGCGGTTTGGTTAGCCAGGAACTTGCGCTTGGTCGAACCCGATACATTCGCGGTCTTGGCTTTGGTTTCTGCGGCACATATATAAGAGGTGATCGGACGCCGAGGAAACGGAAAGACGCACGTATTTCGATGCGCTTTTGAATGGCCTCGATCTTGCCCTGTGCCATATCCAACTCGGACATTACTTGTTCCCGTAGTCCATCCTGCGCTGGGTGTCAGTGTTCGGGCCAACAGGAGTTGCATGGGTAAACGGACGGCCAGATCACGCATGTTTAATAGGTTCTGTGCGCCCTCCTTGATGCGGTTTTGAACGACCAGCATTTCATTGAGGGCATCCACCTGGGACGGAGGTTCGGTGGTAGATTCGGACTGCTACGGAGGAGCGCACCTGCTGGGCTGGGGATTTAACCTCGAGGTCAGCAAAGTCATTGGTTGGGTCAGTGGGAGAGTTGATGAGGGTATATGAAGAGGAGGTGGTATACGATGTAGATGAGGGGACAGGCAGATACGAAGGCATCTACCAGACGTGAACGCGTTCTGCAAGAATTCGTATGCGAGTGTTTGTCAGCTCTAAAGTGCCTCACGTGCTCGTTTCTCGTTGAAACCTTCAGTTCTGATTCACAGGTTTCCTCAGTACTCCAGCACCGTTGGCCTTCCTAACTGCATATTCAAGTTTTACTGGCTACGTGTCCAACGGCTCGGGGTTTGATGTCAGGTAATGCGCCAAAAACAATGCTTCTACGATCCGTGACAATTTCTTATCTCACGAACATTGTCAACCAACAATCCATTGATGGACGTACGGTAGCAGTTCCAAGTGCAATATTTCTGCTTGTGACCAGGCGAAGCGCCCAGTTTCATTTGTTCATCTGTCCTCTATTGTGTAGTGATTCTGAACGACTATCTTCAGAAATCACTTCAGATGACTATAGAGGCTGTCCCAAATCTATTCCGTCATATTTTAAGTGCTACAAGTACGACTTGGGATATGCATGATTAGTCGTGTATTGGAACGGCAGTATTGGATCGCGCTGAGCGCTTCAAGTTCCAATCTGAGTCTGTCTCAGTGTCTGAGTGAGCCGTGCTTATGTGCCTGGACGCGCTTGCTCCATTCTCTCGTAAATTCCACCGTTGTTCTGATCTAAGTAAGGCAACGTCGCGCTTCAAGTCGATTTAATTTTTAATTTTCTTCAAAGTGGATTTACGGAAATAGCCGAGGTACTAGCCAGGCTGATGTAAACAGACCCACACAGCCACTTCGACAAATTCATCCCTCCATCCTCAAGACTGCACGATGGGTGTGTAGACCTCAGAGCCCATGAATCCAAGCCGTATCGCTAACTCGTATCTTCAGTTCGCTACGCCGGTGCCGCCCATGCCACAAATCCCGAAACAAGTCAATTTTATTCCCAATGGCCATGTACAAAAAAAATCTGACCCAGCGTAATCCCCAGCTTCGCGCGCCCGGGGCGAGTACCTCCGCACCCACTTCAAGAACATGCGCGAGGTCGCAGCTGCTCTCACCGGCAAGTTCGGTCTCGAACCGATTACGGACCGTCCCGCTAACATCCGCACAGGCCTGAAGCTCACCAAAGCATACACCTACCTCGCGGACGTCAAGGAGCACAAGCAGGTCATCCCCTTCAGACGGTTCTCCGGCGGTGTTGGGCGCGCTAGCCAGGCGAAGCAGTTCAAGGCTACCCAGGGTGCGTGCCGCATCGCTCGTCGCGTTGGGCTTAGCGTTGATCCCGTTTGATAGGTCGTTGGCCCGAGAAATCCGTCAAGTTCATCCTGCGTCTGCTGAAGAACGCCGAATCGAACGCGGACGCCAAAAACATCGAGCTGGAAGACCTCATCATCAAAAACATCGTCGTCCAGCAAGCCCCCGTATGTCGCATCCCTTTCTTTCCAGACCACTGTTTTTATTGGCCTCCCAGAAAACGCGCCGCCGCACATACCGCGCCCACGGTCGCATCAACCCCTACCAGGGCCACCCGACACATGTGGAGATCATCCTCGCTGCCGCGGACGTCGAGGTAGAGAAGGCTACGGACAAGGTCGCGACGTCCTTCGCCGGCTTGCACCGAAGACAGATAGCGAGGAAGCGGATCGAGGCTGCACGGGAGTAGATTCTTTCGTGACCGTGCCCGAGTATAGTATTTGCGCCTTTCCATGTTCAAGTCGAGAATATTATGCTGTGTGCTATGTGCAAAGAACCTGGTTCCCGGGTCTCCGTTTTGTGTGTCTTTGCCCTTCGTCTTATTGTCAGAACGTATTTGTTTGGCAGATGGGTGGTCAAAAAATAGACTAGAACTAGGAAAGGATTATGAGGGGTTCTGAGGGACCATGAACAACACCGACCCAAAAATGGGAGCAAAACGTAAATTTCCAATAAGAATGATTTCAAGTTGTTGGCGATTGGCAATTGCAAGGCGTACATACTTGAAAGAAGGTAGGGTACAAAGATAGGGTATATTCGTGCAGGGTATTCGGAGGTACAAAGCAATGGGTAGTATGTATGTCAAGGAATGTGTGGTGATGCGATACAAGAGCCAGAAATATAGGGAGGGTGTGTGGTCAGTCGCAGTGTGAGTTGGGAGATACAAGGAGTGTGGGCGTCTCAAGGACGGCGGGGATACCAGTTACAATGAATCAAGGAAATTCCGACGAATCTACGTCGTTTTCCGAGTGCGCAGATTGAGCAGCGTCGCGATAGACTTGTTCTTGCGCAGCTTGGCCGCGAACGGTGCCGCGCCGGGGTCGGGGAGCGTGCGGAGCGTGAAGGAGCCAGATTCGACGGAGCCTTTCACCGTCTGCAGCCACGTCTCGCCCTTCTGGATAGGCGGCGGCGCGCGGGCTTCGAGGCCGGAGCTAGATGAGGGAACACGGTCAGTTGGAAATGAAGAGCGGGAGAGGAAGAGACGCGCCTGAGTGCGTCCATATTCCGGCTGATGGCGGCGTGCTCCGCGTGCGGGAGGACCGCGAGCTGCGCGCAAATCCAGTTTTGGATGATGGGGACGCTGTCGATCCTATACGGGAGGAGGCAGTCTTCCATGGCTGTTGCAGATAAAGGTAAACATTTTGCGGGAGGGGGAGGAGAAGAGGGCTCACTGCAAATGGTCTTTTGGAGGATGCGGAAGGCGCTGAAGTGGATAAGCTTCTTCTCGGCGTCCGGGTCATTGGTCAGGGCTAAGGGGCCCGAGATCTCGTTCGCGGAGACGGCGTCTTTGTGGAGGACAGCTATGGGATGTTGAGAAGGGGATACGAAGAGAGATGATGATGAGCAGGCGTACTCATGTATGGCACGGCGGGGAAATTGTTCTCGGCGAAGGCGCGTCGGTAAACGGCAAAGTTGTTCGTACCGTTGAACATGGCGTTGAGCTTGCGGTACTGCTCTTTGCTTGGGATCGCGATATTCTGGACGCCAATCAATGACATGGGAATGGATTGAAAGTAACAAAAATGCGGACCAGGATCGTGAGCGACAGTCGTTCGACGGGGCTGAAGACCAGCCCGCCAAAGATGGCGGACGCGGAGGAGAAGTTGCGGAGCGTGACACAGATCTATGGCAACGTCAATTGGAGGGTAGAGCAGAGGGAGACCACCTCACGGTCGCCACATCCAACCAGAATTCGATCATGGCAACCCGCTCCTCCCTGGCCTGCAGTTCCAAGATGCTTTGCGCCACCCAGAATAGGAGCTCTTCCTCGTACCTCTGCAACTCAAAGAAGGTCGGCCTGCCCTTTACCCACGCGGTGACCGCTTCCTCGGGGTCGATGGTACGGAAGGACCGGTGTGCGAGGTCCGTCAGCTGCTCCGCGAAACGCTCCCGCCCACCCGCCGTCTCGAAGACGCTCAGGTTCACCGCGTAGTCATCGAACTCGGAGAGTATGAGGTTGAAGTTCGTTGCGGGAAGCGGCGGCACGCCCTTTCGACGCACAGCGCGTGCCCGCTGAAGGCGCGACGTGTGCTGTTTCTGCTGCGCGCAGTCGAGGGCTTCAATCACGCAAGCGAAGAGTTCTTCGGAGATCGCCCCGTGTGCCATGCGCTTGTAGATGAAAGGGCGCAGGAACACGAGCATGCAGTCATCCGACGCGGAGCGCCAGTACTCATCGAGCCATGTGAGGACCAGCTCCGCGACGCGCGTCCGCACGTGCCGGACGTGGTGGATCCAGACGCGGCGCTGCGCGGCCGTGAGGCCTGTAGCGGGCACCGGCTCGTCCCAGCGATCCTTAAGCGCCAAGAAGACCCTTGGAGGAGAGCTGAAAAGGCGGAAACCGAGGAAGAAGGTTTCGCAGAACGCGTCTTCGTCCAAGTCGTGGTGGGAGGTGAGCAGCTGGATGAGCGCGGGGAGGGTCGCGGCGAGCACATCGCCGTTGGAGTCGAGGCGGATGGCGACCGTGTCTCCGTCCGGGAGGGGCATGTCGACCTTGACATCGGGGCGAAGAGGGTCCGCGCGGTCGTAGATACAGGACTGGCGGACAATATATGGGATCACCACTCCAGCTTCTGGGTGAGCCAGGGTGGTCGTGGAACTGGGGGCGGAGGCATCTGGGTTCGTGACTGCGAGCGTGGGCCGCTTCGAGAGGGATTTATTCTTCGGTTCATCGGATTTCTGGAGGATACGCCGGATGAGCTTGTGTTTTTTCTTTTCGAGTGTGTTCTGGGCAGGTGACTCGCCAGACACGAGGGTGGAGTCGGTGGCATCGGAGGTGGGCGACTCTGGGGACGAGTCGCCGCGCCCTTGGGATGAGTTGCCACTGTCCTCGGTCAACGAAGAGCCCTCGGGATCGACCGAAGGCTCGACGAGGGCGTCCGTATCGCTTGGGGCCCGCCGGGGTTCCTCCTCGGGGGACGACACCACGGGGGATTCCTCCTCGGGGGATGGCACAACGGGGAGTGGCTTCAGTTCCATTCGATGGTAGGTCTCCATCATGCGCAACAAAATCGGGAGATCCTGGAGGATGGATTCTACCGATTCTAAAGCCATGGCCATGGCCGCGGACGTGAGAGACACATCTTGCGCGGGGATCCCTTCGACATGCGCACCCAACTGCTGGGTTTTGCACAAAATGCGTTTTTCCATCGTCACATATATCTCGCAGCCGGAGAGGAGAAAGTGGCTGATGCTGATGTTTTTGGTGATTGAACCTACTGCACTGCAGAAGACGGGGATGATGGTCTTCATTCCCTCGAGCTGCTCTGGCTGTGTCATGCCGCGTAGAATTCGCGTGGGGACCTTGAGACACGGAAAGAGGGGAACGCCATGGCTAGAAGAAGTTGTGGAAATTGTGAGGGGGGAAGAGGGCGCGTCTGGCTCATCACTGTGGATGCTCGCGAGGTCGGTGTCAATCGCGAGTGCCGGTCCTTTGATTTTCTTTTGAATTTTTCTGAGGCGCGCCTGTTCAGTGGGAGTCATGTTGGTGGGGAGGAACAAAGGGTTCGAAATTCTGGTGACCCAGATATACTGCCACTTTGGTTGATGAGAGCCACATTGTTGAAGTTAGTTACCAAATTGGGTCGATCCCCGGATTGGACCCCAAAGTAAAGCAGACAACGGGCTCGGAGAACTGCAAGCAAGCGCATCCAAGCGTAAGAGTTTTTTCAGCCATCATGTAGACTGCAAGGGCAAGGGACCAGGGAGAACCATCGAATAATATTTTGATTGGCACCGCGCATTGAAGATCGTCGGAACCTTGAAAGACTCGGAAGCCGACCAGGGATCTCAGCTTTCAACTTGGACTAGACAGATGAACTGGGACCGAGAAATATGTGTTCAAGGTCAAGCGAACGTATGGTAGACCGAATGGTGGTACTAGTAGCGATGGCTGTGCCGCACGTGAAGCTCTACTTTGTTTCTAACCCCCGCAGCGACGCAGCTCTCCATCTCGCAGTCATGGCCAGCTCCAGCAGGTCGGTGTTCCCCGCCACCATGAATCATTCTCATTGTTTGACAGGCTCGCCGACCCCGAGCGCCGCATCCGAGTCACTCGTAAGTATTCCTCGAGACAATTCTGAGCACCCGATTAATAATTCGCCCCAACAGTCTTCTCTGCAAACGGCCTCGTCAAACGAGATCTCCTCAGTCAGTCCGGTCCATGTATCGCCTCAGTCCCCGTTAGAATTTAGCACAGGTCTCCCGGATCCCTTCGCCGTTCTCACCGTCGATGGAGAGCAAACAAACAACACCGCTATCGTGCGCCGGACGCTCAATCCTTCCTGGAACGAGCACTTCGATGTGTCAGTCGAACCAGCCCCCTCAAATTCCCCAGCTGACCCCCGCCTAGTGTCGTCCGCGACTCGTCAATGATCGCCATCCAGATATTCGACCACAGAAAGTTTAAAAAGCGCGATCAAGGTTAGCTGCACGAGGCTTATACACCTTACCTTGTTAATTCCTCTTCAGGTTTCCTCGGCGTGATTAACATCCCCGCTGCGGAGGCAATTTCCGCGGCCACGAACCATAACGGTAACCTTACCACACTTTACCACCACTGCAGGCAGTCCCACTCATCGTTGCTGCAGACATCATTACCCGGGATCTAACAATGTCGAGCAATAACCTTCCGGTATACGGCAAGTTTATGTTTGGCTTCTCCTTTACGACGCAACCACCACCTTCCGCCCCCGCCTCCGCAGAGCCGGCCTCTTCGCCATCCAATATCTCGCCCTCTCCCTCCGGCTACTCCCCGCGCCCCTCCTCGTCTTCCACTAATCTCCCTTCGCCCAATGGCTCAGTGTACGCCCCCCGTCCAGCAGAATCCACTCAGTTGTCCCCCAACAACGTTGAGCGTGCCCGATCCTTGAACCCCAACCCCATCCTGCGACCGACCCCCAGCCAAACTAACCTCGGCAGTTCCCCGTCTCAGAGTCAATTCCATGGGCGGCCCGCTTCCGCGCACGCCGCGCAGACGCCACCGGCGCGTCTCGTTGATGACGACGCAGGCGCCCCGCTTCCCCCAGGGTGGGAGCGGCGGACCGACCCGCAGGGCCGGACGTACTATGTCGACCACAGCACGCGCTCGACGACTTGGCATCGTCCCCAGGCTGCACCCGTTGCCCCGCGTGTCCCTGCCCCTCAGCCAGGTCCATCTCCGGGCCGTACCCCGAGTGTCGGGAACACTTCCGCAGCCGCAGCCGCTCCCGCCCAGACGACCGGCACCTACGCGGATGTTCCATTACCGCTTGTTGGATGGGAGGAGCGGCGCACGCCGGAAGGGCGTCCATACTTTGTGGACCACCAAACCAGAACTACCACGTGGGTTGACCCCCGGCGAGCCGGCGTCCCGACGGCGGCGGCGCCTGCCGCTACGATGGCGAATGCAAACCTTGGGCCGCTACCGTCTGGATGGGAGATGAGACTCACCTCGACCGGACGTGTTTATTTCGTAGACCACAACACGAAGACCACAGCATGGGACGACCCCCGTGCCCCCACGAACCTGGACGACAGCGCCCCGCAGTACAAGCGGGACTACCGCCGCAAGGTCGTGTACTTCAGGAGCCAGCCAAAAATGCGCGTCTTGAACGGCAAATGCGAGGTGAAGATCCGGCGGACGCGCGTGCTGGAAGACAGTTATGCAGCTGTCATGGCACTCACGGCAGAGGATCTAAAGCGGCGGTTGATGGTGAACTTCGAGGGCGAGGACGGTCTCGATTATGGTGGGGTCGGCAGGTGAGTCTGAAATCTTCGTGTGTGCTGACGCGATACTAACCAGCTGCAGAGAATGGTTCTTCTTACTTTCGCACGAGATCTTCAACCCGAGCTACGGTCTATTCGAATACTCGACTCACGACAACTACACCCTCCAGATCAACCCCGCATCAGGTATCAACCCCGACCACTTGAGCTACTTCAAGTTCATCGGGCGGTGCTTGGGTCTCGCCATTTTTCACCGGCGTTTCCTGGACGCGTATTTTGTGCCGAGTTTCTACAAGATGATTCTTGGAAAGGCCATGGCTCTCTCGGACCTCGAGGCAGTCGATGCCGAGCTTCACCGGTCGTTGAACTGGATGCTGTGAGTTTCTTCGTGTGGGTTGTATTACTGATCGAACTGTTCCTGCAGCGACAACGACATTACGGACGTGCTAGATGAGACATTCACGATGACGGAGGAGCGGTTTGGAGAGCACGTCACGATCGAGCTTAAGCCGGATGGTGGAGACGTTCCCGTGACGGAGGAGAACAAGAAGGAGTACGTCGACGCGGTCGTATCGTATCGCATTTCCCGGCGTGTGAAGAGCCAGTTCGACGCGTTCATGGAGGGCCTCCTCGAGCTCATCCCTTCAGAGCTCATCAACGTGTTTGATGAGCGCGAACTCGAGCTGCTGATCGGTGGTATGGCCGAGATAGACATGGACGACTGGACGAAGTTCACAGATTACCGCGGATATGAGAAGACTGACCAGGTGATCGAGTGGTTCTGGCAGTGTATCCGCTCGTGGCCTGCTGAACGCAAGTCGCGTCTGCTGCAATTCACAACGGGCACGTCGCGGGTGCCCGTCAATGGGTTTAAGGACCTGCAGGGGTCCGATGGGTGAGTCCAATAGCATGTTTGGCTCTGCGTCTCTGATTGACTTGGGCTCTCTCAGACCCCGGCGATTTACGATCGAGCGCAGTGGCGATCCGCACGGACTGCCGCGGAGCCATACTTGCTTCAACCGCCTCGACTTGCCGCCGTACCAGGACTACGAGAGCCTGGAGACGAAGCTCATCTTTGCCATAGAGTGCGTCCATCTCATTTCCCTCCTTGTTTCCTTCTGAACTCAATTTCGTACATAGGGAAACGGAGGGATTCGGTCAAGAATAAAGAAATACATTATCTGGCTGCATATTTGCTCTCATCTTCCCTTCCCCTTCCATTTCCGTCCTCCATTTTCCGTCTACAATAGCATTTAGCTGTTTAGTACATTTCTTGTTCAGTTTTGACTCGCGGACCGTTTACTTATCTCTCTACTGCACTGTTCTTCCATGTTTTATAGTCCATCGGTGTACATGTGTATGCGTAACGGTAAATTTTTTAGCTTGCGTGGATACGAATGCGCAAGCTAGACTTCCTTGGTCGGTTTTTTCTCCTAGGCATCAAGCCGACGTCAGTCCAGATCAACTGACCTTACAATCGTTCCCGGTCCAAGCGCACAATCGCAGCCAAATTGGGACGTTTTTCATTCTGCTGTTTCGCCGACGAATGGGCTTGTTTTTTTGGACTCATTGTTATTTAGCCTAGGCCACCCTAGTACGTAGCCATACTTCTATACTATATATAGTCTAATATAATGTACTTACAGCTGTTCCGGAAAATAATGAAACAAACCGTTTTTTTTTTTCGATCACTTCCCAAAATGGAAACACCCGGCTTGTCGCGCATTTGGGGTGAACTAGATGTTCAGAAGCCGTAGGTGTGACCATTCTCCGGGACTCCTTCCGGGTAGTTGAGGCCACACAGAGACCCTCTGATCAATTCTCTTTTTGGACTCGGACTTCGGTCCGTCATTTTAGCCGATCATGTCCGATGAGGTCCGAAATCCGCCTTTTCAGCACATCTTCGTGCACTCAGAGGGAATGTAGGACCACCAAACATTGGTTGAGTGTCCTAGGAATGAATTCTCGTGAATAATCAACCCAGGAAAGCCTCAGGACGCCAGGATAGCCCGAAAGTGGCGGACTTCCATTTTGGGAAGCGATCGATTTGTCTCATTATTTTTAGGAACAGCTGTAACAATTCTCTGTAAGTCTGACCGATAGGCCAGAGCGGCGGATGCGTTCGTGAACGCGGGGGACTAGTGGGTGTGAGTAGAGTATTTGGGATATAGGCCGGGAGCGCGTTTAGTAAGTAATGTAACGAAAGGAGATATAATGAAACCGAGAGAGCCGGTAGTGGCCGACACTTACACACGTTGGACAGGCAGGGCAAGGCTGGCGTTGAAGTAAGTACGCGGGTCGGAGCGGGGCGTAACGGTCCCCGGAGCGGGGGGCGCGACGTTCGGGACGGCGGGTTGAGGGTTACGGGGGCAGCAGGGGGAGGAAGGGAGCGGCGGCGGCGGCGGCTCCAGCCTCGTCTGCCCTGCGGGCGGGGGCCTTTCCGGGAGCTCGCCATGGACAGTGTGAAAGTTCCCGGTGCGGGAGGAGCTTCCTCTTCCCCAGCAGCTGGTCGAGGTCCCATGAGGCGTTGCCCGACGCCCTCGCGAGTTCGCGGATTGGGTGTGTTGTTGCGTAGTTTAGTCAGTTCTTTGTCTTAGCCGCCGCTATCAATACCTTTGGCTACTGTGCCTCCAGTGCTTCCCCAGAGATTCCTATCCCACTCCATCGGGCTGCTTGTGAAAGGGAAAAAAAGGCCCCAAAGCTGGGGAAGTCGTTTCTAGGTGACCATTACATGAACATGTATGTTAAAGTCCTTTGCCTTCACATCCACAATGAAAATATGACTCTGGCATTTCATGCTGTCTAGTAATAAGACGCAGATTGCGCAGACTGGTAGGCGCTTCCAACAGAGCTGGGGGACGTGTTGGCGTTCCAGTTGCTGCCGGTGGGAACGTAGTAGTTGGATCCAACGTCGCTGCCGCTGAATCCAAAGTCGTAGGTGCTCAGGGACCCGTCGGAGTTGTAGAAGTCGCCGTAGTGCGACGAGATAGAGTTGTCATAGCCGACCTAAGGAGGGACAATTAGGTGTTGCATGAATATCAAAGAAGGGACACGAACAGAGCGCCCAGAGCTACGGGTGAGATCCTTGCTGAATCCGCCGAGGGAGGCGTAGTACTGCTGGAAAACGATGGTCTGTGTTTCCACGTCGCAGATTTGCTCGGTGATGATCTGTGTGGAATTTGTAAGTTCAAGATTTTTTGCGGGATGGGTGGGGGTACCTTCTTGGCCATCTCCTGTAAGACGGCGAGCCGCTGCTGGATGATCGTCACGGTCTCAGAGTGGCAAACGAGTTCGCTGTCCTGTTTGACGACAACCGTCTTAAAATCCTGGTGGGAGAAGTCGCTCGAGCCGTAGAAGTTCTGTCGGTAAAAGAATTGGTACGATGCAAATCGAGCGAAAAGATGTGGGTCACATCGAAGTTATCGAGGGAGCTGTGACCACCCCAGTCATTGAAGCTGTAGTAGCGGGCAACTGTGGAATAAGTCTCAATATATGTTGCAATCGGATGAAAGAAAGAAATATACCAAGGGAATTCTCGGACTTGTAGGCCACGGGGGTGGACATTACGCCGGTGGCGAGTGCGACAGCAACGAAGGGAGCGGCAAATTTAGCGAACATGATGATTCTGTTGTTGTAAAGGACGTGTGTTCAAACTTCGAGTTTCGAAGATCTGTGAGTAATATTTCGTTGTGCAGACTCGAGGTCTTTACCTGCTTCGTCAAGAAAGTAAGGCCGACCCTGAGAATGCGAATGAAAGACTGGAAAGACTGTGAACCGGGCTAGCCGAACAAGAGATGAGGAGCGAGAACGAAGAAGAAACGAATGATTCTCCAGTAAACTTCGTGCCTTTCCTTTATACCTCGGTTTGCTTACTAGCGTCGCTGCTTTTGATTTGCTACCGTGTCTGTGGGCCTCGGACAGCAAAATTCGGCGAATGATTGACGTCTGGGCGCCCGCGTCGCTTAGTGTCCGGAGACTGGAGTCCACGCACCTCGGATGTCGATATGTCACGAAGGACAGCATCAGGCAGATAGCACTCAAGCGCTGAATTCCCTGCCGCGTCAGGTGAATGAGGCACGATAATCATCAAATACATTTCTACTTGAGCAGTTAGTCACCTTTTGGGAAAGAAAGGCGCATTTCGGTGCCGCGATGGTCCGATTGCGTGGAATTAATTCCGCCACGCGTTAGCATATTTCGGATCGAAAAAATTGTGACCGAACTGTCCTGTGAATGTCGAACTTGAAGGTGGGCGGGGATGAGCACTTGTCAGATGTGATCTGGAGTCAGAGAGGATCGCAGCCCGTGGTGATGCAGTTGATCGGGATTTTTTTGGGGGATATTCTCCATTTATAGTCACCTAAGTACAATCCACCTTTGAGTCGAAAGTCGTGCGCTGGGCACTGCGAGAATGCCTGAGAATTTCCACACGAGGGCTGCGGTGAAATGGCTAGGGCCGGGCTCATCAATATCTTGATTAGGTATATTTTTACTCTCCCTTTGACAGTGGCTTGGCACCTGAAAGCGTATGTGCCAGTGCTGATTCCACATTGGGATGTCACGTCAGTGCCAGCCAACCTACCTTCAGCTAGTGGTGGCAACGCCCAGGGTGAGCACGGGTGTCGGGGAAAAATCAGCGCCCACCACTTTCGACTCACTGAAACGCACGTCCAGCTCATGATATACAAGGTTGTTTTCATCGGCGCCGTGCAGCGGTATTGTATTACTTACGGCAAGATAAAAATCCGCAGACGAAGCAAGGAAAGATGACAGTGAAAGCGCTGCATTCTTGATACAGCGGGGTTTTTTTCTTTTATTTTTGCTGGTCAAATTGGCTAAAAAAAATAATTATTCCCACTTCGCTTCAAGAAAAGAAGGATTTTTACACTGCATTCATAAGTTTTCGTCCCTTTTTCTACCCGCAAATAATCCGAGCGCATTTCGGCTCTTAACTTCCCTTTTTTGTGTCATGTTCAGGAAGGGAGACTCTTCGATCGCCTTGGAAGAAGCATCCACCAGTGAAGATGGGATGTATGGATAATCGGACCTAGGCTCGGTCAGACTCGACTAGTTTCAGGTTCGTGGGAAAAATGATATGAACCCATAGAGCAAGAAAGTCGGTGAAATGTCATACGCCAAGAGACCTCCCAATTGGTGACCATATGTGAGCTGGAAGAATTGGCAATGCAACCTCCGAGCAGCATTATATTGATGCGCTTACACCAGCGCTGTCCCACCAGCAACTAATAGAAATGCATGAGAATGGCTCAGAAAGAAGAATACATAGAAGGATAACCGTCTTCTGAGCGCTGCCATCACGTCGTCCAATAATTGGCTGGGTGGTATACTTCTAAAAATACCCTCAGATGCCAATTTTTCGAGCAAAGGCAGATATTCACCTGTCGATGATCGATAGAAACGATCCACCAACTTGAAACCTGAGTCCAGTCATTGGAATAACGAGGATTGTATTACTCACGATGAGGTATGATAAAATCTAGGCTGGACATGATCGGGACAATGAATAGTCATTTGTATGCCAGCTAAAAGTTTGCTTGCCTTGAGAAGTTTGTCAGAGTTTGAGAGAGCGCTAAGTCCAAAAAGGTTCTCGCTAATATCCAAATTCAGCTGAACAGCACCGTAAGTTCTGGACGGAACACGGTACCAGTTTCAAAGCTGAATAACAGATGAATCAGTGAACCCTTGTGCTTGCCATGGATTCGACACACTAGAACTCGGCGAGTACCTGCAAAACAAGATCGTCATCAGGGTTGAGTAACACCACTAAAAAGAAATTTACAGGGGAATACACTGTAGGATTTGCTTTAACGAACGTCTCATTGACCTTCAGCAGGGGTTCTATAGGGTGCACGAAGATAATTGCTTCGCGAACATCGGTAAGGGGAGAATAAATGCTAACGGGACGTACCGTGCTTATTGTCCATTTCAGTGAAAAACGGTGTGAATAAGGCGTCCCCGAGATAATGGCCCTCGTGGTTAGAAGAAAGGGCGACGCCGAGAGCCCCAAGCGAGTCCAGGGCGCTGGATACTTTAAACAAATGTGCGGCAAGATAACCAGATACATACTATTTTGCCTCGACGATCCTATTCAAATCAAGAGAGGAAAGGATAGGTCATCTAGTTCAGACTCACGAGGCATCCGTATATGGAAGAGGAGTAGTCGCGAAAAACCCAAATCGACGAGGTAAAACACGAGCTAAAGTAGCCATATTTTCGTTCAGAAGGCGAGCAATAGCGAGCTGGCCCGTGTATGTAAAATGCAGGATACGGAACAGATGGAAATTGTCTAACTGTTGCATTTTTATCGCCGAGAAAGATATTGGGATTCGGGATGCTGAAAATACTCCTGGTCAATGGCTCTCGTCAATTCGGAAGGACATAGATCTGAAAAAAATCCCACTCTGCAATCGACTGATTCGCCATATGGGTCAATTGGTTCCTCAACGTCCACTACGTAAGATGTAACATGTGGGACAATGCACTGTGGCCGGAAGAATACACACCACAGTGTTGTCTTGACGTATATCGCCATACCACTCGGGAGCGTAATGAGCTGGTGTACGTGTCAATACGTCTGATTCGTAGACTGAGCATCCACAAACCATGAACATCGATTGTGGTCGCATTTTGTCCGGGCTCCAAAAGAGCACGAGGAAATTCAGCACTTTCGTTCCAGTGGGACCAAAATACAATCTCATGCAAAGCAGGTCCACTGAACGCGAATGCCGATAAATCGATCCCGTCATCCAGTGCTCGAGCCAGAATTGTGTGAGCAATTTTATCGTCGGGGATACGAGCGGCGGACAGGGGGAAGAAATACTGTTGTTCAAAAGCCGCGCTGACGGCAATATGAACAAGTAGGAAGAAAAAGTGGCCTTGCATGGTGGTGCACCAATAGGGAGAGGGAAGTCCACGTCCTTATTTATACCGGGTTGAAGGTTCGCCGTCCCTTCTAGAATACTGGTCGAAGCGATGAAGGCGACGTCTGGAACTTAGAATCCAACCCTGTACCGTGCTATGTACGAGGGACTCCGGGGTCGGAATCCAATGTAAGGAAAGGACGAGAGAGCAAGAGGAAAGTGGGAGATCATTGTCCGGACCCACGGGCCGGTTTGATCGGCAACCTCGAAGTTGCGTTCATGTTGCGGCGGGCGCTCGCGCTGTAGCTTCAATATTCATGTCGAGAGCGCGGGCCACCTTCACATTTGTAGGCCTCTATACTTTTACTGTGAGCTGATCTTAAATTCGTCCAGATCCGACATGGTGAGTCAACGGACAATGTGGTGCGTTCAGTCCATATGTCGGATTCCTACTATTAAATAACATCTCAGCGCTCCGTTTGGGCTGGCTGGGCCGATGCAACACTAAGCAATCATGGTTCGTTTATGATATGACCTTAAAACTTCTTGAATTCGATCATCATCTTATTACCAGGCATGAACGTATGCATTTCATCTAGAAACAGCTTCGTCTACTCATCCAGGGGCCTCGCAGCAAGCCCAGGCTGTCGCAGCTTCTCTCGCCGGAACTCAATTTACTGCCATACATTCGTCCCCTTCGAAACGTGCTTACATGACTGCCGAAGAGATCCACAAGCAGCAGTTCGGCGTACCTCAGTCTGCGCTCACCACATCTCTTTTGCTCCGAGAGCAACACTTCGGAGTGGCCGAAGGGAAGTCTCTGACTGGAAAAAGGGATCCCGATCTTCCGCTGGTGGAACACTTCAACAAAGGAATCTACCCGAGTTCACTGAGTCGAAGCGAGAGATTCCCGGAAGGAGAGAGCTTGGATGATGTCCAGGTCCGAGCCACCCGCGCTTGGGCAGACATTTTGTTGCCCTATGTGCGGCAGGCTGCAAGAGAAGGCACCGACAGTATCCACATCGCGGTAATAAGTCACGGTGTTTTCATCAAGGAGGCACTCCGCGCGTTGGCGAAATACGACCGCGCTGCCGATATATCTGTATGCGATTGTCGGTGGCTTCGTAATACGGCCTGGGCAAGAGTCGTCGTAGGGTTAAAGGTGAGGAATGGCGTGCATCTCATTTAACTGACCCGAACCAGAATGTTAGGATTTCAAGGAAGACGAGGAACCGATTCTGCCACAAGGCACTCTACCGCCTCTGCAAGTTCATTTGACATCCTTCAACCAGTGCGAGCACTTAGCTACTGTCGTTCGTACTACACGCTTAGGCAATCAACCGGCTCATATGTGTGCCATCCACAGAAACGGCAGAAGGGAGGTACAGGTCGCGAAGCATATGATCCACGACAAAAGGACATTCGAGGATTTTTTGGTGGAATGTCCCGTAAACCGGCAAGTCGATCTTCAAGGCCGATTTAGAGGGGAGCATTGCATTACATACGCACGTACATACCAGATAGAGTCGCCCAGCCACTAGCCCGAACCGTATGGGAGTAACAGTTTTCTCAGTTTATGTGTCTGTGCTGGTGTCGAGTACGCGGTGTTTCCCAGCCGATTTAACCTAGCTGGAGCTTTCGATGCGTTTAAATGCGAACGGAATGCCTTTCCCTGCATCGTCTCAACGTCAGGGCAAGCGCGCGCCAGAAGGAGAGAAATTCCTGACGCGTTTGAATGTTTTCAGACCCGGAGATGACCGCCATCGCTTCTTTGCGCCGGAATGCGACTTCATTTTGTAGCCCGCTTCAACTATAGATGTGGTAGAGAATAGACGAGGGCCCCATGGTGCTTGAGAGACGCATAGACGCAGAAACGAGGACATGGTCTTTGGCAGAGCTGAACTGCACGTGCACATCTCCTTCAAAGCAACTCGACTCTTCGCCTTCGCTCTTGAACCACTCACAGAATGAGTGAACCCACACCGCAGGAGGATGCCGAGCGCGTAAATATCGTCTTCCCCGCGTCTTTCTTCTCCTCACACTTGTCGCTAGATTCGTCTCAAGCGACTTGCTAAGCTCCAAAGCGCTCAGTCGACTCCGCCGGCTGCTTCGGCCGCCGGTCCTTCCACTATCACACCCTCTCCTCAACCCAAACCCTCTCCGCGGCCTTCTGTCTCGTCGGTTCCTGCCAAACGAGTCGCTGAACCCCCCAGCGCACCTTCACCTGTTCAGTCAGTCAAAAAGAAGACTCTTCAGTCTCTGGACGCGAATGCATGGGAACACGAGACAATTAGCCATGTTTTCCATGCCACCTTGGAGGTTTGTTTCGCCGTTCATCCCTTGAAGCCCCGACTAATTTGCATTGTAGCGGAAAGTAGCAGAACAGAGTGGGTACGACATCGTCTGGCTCAAGGATCTAGCGACGGAGCTGGAGGCCGAAAACCCGCGTATGCCATGCTTTAATCATGTCCTCTTCAATGGCTCACTGGTGCTCGCCAGAACAAATTCCTCTCCGGTTGAATGGAGATATAATCGATCGCCTGTTAATTGCCAGACTTGAATTAAATCCCACAGTGATGACGTGAGTATTCATTCTTCCGCTCTTTTCTACCTGCTCTAACTTAAATTAGCGACGATTTAGAATTTATGCCGGTCCTGGCATCGTTACCCCCACAACAGACCACGTTTGAGTACCTCGTAGGATGTTGGAAACGTCTCAACTCAACGAGGTCGGCTCTGATGAAGAAGGTTCTACTACTTGATATACAGATGCAATGGGCGCTGATCTCGAACTCGTAGGCATACTCCCCAGTTGACCTGCAGAATGCCCTGAATCGGCTGGAGAAAGTCCGCGAATTAATCATTAGCTACACCGGGTTGACTCTCCAGGAACCTGAAATGTTTCCCCAGCCTTCGGGGTACGCCAATTTACACCGGTTCTCGGTTCACTAACCAACTAACCATGCTCGTTGAAGGCGACCTTTAGGACCTCCCGAACTGGTTGCCCCGCTGCTGTCGCTCTCCGCTCTCTCCGCTCCCCTTTTGGGTTCCTCCTCCTCATCTCCCAACACCCTCACCCCGTCTGATATAGACGTCTTTCTCCAAGATCTTACACGTCGATTCGAACCAGACAATGAGATCGACGAGGTCCTTGGACCTGTTGTCCATCAACTGTTATTCCATGAATCATTATTCCGACCCGAGGGCCTTGGAGGCGGTGATGCTGGGTGGCGGGGCGTAGTAAGTGGCCTGGAGGCCCTCGTGTCCATCAAGGGCATCGCCGTGATGATAACAAGAATGGAAGACTGGAATCCTCCAAATGCAACGGCGGCCACTTTCGAAAGAGTTTCGCTGATTGGGCCTTTATGTAGACTTGGTATTTTCAGCCGAGAATGGGTTCGTGAAGAGATTGGTTCTTCCTTGGGCGGCATTTGATTCCCTCTCCAGCCAGGGATCGCCCAGGCTTACTTCTCGGATCCCGACAAGAGAACACGTGATGACATAGAGTCGTCGAATGCAAGCCTACGGGGCACTTTGAAAAGCCTTCAGGTATGGTGTGCCGATGCCTATCCCTACGGCACCATTAATTAGTCCGTTAGTCGTCACTTTTCCAAATCTTCAACACCCTCGTTCGTGCGTCAGCCGAGTCGAGGGAGGCGGTTTTGGAATATTTCGCGAGGGTCGTTTCGTTGAATGTCAAGCGCGCAGGCATGCAGGTACATCTCTACCCGCGTGGTCCTCGAGTGCAGCTAATGCAGCCTAGGTTGAACCTGACACAGTCGCTACTGATGGTTTCATGGTCAATCTTCAAAGCATTCTTCTCCGCTTCGCGGAACCCTTCATGGACGCGAACTATTCGAAGGTGAGGCTTTTTTTAACTCACCTGTGTCGGCTGCTCACGTAATCTTCAAGATGGATCGCATTGACCCACTGTTCTATGCTCGTTCAAACCGGATCAATCTCAAGGATGAAACCAGGATCAAAGCCACGAGCGAAGAGGCCTCTGCTTGGGTGGAGGCCCAACAGGACCCCAATGGTACGGGTCGGGTCCACTAGTTCACAGTATAATTCACTGATGCCTTCATCCAGCCCCTGCTCCCAATTTCGTCTCCAATATTTTTTACATAGCTGTGGCAATGAGCCACTATGGGATCCTCCGCACAATCAGTACATTCCTGGATCTGGCTAAGCATATCGAAGATATGCAGCGCCATCTGGATATGCTACAGGGTGATGGGTCGTGGATGGGAGTGAGTGGATCTTCTGAACGCCAAGAACCAGCTCATTTTTTGTCCACGCAGAGTCCTATGCAGGGGCAGGCTGAGGCAGCGATAAACAACGTCAAGGTCGGCTTTCTTTCTTTTGGCCTATATGCCGTCGCTCATCGATGGATCAGAACGAAATGGGCAAAATTCGAATGCAGCAACTGGCATTTGAGGCTCAACTTCTTGACCCCGAACTTGTCTTCCGGTCTATTGGCTTCACCAACTTCCTATCAACATGGTTGATTCGCCAGGCTGACCCCGTCAAGAAACATCCCAACCCGCCCGCGGAGTATATCATTGCTATCATTGACTATACAACACACTCAACGTTTGCAGAATCCCACTTCCGAAGGAAGTTCCTATTGCGTTCAGGGTTCTTCCCGAATACATTGTGGAAGATATCGTCGACTATCTGCATTTTGTGACTCAGTCAGTGTTTGTCTCAATTACCTCACCACCCTCTCATAGAATCTGTGCAGATCTTCCCCCGACAAGTTCGAGCTCTCCGGCAAAACCGAGTTGCTCGTATTTGTGCTCACCTTTTTGAATTCGACGTGGTACATCAAAAACCCGTTCTTGAAGTCGAAGATCAATGATGTATGTGTGGTGTGTGGTAGCCTCCCCGTAGCTCAATGAAATACAGGTCTTGTTCTTTGGCATCTGGGGATACGGCCGCGAGCGCAACGGCCTCCTCGGAAACATGCTAAACAGTCACCCTATGGCTCTGAAGCATCTCATGCCCGCACTAACACATTTTTATATTGGTTCGTGGGCGGGATTTCAATCGTTGGTTGGGTCTGATTATCCGGTAGAGGTGGAACAAACAGGAGCGAGTTCGCAATTCTACGACAAATTCAGTTCGTCTTTCTCCCTCACTGAAGAGAAGCGCTGCTGATCTCATGTCTGACAGGCGCTCGGCGAAACATAGCGTACATTTTGAAAGTGGTCTGGGACAATCCGACGCATCGGGAGGCTCTTAACGCCGAAGCCGCGCGGTGTGTTTGCTTTTGCGTTGCCCCCAACGTTACTCAACGTATGGCCTCAGAAACGTAGACAAATTCGTTAAATTCGTCAACCTGATGATCAACGATGTCACTTACCTCATGGACGAGTCCTTGAGCGACCTCAACCAAATACACAATATCCAGCAAGAGATGGATGACCAGGCTACATGGAACGCCCAAACCCCACAGCACCGCCGGGAGCGCGAAGGCCAACTTCGTACTCTAGAACGGCACGCAGGCGGTTACATTAGCCTAGGCCGATCCACAGTCGAACTTCTCAAAGTCTTCACCGCCGAGACCAAGGCTCCCTTTATGATGCCGGAGATCGTTGATCGTCTTGCAGCTATGCTGGATTATAACCTGCACGCCCTCATCGGCCCCAAGTACCGCGATCTGGAGGTCCGGGACCGCGAGAAACTCAAGTTTAACCCGAAAGCGCTCTTGAGCGACATTATACAGGTGTTCTTGAATCTCAGTGATCAGGAAGAGTTCATCAAGGCTGTCGCGGGTGATGGGCGCAGCTACAGCCAGGAGCTATTCGAGCGTGCGGCGCAGACGGCTCTCAGAAGGACGCTGAAGTCGGAGCAAGAAGTGCAGCAGCTGCGCGCCTTTGTGACGAAGGTCGAGGAGTGTAAATCGATGATGGAGGCCGAGGAAGACCTTGGGGAGATTCCGGACGAATTCCTTGGTGTGTACTCCTCCCGCACCCACGAGTTTTGTTGATGAATATCTCAGACCCTCTCATGTTTACCGTCATGCGGGATCCGGTGCTTTTGCCATCATCAAAAGCAATCGTAGATCGTTCCACCATCAAATCTCACTTGCTTTCCGATTCGAAAGACCCGTTCAATCGCGTGGCACTCACGATTGAGGAGGTTATCCCTGGTCAGTTTAACGCGCATTCACTCCATAATTTCACCTGAATCTTTCGCAGATACCACCCTTAAAGCCCGCATAGACGCGTTCTTAATTGAACGGAGAAGCAAACCGGCGCAAGCCAGTGCTGCTGACATGGACACTACTTAGTCGTACCTCGCCCCATGCTATCGTGAACTAAATGTAAAGATTTATTCATTTCTTTTTCTTCTTCGTGGGGCGTCCAGTGGACGCGGAGGCCGCCGCTCCGCGTGTCCTGCCCGTACCAGCTGTAGTTGCTTTTTTGGGAGGCTTCTTGCGTGTCACTTTGCCGGTTGGAGAAGTCGGGTTTGGATCTGAAGTTACACTTTTAGCGTTTTTTTCCCGGAATGCCGGTGGTGTATGTAACATACCTGGAGAGGGATCACGCATCTCCGTGTCGTCGTCGCCGCCGTACTCTGTTCCGCCCTCCGTAATCGTCGCGCTGTCTCGCGGCGTTGGCGGGATCCCCTCATCCCCGCTTTCTTGCGTCAGGGCGCTGCTGTCGCTGTCACCACCAATCAACCCAGCTAGATCGAGCTTGCTTTTTCCGCGTTTGCGCCCCGCACGCGTGCGGCCGGTGACAGGCTGCGGCGAGGGCGACGGGGATATTGGTGAAGGGGTGTCGCGCATACGACGTTGTGCGATCATTTCTTCCACTTTCGCGTCATATGGCAGTGTGTACTCGTCCCGGAAGAACGGGTGGGCAGCAAGGTTCTCGGATGGAGACGGCGAGCGGATAGAGATCGGTGTTGTGTTTTCGGAGGTGCGCGATTCGTAGCCTTCGACTTCAAGGTCCTATGCGCTGCTTAGGATATCAGGAATACGTCCTGGCAACATAGGCTGCTCACAATGGCCTCGAGAGCGTCCACGTCGTATAGACCCCTAAGCTTCTCCCATATTGCTTGGATAGAGACCCAGTGGCCCGTGTCTTTATGGATCCCGTTTCGGGTGTTGAGTATGTGGAAATGCCTGTGGATGCCGATGGGCCTGGCTCTCATTATGCCCCGGAAGAAGGCTATTTCGCCGTCGACGGTAGACAGAAACTCTAGCGAGTCGGCCGTGTCGTCGTCTACAGACATGTTGGAGGATGGCATGTTGTTTGCTACCGCGTCCGAGTCCGAGTCAATCAATTCTTTCTTCACGCGACGGGTGGTGGTGGGTTTCATCGTCGTTCTGAGCACATCCAAATGATAATAATAGTCTCAGGAGTCGGTAATATTACATGACGAAACACGCAAAGTCCTTAACAAACGCGAACCAGTGAAACCGTGGGGTCGTGGTCGCTGACCCGGACCTCCAGCGAAGCCGCCCAGTTGTTAACGTGGATGTGTTGCGCCTCCGCGCCGCGCGCTACCATCGCCGGCGACAAGAACAAGTGGTCGAGCTCCTCGGCGGTGTTGTCAAACACGTAGCTGTACTGCTCCACGGCGGGGATGCCCGCTACAGTGTCGAGGTCGGTCATCAGCGGTGTCAGGGACGCGAAGACCGAGCGCGCTTGGAGGAACTCGTTGCAGTCGCCCCCGACGACGACGTTCGCGTCAGCGTCTTTCGCGAAGATGTCCGAGACGAAGTCCTGAGAAGGCATCGTCAGGTGGGACGCCTGCGCACGGAAGTACCCACTGCAACAACTTCCACCTGGCTTGTGCGTTGGCTGACGCCGAGATTCACGGGTGGCCGTGCGTTTCCCTAAGGGACCAGGATTCAACCTCTTGCTCCTCGAGAAGACGCGCGACGTACCTCAACAGTGGTGCTGCCGTCTTTTGAGAGGAGATGGAGGTTGACAGTGAAAAGAGTATCGTTAGACGCCGTGGTCCACTGGGCCGCAAGCGGCTTGCGGGAATCCGTCCACGCAGTATTATTGGGGTCTATCCGACCTGGGTTGAGGCTGAACGCGAAAAAGTAAGCAGAAGTCTCCACCAAACCGAGGGCTTCCGTACCTCAAGGCCGGGGACCCGGTGGTGCCCACGACCTCAACTGCTTCGAGAGCCGTTCCTGCAATCCCATTGACGAGAGTAACCCTGTCGGGAAGGTAACTGGACAAGTAACAGTCAGTTTCGACGCCAAAGCGCAGTTTCGGTAGGCTTACAGGTAAACCTGACGGATATTCCCCCCCGGCTCACCACCATCCGCATCATTGACGGGGTCAATGTTAACAGACGAGTAGGTTACACCGCTCGCTTTCTCTATAGCCGCAATCAAAGTCGACAGAGTCAGGCTGGCACTGACCACACCGTCATCGGTGGGCCCGTCGTTGTCTTGAACCTCTTGAATGAACATGATGTCCGGCGTAAACAATACAGTGGCGATGTGGTTGGCAACATCGTCGATATGCGTTCCTTGGGGAGCCATGTTGTCCACCTGGATACGTCAGCACCGTCGGGGCAAGAAAAATTGCCACACCGCGTACGTTGTAGCTCCCGATTGTGATGGCACACAGATCGGCTGGGGATGAAGTCAGATTGGTCGGCGAAATGTCGAAACTCGGGTTCGAGATGATCGTGGGCGCGGTCGTGGGAAGGATGTAATAGTAGCCAAACTCATAAGTGACGACCTTTAATGCGGAGATCAGCACTACCCACTTGTACAACGCAGCCTGAACTTACTCCCGTTATGTCGCTCAATCCGACGCCCATGGTGACGTTGGGATTAGTAGTACCTTTAATGCGGAAACGAACGCAAGTCAGCACAGCCGACAACCTGACAGGATTAGTGGTCCTACCGTCTAGCGGACCGCCTATTATGACAGACTCGGGGTTACCATCCGGGATGCCGTCGGGACCTGGTGAAGAGTTCAGCATGTGTGTGAAATGTCAAGCAAGACTAGGCCGCACCGAAAGTGATAGTCAGTCCTCCGCGCGAGTTCTGGCCGGTGACGGGCCAGTCCCCAATCTGAATCCCCATCAAAACCGTCGCTCGCAGAAGTGACGGGACACACGCACCACAAAAAACTCTCCAAAGTCATTTTGAAAGTTTATTGCGATCGGGCTCCGAACGGTGACCAATTGTCCATTGAGACTCTGCCAGAAGTCCATCCCATACTGGGTGGGCAGCAGAGTAGCGTTGACGGTATCGACTTGAGTTTGGTTGTTGGGGACGGAGAGGAAACCGTCTGCACCGGTATCCAAGGCGGTGAATTTCTGCGTGGGGGGGAACAAGTCCACGCCAAGAACAACGGGGGTAACCGTATTCTTCGTTGAAACCACAACGATGTCGGTCGGGTCCTCAATTTCTGAAGGACTTGAGTAAGAAAGAGAGGAAGATCTCGAGAATAAAGAGTGTACCTGTAAGGAGGAGGTAATCTGACGAATAAAATTTAGTCCTATTTTTCATTAGATAAAATAAAAAAGTGTTCTCACCCGGATCAGCCGACGATCTGAATTCATCAACTGAACCACTAAAGGTAATCATGTCTCCAACAGCAACCTTGGAGAGGGTCGTGGAACTCTCAGTGAATACGAAGAGGCCATTGGACACACGCGTGTCGTTGACGGCTGCACCGGAGACATAGAAACCCTCTGAACCCTGGAGGTAGCATAAATCTTTGCGGTCGAAATCGCGGAATGGAAACGTACTTTGGCAGTCACCAAAGCGCCAGTCAAACTGACCGACTTTCTCGACAGCGGCGTCCTGAAGGCGGGCCCTGTGACCGCTGTAATGAGTGTGGATGTTGCGAACGATGTGAGCGCAAACAAGCACGAAAGCCTGAGCCCGTTCATGGTGGCTGGAAAAATAGCTAAAGCGTCCAGGCTAAGGAAGAAACTAGTCTCTCTTCACAGACTGACCACTCGGAACGTCCGACGTTTCTCGGAAAAAATGTCAGTTTTTAAATAAAGAGCACATGCAGATCCCGTGGAAGAACGACGGAATCAGTATGACCGACACCGCGTGAAGTTGGCAGCTTGTTCTTGGCACAACGAGAGCAACGTTCGTTTAGATAACGTTCGCAGCACATGGATGATTAACGAAAGTTGGACGCGCAAGCATATGGAGGCCGACCAGCACTAGCACTGTCCACCGCGTGAAAGCCTCGTATCTAACTTTACCTCGACATTATTTGATGATAATGTCGTGGAGAGAGGAATCTGTAGGAATTCATTGTATGCTTCGGGACAAGAAGATGACCAGCCATTGGAAAGCAAGAAAGCAAAGAGCAAGCAGAGCTGAGAAATCGGATCAAAGGCGGTGCAGATTTGACATCCCGACTAGAACCTTCGCCTCAGCGCTTGCGTGGACGCGTAATCCTCCCACAAGGACATTTATAACGGGCATAGCTCTCACATTCTTTTATCCAACAACCATGGCTGCCCCCAATCGTGAAGAGCAACTACTCTCCGTTGGCAAACAATGTTCACACCAGTCTTGCATGCTCGTCGACTTCCTACCGTTCAAATGCCAGCATTGCGAGAGCTCCTTCTGCCAGGAGCACTTCATGGTTTCCGCCCATGAATGCCCCAAGTACGACGAGACAAAGTACAACCGCGTTGCGCCAAATTGCCCGCTTTGTAACGCCGTCGTATCCGTCAAACCCGGGCAGGACGCGAACGTCGCAATGGAGTCGCACTTTATGAAAGCCTGTTCCGCCATGACGGGCAAGGCGAAAGCCAAGAGCAGCCCCGTATGCGCCAAAGTCAGATGCGGAAAGACGTTGTTCGCCCCCATTCGGTGTACCGTGAGTGCCATCTTCATGCATCGAGTATTTCGTTCTCAACGCTCGTAGAAATGCAACGAGCAGTTTTGTCCTGCGCATCGCTTCCCCGCGGACCATGCCTGCTCCCCTGCCGCCGCCACGCAGACCAGGAGCAGCAGCCCCACCGCAGCCAGCCGTTTACTCGTCTTGAATTCCAAAGCATCCGCCGCTGGTGCAGCGACCGTGGGCGCCATCAAGACCATGGCCTCATCCGCGCAGGCCGGTTCATCCCGTCCCGCCGCACCAAAGGCCGCTCAGGCCCCCAAATCCGGTGCTCAGACACCCAACATGCCCAACCTATTCTCCAAAACAGATCGGTACGTTCTGCCACCTTCTCTCTGTCCTCAATAACCAATTATGACGCGTAGTTCTGCATATTCTTCCACGAATTCTAATGATAATATTCCGACGCCTACCGTTAATGTCGCCCCCGAAACGAACGCCTCGGAATCTGCTATACGACCGCTATCTTCATTTGTACCTCCACCCATATTCGCATCCGCCTGAAAATAAATCTGTATCGCTACCACTGTATCCACAATCCACTGTATCACTCAATTTTCCTTACCTTATTTACCACCTGCTTTATCTTACCATTCACCTTATTTTACCTTACCACCCCCAGACGCGCGAAAGCGGAGCGCGAGAGCCGGCGAAAGGCGATGCAGGAGCGCGCGAAGAAGGGGCTGCTGAGCGAGGAGGAGAAGCTGGCGCTCGCCACAGAGGAGGCGGAGCGCGCACGGGAGGGAGACGACAAAAAGGAGTGTGCTATCATGTAGTTTCTTTTCCTGTTGGGACTTGCTAGTATTTATTCTGGAATTATAGTTCGTCCGCATTTGCAGACATGCACCCCCCACGGCTACGCTGAAAAAATTGTATTCATCCGCCTACATGTTTTGGGCGCGTTTAAACTCATCTGGTCGGTATTTATATCGTTTCACGCCTGCACCTTCCCAACGACCTTGCCCGCCACGATCTTCGACGCATCGAACATGCGGAGCGCCTCGTGCGCCGCCTTGACCCCGCTGCCAATCATGCCCCCGAACGTCGGGCCCATCCGGTTCGACCCGTCGTGCTCGGCGAGCTCCATGCCCGCCATGACGAGCCCCGGGGCGACCTCGCGCGTCCCATTGACGATCGCGGGCTCGGAGCGGTTCATGTCGAGCTGCAATCCAAGTTAAATAAAAGATGGAGTGTCGATTTATGCATCGGAATGCTCACGCCGCGCATGTTCCCGAGCTCCTTGTTCAGGCCCATGCTGACGAGGCGCTTGGCGGAGAAGGCGCCCATGGGCCCGTCGTGCCCGGTGGTCGTGACGATGACGGGCGCCGTTATCGTCGCGGGGTCCATGCAGGATTGTGTGTCGTGGTTGAGCGCGACTGAAGGAGCAGCAATCAGCGATTGGATGATTTACGAGGGATGGATTACCGAGCGTCCAGTTGGTTACCACGCCCGCGACGCGCTGCTGGCCCTGGAAGTCCGTGTGCACAATGAGGTCCTCGACGGTGGTTGCGTTCATGAGCACCACATTGGGCAGCGAGAGGACGCGGGAGAGAAGCGTGGAGGTGAAGAGCGCGGCGTGTTTGACGACCACGAAGGCGCCTTCGTCTTCGTACGGAACACCGATCTCGCGGAGGAAGCTGTCTGCGGGTTTGCGGATTACCTGGTCGAGAGGTTCGGCTACGAATTTAAAAAAAATCCAGGCATGCATACCATCGCGGTCATGAGCTGGCCGCCGAGCCAAGCACCGCCGCCTGGGGCTACATTCGCTTCGATGCTGCAGAAATAAAATAAGATTCCGGAAACTGAGTGGGAAGACACTACACACATGGTGACCTTGAGGTCCGGACGACGAGAAGCGAGGGTGTATGCACAAGAAAGCCCTGCGCTGCCCGCTCCAACAATCACAACGTCCGACACGGCTCTCTCATACATAGTATTGAAATATCTTTGTAAAGGCGGGTTAGCCTCATCCATTCTCCACGCTCCACGCTCCGGCAATCTACCTCTTTATCATGGCTCTGGCAACGGTGTGTTCAGACTAGCAAGCTCTGCTCTTAATCAAGCGGATTTACCTGGACACCTGGGCCTCCTCAATCGGCGCGAAGCGGTAGGACCCGTTGTAATCTTCTGCGACGTCAGCTTTGCCTACGAGCTGCAGTGTCGTCACTGGTTCCTCCATTGTGAGAGACATGGTGGGGAGTGGATATTGAGAGGACGAGGCGCTGATTTTTTATACCCAAGACGAGCCATTTTCACACTGAACCCGCCGAGGGCCGGGATCGTGGGGGAGATATTCTACCGGAGTCTCCACTCGGGTGGAGAACTTGCACGATCCGGGGCACAGTAAGTATAGCTGGTCCATACGGTCGGCACAGAGATAGCTTCAAATAGCTTCAGATCGTGATTCATCCATTGCGTCTTTGAGTAAGTTTTGACCACAAGAAGGGCATAGCGGTCGACGGTGTTCCCGAATCGAGTATGAACCGAAAGATCTGGAAGATTCGGAGGTCGGACGGGTTAGATTCAAAACAACCTCCGAACTTCAACCAAGGCCCACTGGCATATAGAAGCGTTGCAATGAATGGGTGAGAAAGGAGATATTGTTGCTGCCAGGCTGGTGATATGTTCTTGCCGAGGCACAGTAGCTGGCACAGTACTAGTACGGTACTCCAGCTCCTTAGCTTTCCTCAGTCCATCTCGTTTCGACGCGGCCGCGGCCGCTTGGGAAGCGAGTGGACACCGCCATCGACACGACAACCTAGGAAAGGGAGCAAACAAACACAGAGCACCTAAAACTTTGCTTCCGCGATAGTCAGTATAAGTATTTCATGCACCGCAGGTGCACGACTGGTCTCACCGTCACGGAACAGGGCCAAGATGCAGAGCCAAAACTTCATGATTGTGAACGACCCGCTGTCCTTGGATCGCATCAGAGGCGTCCTAATTCGATTGGAGGATACCATAATCTTCTCGCTCATCGAGCGCGCGCAATTCGCACAGAATCCCAGAATTTACCAGCGGGGGGGATTCCCAGAATTGACCGCAACGGGATTCGAGGGCAGTTGGCTCGAGTGGTTCCTGAAGGAAACCGAGACGTTCCACGGTACGACTTGGTTCCTTGCCCCTCCCCGACTTCAGTCCAACGCAGCCCCCTTTCAGCGAAAGCAAGACGTTACACAAGGTGAATGAAAGTAGATATTTAGTCTCGGCCGGTCAGCCAGGCTTATATTCTATCAAGTCCAGATGAATATCCGTTCAGCTCCGACCTCCCAGATCCGGTGCTGCCGCCGCTGAAGTTCCCGGAAATATTGTACCCGAATACGGTCAATGCGAACCCCTCCATACTGTCGTTCTACACGCGCACAATCGTTCCCCGCCTCACGCGCAGAGCTACCATCGCGCTGGCAGCATCGAAGCGCGCCAATGGCATAACGGGCTACGAAGAGTACGAAGACGATGGAAATTATGGAAGCGCAGCTACGATTGACGTAGAGGTCCTCCAATCTATCAGCAAACGGGTGCATTATGGTCAGTCTGCGCAATGGCCAGGAAAGAAAGTACTGAATATTATTCTCCCAGGAAAGTTTGTGTCGGAATCGAAGTTTCAGGCAAATCCTGCTGCCTTCATTCCCCACATACAAGATCGTAATCGTGCAGCTCTCGAAGGGCTAATCACCAAGCCAGAAGTGGAGCGGAAGCTACTTCAGCGCCTGCAGAAGAAAGCTGCAACATATGCGCAGGACTTTGCCCCGGACGGTGAATTCAAGAGAGATGCTGACGGGAATGTAGATGTCACCAGCAAAATTGATGTCGACGGCGTCGTGGATTTATATGAGAGCTTCATTATCCCGTTGACGAAGGAGGTTGAGGTGAGCCGCATAACGTTAACGTTGAACAAGTGATAACAGAATCTCGCAGGTCGACTACCTCCTTTGCAGACTATCAGGTCTTTCGGACGAGGAGGTCGAGAAACTCAGGCAACACAAATAGCACCATACCGTTACGGATGTAATGAATAATTGTACATTGAATAAAAGAGTGCAAGGTATCTTTGAAATCCATCCATCCATCCTGCCACAACAAAAGATCCTGGCCGGGGAGTAAAGCACCCACCGGCAACCGTGAAAGCATAACTGTACATATCAAGTTGAGAGGTATGAGTGAGTGACGAAATCACAATCCTAGATCTGGTTGACCGTAAACGCGGGAAAATGAAGGAGGGAGATGATTACAAACCTTCTAGCAATCGCTGCCGTTCGTCGTCAGTGATATTCGCCGTGGCACGGCGTGCCAGAAGTTTCTCCGTCCTGTACTTCTCGTACAGGACCTCTTTCGTATGGTTTTTCAGGACCTAAGGCATCGAAGGTAAGCGTGAATCGGGTAATCTTGGTAGAAGAGACACACTTTGAGGTGAGTAGATAAAACAGCCGTTCGCAGAGCGGCAAAATCACAATGAGTGGGGTCGAGAACATCTACCGTTCCCCATCTAAATTTCCGGACAAAGACACCTTTGAGGTCGTCCGGCGGACCCTGAAGGTACGCCAGGCCGCGATTGCTGTGAATCGAAGCGGGCGTTTGGGGAATAGCGTCCTCCATAGAAGGCGCGTGGCCATCCTCCGACTGTTGCAGTGGGGAAGACGGCGCCGTACTCAGCACCTGCGTATCCATAGACAAGCGTCGCTGCGCGTTTTTGCCCGCCTCAGGAGCGATGAGGGCAAAAGGCATGAGCGCATTCAGATCTGTCTTAGCCACGATGTGCGCTGAAAACCGGACGTTCGCCAGGCTCTCCGCGTCTGGCGAGACTGGACGCCGATCGTCGTCGGCAGCTATGGACAAGTCCCTGCGCGACCGAGACCGCGAAAGGCCTCTGGCCGACCGCTGCCGCAACTTGATTACGGGCCGAGATTGGCGCCCCTCGCCTTCGTCTTCTTCGTCGCTTTCCGCGGGCGCGTCTCCGTGCCCATTCCCGTTCCCGTTCCCGTTTACGTGGCCGTTCTGACTCTCTGCGAAGCGAGTTTGCCGCCTCGGAGTCTCAGCGGCGGCAGGGGTCTTCTTTGGGGGGCTAAACACCCCAAAATCAAGCCCAGCTTCTGTTAGGCCAGTACGGACTACGTAAGGGAGTTAAGACGAGGGCGAATAGTCGAACGATGGACACGAACCGGCATTTTTGACAGAAAGGAGCTTTTCATCCGTAAGAGAGTCGGCACGCGCAATAACGGGGAGGACGTTGGAACGCGCCGACAGGCGACGGATGACACGGACTTCAGCGGGTGACATTGTCAATGACCCCTCGCTCTCATCATCCGAGTCGTCCTCCGAGGACGTGTCGGGCACCAAGTCTGGGGGATTCCGGTATGAGACCGTCGTCTCTGAGCGTGTCTTTGTCGGCATAGAAGACAGACCGCGTCGAGCAGCTTCGGTCATGATGGACGACGGGTCAATCATGTAGATACACCTAGCAGACAGATAGGATAAGTACAGTTCATGGCAGCTGAATCAGAAAGACAATCACAGATGTATGTGCTGATCTCCTTTGCTTTTGCGCACGACTTTGGATTCCTGGAATGTCATGAGAATGGCAGATATCGAATGCTATGGTCGCCACACGACGTACCTCGCTCATGGTGTCTGCATACTGCGCATCAATGTACTTGATGATCCCATTGACTTGACGCTCCAGTTTCAGCTGGCGGCCTTCGAGGAAGTCGAGTCCCGGAGTATCAATGACCGAGAATAGGACTCTGTCGAATCGAGACTCGCAGATCTCGACACACGCCGTTTGAATCATCGGGGTTGTCTTGGGTGAGCCTCGTAAGAAGCGCTGCACTGCAGCCCGCTGATCCACTGTGGCGGTTGGAGATACATCCGCCGTCTCCAAAAGTAAACGCAGGAGCGAGGTCTTGCCGGTTCCCTTTCCGCCAACGACCTTTGAACAAAGAAAAGACTGAGTACAAAGCGGTCCGGCACCTCGGACTTGGTTGACGAACCATGAGATTGAAAGTCGGGGGTATCCTGGCCCTGCGCTGGCTATACCGTGAAGTGGCCGGTGCAGCGGACTTGCGGTTATCGAATGCCGGGGGAGAGCCAGACATGTAGAGCGAGGAAATGGGCCCATCAGCCGGTTTACCTGGAAATGCGCGAAAGGGTTTATGGAAGGGAATTGGAGTACGGTCGGGCCCCTGCAAAGACACTTTCGCCACACCTTGGGCAGGAGTATCTGGGGGAGGAGTGGTCTGGCGGATTGCATCGACGTCGATGAGATTTTCGGGCCAGGGAATACCCTGGCTGGAAAGGGTTGGTAAGGATGGGGATGTCCGTATGCGGGGAGTCTCCTCCGTCTTGGAGGGCTTGCGCCGGAATGAAAACATGGACAGAGCAGAGAAAAGAACGTCAACGGCTTTGCCCAGAAATATCACAAAAGAGAGGAGAGCTGCAGAAGCCTAACGACACCGCCACCAAACATGTGATCCCCTTAATATTTTCATCTTGGTACAATAATACACCCTGAAGCCCGAGGAAATCAAGACAGCAGCACAACGAACGTATCTAGTAGCAGAAAAACGCCCCAGGCGCTCAGGGTATCCCTTGGTTCATCGGCCCATCCATTTTGATTTTTTTTGACGGACTCGGCCGACCGGCGTCCGGATGCTCTAGCGATCGCTTCAAATCCATATCCTCCTCGATCAAGACGTCCCCGTCGTGGTCGTAGCCCGCGCTCGACGGCGTCGGAAGCATCCGCGAAGAAGGCGGCGAGGTGGACCGGAGGGAATCCTTCGACGTCGACGCCCGCCGTGAAGAAGCCTTCCGTGGGCCATTCCCGTTCCCGTTCGAAGAATCGTTTACGTAGTTGCAAGGCAGTAAGCGCCGCGCACAGCTCGAGCTAAAGTCATGATCAGCGCGCGCTTCGAACACCCAATCACGACGTACCAAGATGGATGTGCGCCGTCGCACTTCGTCTTCCGAGCTGGAATCCGGTATCAGCGTCTGCTTTGGACTCGACGGGAACAACAACACACCTCGACAGAAGTTGCATGCAACAACCTTCGGCCCTGAAGTCGACGGCAAACGCGTGCCTTTCCCGGGCACCGTCGCAGAACGCTTCCTCTGCGCGGCCTGCTGCTCAGAAGCTGGTCTGAGAGGCGGTAAAGAAGGTGCGGACATTGGACCAGGGGTGGAGGGGGAAGTTTCGGGCAACGAGAGTGTCGCAATGTGAGGTAGCTCGTTGTCCGGGAAAAAATTGCGTTGCTCCCCAGAGTAGCCCGCTCGAGAAGACGTGTTTATGGGGGGAAGCTCGTCCCGTCGCTCACCCAACAGCGGCAATGACGGAGATGTATCAAAATTCGAACTTCTCCGGGACGAAACCTCGGGAGAAAGCGAGGGCTCGTGGAACTCGGCAGATCTGTCGTCCCCACTCTCGCTCTCGCTCTCGTCACCTCTGCTGGGTCTGACCGCACCCCGTCGCTTGTTCTGTTGCGCGTAATCGCACGTATTGGACCGTTTCATGCACTGACTGCAAGATGGTCGTCCGCCATCACATTTTAGTTTCCTCGCTGCCGAGCCAGTTAGTTGTTCATTCAATGTATGTTGAATTGACGCTTACATCGGCAAAAGTTGCATGCCACGGTGATCTTTTTACTCCGCTGTTTAGCTGAGGCTACGAAATAATCATGTACCATCTCTGTATGCCTATAAAAGAAAACTGACCTGGAGCGGATGCCCTGCTGGAAAACCCGGAAGACATGGGGTCCCGAGTCACTGGCGCAGATTGCACATCTCCGCCAAGCGAGATCTCACGCGGGGTATGATGGGAAGAGCCCCGATGGATAGACGCGCTCCTCGGAGCGGTGTCGATCGCCAGAATGGGCCGAGAACTATGGGATAGGGATAGGGGGGTTAAATGGGGGGGAGAATGTTGAGGATGTTGCGGTGCAAGATGCCTGCTGCTCGGACGCTGCGGAAGGCACTCGATCCGGAATTTGTCGAACAAGTATTCCCTGGTGTACTTTTGAAGTGTCTGGCGATCCAGTAGGTCAAAGCAAGAAATCAACGACACGATAAGCAGTAAGTACCTTCATATGGTGGAATATGGCGGCACGAAGAGGCACAAAGTCGCTGTGGCTGGGGTCCAGCACGTCCACAGTGCCCCAGCGATACGTCCGGACAAATTTCCCTCGCAGGTTTTTCTTAGGGGATGGAGAATGTGGAGAAGGAGCGTATTGGAGCACGAGCTCGTGGCGAGAGGGCGGTATTCGAGGAACGCCATCGCTATGTGAGTAGATATCGGGGGAAATGAGCGCGTATGGTAACCGCAGGAGCGGGGAAGCCACAGGAGAAGTAGGCGGTGAATTGGCTGCCGTCGAGGGCGCTCCATTCGGGTAGTTAATCAGAGGGTCTCCGGTATGAGGGGGAGGCAAGTCGTCTGCATTATTTGGGTAATGGTCAACATCGAAGATGCCAAAACCAATGCCGTTGTCTGCCAAATCTCTGCGGATGGCCATCTTAATGGCGGCGAGACGGTCGTTTGATAAAACGTCGGCCCGAGCGATGACAGGGAGGACGTTAACTCGGGCGGAGAGCCGGCGAATGGTGCTAATTTCGGCGAGTGGTAGAGTTGGACGATATAAAAGAGGGTTGGTTGTAACTGGTGGTTCCAAAATGACGGGTTCTTGATCGGGTTGAGAAAAGCTGCTGGCGCGAGTGCGGGAGACTAGCGGTGCTGGCGGTGCTGCTACGGCGGGAGGGAGGATTTGATCGGGGTCAAGAAAGTAGATGCACCTGTTAGATTAATTGGTCGGACGAGGATAATTAGGACGTCTGTACACACAAATGAACGTATCGATCTCCATTTTGTGCCACCCAGTCCTATGCATTATGAGAAAGTCCGGCCGCGGTATAAATGAAATAAGCGCCTACCTCGTCTCCTCCCTCCGCCAGCCGAGACTCTATGAAGCGGAGAGTCTCGGACACGACGCGTTCAGAATAGGGTTCATCCTTGAAGTCCAGGGACGGGGTGTCGACCAGGGTAAGGGCCAGGGGTTCAGGGCCGTCGACGTCAATGTCGACTGACGCCGTTCTCAGGTTGGAAGTGTGTCCACTGCATCCCTGAACAAACCTCGCGACGGACTGGAGCTGCTCTTTCGAGGCGCCTTGAAATATCTCGCTCGTGTCGATCAGCAGGCGCAGGAACGCGCTTTTACCTGGTGATCCGAAATCCGGGGTTGGCGGGGCAAACCA
This sequence comes from Mycena maculata, assembly GCA_029448575.1. Classification (NCBI taxonomy): domain Eukaryota; kingdom Fungi; phylum Basidiomycota; class Agaricomycetes; order Agaricales; family Mycenaceae; genus Mycena; species Mycena maculata. The sequence goes on along the minus strand of JARJLG010000045.1, from coordinate 88,084 downwards.
GGGAGTGAAATATGGACTCGCCTCCTCGGCAGCCAGCTACCAGCAAGGTCAACTCTGGACGGGTGTTTCCGGGTGCAACGAGAGGAATATCAGGCATCTGAGCTTGGTCGATTGAGGGAGACGACTTGAGGCCCGATACATGAGGGGAGTTAGCGCTGCCTCCGTAGTTAACGTGCGCTTCACGATCAGGGTCCCGCCGGTCGGGCTGCATAGGACGGTCACTCCAGCGCTGGTGAAAGCAGGACGCAAGTCTGCCCGCACCCGGCAACAAAAACGCGGAGAATGAACGAGACAACCCAAAATAATTGATACCGAACACCCAATCAGAGCACGGCAGGGACACGGAGCTAAAAGCAAGCGGTCGAATAAATTCAAGTCGGCGCTCTGCGAACACTAGGAGACTACAAGATGATACGGAGCTACAGATGAATTATGAGAACAATTAACCTAGAAAACTACAAAATAATTATATTAGCGGGTTGGAAGAAAGATAAGTATCGTGGGTCCAGGTCGGACCGCGCGCGCTGCAGGAAGGTCGGGTCAAGAGCGGAGGGCAACGAGTACGTAAGAAAGAAGCAGAGGAGGTCTGTCATCAGTGGGAAGAACCCCGTATGTTTGCGCCTCCAGTACGAGTCCACTGCGCCCATTCATGTCCTTTTCACCGTTTTAGATCGTGGTCGGAGGGGGGGCTATAGTATTCTGGGCTCGCCCCGCTGTTTCTGCTCCTGGGGGGCCTTCTCTGCTGCTGCGGCGTTCTCTCTGGTGACGGTTGTCGCAAGGCATATCTGCCTCCGCTACTCTGTGATAAATGCAAATGCATGTCGGACTCGAAGGACGCATGGCTCCGTAGTTGGGGGTCAACCAGGGTTTGCGCATCAAAGTCATCAGCTGAGCCTGGGGCTGCCTGCGATGAAGAAGAGACCGAGCGTCGCTCCCCCTTCGAAGACACCCGCTTTTTAGACCTGGATCCCTTGGCGGCTTTCCCAGGACCCCGTCTCTTGGGGTGTTCCTCAAATCGGCAATCCCGATCGCGCGCACTGCAGTTACCGCAGATGGGTTTGTGTCCGTCGCACTTCAATTTTCGGTCTATGGCAATTTAGTCCGGGGCGTTGGATTCCAGGTCAAGAAATTCTCACGTCGGCAGAAATCACAAGCCACTGTAATTTTTTTTGGGACATTAGTTCGCCGTGGATTCTTCTCAAAGTCGGAATCTGCCCTACGCCGCACCCCCCTTGCATTATTCCAATAATCGCCATCGTCTATCCGTGTGTAGTCGGAGGATGCAGACGACTGCGACTGGATGGCGCTGTAGTGGGGCAAGGGGTCTTCCTGTTCACCATAGCGCGCACTTCCCGATGGACCGTATTGCGGCCACTCGCGCGTGTACAACGGCGGTAGAGAACGGCTGCTCTGAGAACTTTCGGCGTATGGAATCTCAGTCGTCGCTCTGGGCGGATACCCAGGCGGGTCCCGAGGTCTATAGCGCTCCTCCTGTCGAAAGTGTTCTTCCTGAGGTCGTAGACGCTCATAACCACCATGGAGACTGGCTGAAGAAACATCAGTTAGCGGGCGCAACAGAGTGGGTCTTTCGCTTACATTGGTCAGTCGGATAGCCTCCTGGTTCAGTCGCCCGCCGATAAATTTGCTGCGGGGGAGCATGGGTGGGACTAATCCGCCTGCCGATCCCGCCATACGAGTGAGCCAACGAGGACGGCCCAGCCTCTCCCTCTCTCCAATGACCTGGGCCAGAAATTGGCGGGAGAACTGGCGGCAGACTGTGGCTTCCTGTATATTGGGGGCCCTGCGGGCGCCCTGATGGGGGATACACTGGGTCGCTAACGACTGGACTTCGGTAGCGTGAACCATGAGGAATGGAAGAAGAACCGCCCAATCGTTCAGATGGCAGCACAGTCGACGAGTGTAGGCTGAGTGTTTCGAGCGGTACTGATTCATAGGGCGGGTATTGGCGGCGGGGGTCGGGGAACGAAGCCGGGAGGGTCGAAGGAGCGATGGGTCGAAGGGGGGGCAAAGTGGGCGGCAAAATGGGCGGGGGCTGCCTGGAGGGCTCGAATGGTGACGCGCGAAGTTCTGTCTCCTCCTGCGCGCTGTTTGAGCCGGTCGGGGACAGTCCTTGCGGGTGCTGGGGTCCGGTGTAGATGTGGGCGTGCAGGCTGGGCGGCAGCGAGCTTCGATCCGGCTGCCCCTGCGACATGTTACGACTACCTCCCCTTGCGGCAGCGACGGTGCGAGCAACGCCTGGCAGCTAAAGAGCGACTTGGGGACAAGAGATAATGACAGTAGTAGGAGAGTAAAGGGAAAGGAGTCCCGATAGAATGAAGAGCCCATCCAAGACGTCGGAATGTCTCAAATAAAGTGCCGCCGGACACTAACGGAGGACGATCACGGTTGCGGAGGAATAATGGGGCGGAAACGGAATAGGACCGCGGGTGGTCGCATCCAGATTACTTCCGGACGGACGGGCTCAAAAGCAAAAGGGCGGGGACGACCACGGTTGAAACAGATTGTCATATTATTTGGTGTTAACTTGGTTTCTCAACAATGTTCCGATGCGCCTCTGAATGATATTTTTTTTCTCTGGCTGAATATACGTGTACGCTTTTTTCTCCTTCGTTCCTTCCGTGGCCTTTGCAATTCTACGGGTGACTTGACGTTGCTTTCAACGAAACACGATCGAGTTAGGGGATGTCCCTGCACCGTATATGTAAGGAACGACCCGAATCAACGGTAACATCCTGGAAAGCCTAATTTCCTTTTGATTCTCTAGGCCCCCGGTCACTCACCCATCACTCCCTCCGTTTTTCTGAAAATTTTCGTTGAATTATGGGCTTGATTTACTCTATGTTGCCCGGAGTTTTGACCTAAAATATTCAATTTTTCTCCCCAGTGCCCGGCTGATTTAATACGCATTAGGCCGGTTTTCGCTCCGCGAACACGTCCGGACGCAAATTTCGTACCTCTCTACTAGCCCAAAAAAGATTTTTCTCTGGCCGAGGACACTGCCCAGGAGACCTTGTTTTACTGGCCGGGAAAAACCAGTTTTCGCCCGCTAATTTACTCTATTGCGGATAGGTAGTGACCGGGGCCTGATTCTCTGCTTCGACTCGATCAGACTGCCTGTTCGGGCAGTCTTTCACGCGTACGAGATGAAATAGAAATTAGATTCATTCTATCCGGTCGTTTTCGGCACATGGATTGGACAACACATCTGCCAACGCATCTTTTTTTTTTCCCAACCACCTGCCAGGATAAGCATTAACCCCGATCTCTCGCAAATCTCCTGTTATCCATGCTATCGTGCCGCCATTTTCCAGGGCGGACTTGCACAGAGGTTAGAAGAGGTTAGACCCACAAATCTGATTCTATGGAGAGGTTCTTTGCGGGCACCGCACGCAGCTCCCGGCCTGAGGATTGATCCCCCGATTTGACTTAGTATCCGAAAAAGGAATGGATCTGAATCATCTGATTCGGTGATTGATCGACAACTTTGCGAACACGTGGTCGGACTCGCGATAAAATGCTCACTGCGAAGACGCCGAAAGCCTTGTTGCGTCGGTCTTTCTCGACCTCCCCAAGATGCGCCGAAAACACCCCAATCATGAACCGCTTTAGTAGAATCGTCACACAACCTAAGGACCAAGGCGCGAGCCAAGTATGCCGGCCAATTCAAGTCATTTCATTCGTTCACACCTCTCCAGGCCATGCTTTACGCGACGGACGGAATTAAGGAGGATTCCGACTTTAATAAAGCTATGGTTGGCATTGCAAGCGTGTGGTGGGTCGCTTTCCCATTTTTTGGCCAGCCGCTTACGCGCGGAAAGGTATGAGGGAAATCCGTGAGTCATTACATCCGTTGATACACATTTTATTAAAGTACCTCCTACAAGATGCAACAAGCATCTCTTGGGTTTTGGACAAGATATAAAGGCGTCCCTAACCAAAGCGGATCTTATTGGCTATCAATTTGGAACGGTCGGCGTCAGCGATGGGATTAGCATGGGCACTTGGGGAATGTCCTACTCCCTGCAGTCGCGAGATCTTATTGCGGACCAAGTTGAAACCGCGGCGGGCGGCCACCATCTTGACGGCATGGTTGTCATCCCCGGATGCGACAAAAACATGCCCGGTGTTTTAATGGCTCGTCAGTCGGTTAACTCTATTCGGTCTTCATAGACTGAATTATCGCAGTTGGCCGCCTCAACCGGCCAAGTCTGATGGTCTATGGCGGCACTATCCGCGCGGGATCCTGCGAGGGTGCCCCTCAGCTAGATATCGTGTCTGCGTTCCAATCCTACGGTAAATATTTAGCGGACGGCAAGACGCCCGCTGCCGAGAAGGAGCGGTATAACACCAACCGACATGCCTGCCCCGGTCCCGGTGCATGTGGAGGCGTAATACGAGTCAACCTCGCCGTCCGATTGACCGCTGACTAGTACTTATTAGATGTATACTGCCAATACGATGGCCAGCGCCGCCGAAGCCTTGGGGATGACCATCCCCGGCTCTTCCTCTTTTCCCGCTGAATCACAAGAGAAGCGCGACGAGTTGGCTTCCGTGGGTTCCGTCATGCACAACATTCTTTCACGGAACATTCTTCCGCGTGAGATCATGACCCGCTCGGCCTTCGAGAACGCGATGGTCGGTTGCGCGTTTTTGACCTTAATTGCACTAAATTATGCCAGGTACTGACAATGATCCTCGGCGGATCGACCAACGCTGTGCTACATCTCATTGCAGTGGCCCACTCCGTCGGAATCGCCCTCAATATCGACGATTTCCAAAGCGTTTCCGACCGTACACCGTTCCTCGCCGATATCAAGCCTAGCGGGAAATATGTCATGGAGGATGTGTATAAAATCGGCGGTATCCCTAGTACGCTCGTCCCCACCGTGGCTTGGCGTGCAGTTAACCATGCTCTCACCAGAAATTTTGGCATTCCTGCTCAAGAACAAGCTCATTGACGGGAACAACATCACCGTAACGGGCAAGACGCTCGGGGAGAATCTCGAGCGCTGGACACACAAGTACGGCGAGCTCGACATGGCCGCGCAGGATGTCATCCGGCCGCTGGACAAACCCATTAAATCGAGCGGGCACATCCGGTATGGTGCTTCTCCTCCTTCTCGTCGTCCCTGAGACCCTGTGCACAGAATCCTGAAGGGCAATTTGGCGCCGGGTGGTGCTGTCGCGAAGATCACCGGAAAAGAGGGCCTCGGGTTCACTGGCAAGGCCCGTGCATTCGACACCGAGGCGGACTTTTTCGAGGCAGTCGAGACTGGATCGATCAAGCGCGGCGAGAAGACCGTCGTGATCCTGCGGTACCTCGGTCCCAAGGGCGGCCCCGGTGCGTTCTTACTCATCCTGCAATATGTGCGCATGGTTGACCCTTCCGCAGGCATGCCCGAGATGCTGAAGCCGACGAGCCTGATCATGGGCGCAGGCCTCGGACAGGATGTCGCGTGCCTCACGGATGGGCGCTTCAGCGGCGGGTAATTCCACACGGACTGCATTTGTGCCTTTACTAACGAGCGGCAGGTCGCACGGCTTCTGTATCGGTCACGTCGTCCCGGAGGCCCAGGTAGGTGGGCCGATCGCGCTCGTGCGGGACGGGGACGTCATCTCCGTCGACGCGGTGGCAAATACCATCGAGCTCCGTGTCCCGGAAGAAGAGCTTGCGGCGCGACGTGCGGCATGGGCTGCCCCGCCACTCAAGGTGACGCAGGGGACGCTGTACAAGTACACCAAAATGGTTACCGACGCGAGCCATGGGTGCATCACCGACGCCTGAGGCGCATCATTGATGCTGGATCATGGACGCTCGTGGTAATCGAACAAAAAGTAGATACGCCATACAAAGACATTAATGAGTGTTTAAAACTCAACCCATCGCGGCGTTCCTCATTCTTGAGCTCTACTTGCCCTTCTTGACGCTCCGCTTCTTCTCTGCCTTGGGCATCTTGTGCTTCCGGCGCTCCTTCGCCTCGGCCTTGACCGCCTTTTTACGCTCCTACGGCAAGACGTGAGCATGAGATATGTACATGCACCCCGTGGCATGACCTTTTTCGCGTCGCGGTCCTCGTGCCGGTGGCCGCGCGGGCGGCGTTCCTCGAACGTACCGTCACCTTCACCTTCTTCATCCTCATCTTCCGACCCAGGCTCATCCTCCTCATCACTCTCATCTTCGTCCCCATCCTCTTCCCCGGCACCGCCCGCTTCGCCTGGCACGCCCGGCTGTTCCCCCTCCGGGACAAGCCCGAGGGCGCCGGCATACACGAGCCCGCGGTCGGCCCCCCGTGCGACCGCAAGGGCGGCGGGGTCGAACACGTCATTCAGTGAGCGTGGGATGTGCGCGCGTAAGAAGACAGCGTCTTCTTGTCCGTCACGAGCCTCGTCCTCGGGCGGCGCGTCCTCCGCCAGCCATGCACGAAGGACGGCCGCGGCGTGCAGGTCGTCCGGAGTGGGGTTCTGTGTCTCGCTTGCTGCAGGTACATCGGGTATATTGTTCGTGGTCGAAGCTTCGCTCGGCGCCGGGTATTCGGCGGCCTCACTCGGCGGGTCGGGAACTACATCGGGTGCCTCGTTAGGAGCATCAACCGTCACTTCACCCTCCGTCCTTGGTACGTCCGGCAGACGGTCCAGGGTTACAAACTCAAAAGCCCTGCGCAGTCCCAGACACCGCACGCCGCGGCGCGCAAAAAAGTCTTCCGCGTTCTTGAGGTCGCTCCGTAGAAAGTCAAACGCTGAGGGATGATCATGCTCGACGCTCTGGGACACGTCGATGATGTAGAGGTGCTCCGCATGGTAGAGGATGTTGTACTCGGAGAGATCGGCGTGCACAAGGCGGCAGCGGTGGAAGAGGATGCGGAGGGCGAGAAGGAGTTCGGTGTAGAGTGGCGCACACGCAGTGGCAGGGAGGGTGGCGTCTTTGAGACGCGGGGAGGCCCAGCCGTCGGGATCGCCGAGGAATGACATGACGAGGACGTTCTCTCGGACCTCGAGCGGCTCGGGGGCACGGATGCCCGCGGCGCGCAGGCGCTTGAGATTACGCATCTCCTTCTCGGCCCATAGGCGGACCATTTTGCGCGGGTTGTGACGTGAGTAGCCGCGGCGGAATCGGTGCTCACCCGAGACGTATTTATCGCGGTCTTTGAAGACGAGGATGGATGTCTTGTAGATCTTGAGCGCGAGGTGTGCCTTTTCCGGGGTCAGTGCGTGGTAGACGTTGGCCTACAACAATTAGAAAAGTTGGAAATTCGAGGGGAAAAAAGCAGCACCTCTTTGCCCGTGCTGACACACCCGTTTACCTCGTCAATGACGCCGCGGCCGACCATCTTGAGAAGGATGGTGCGGGTGCGAGGGTCGAGGACCTGCTCGGTGGTCGCGCGGTCGGCCCTGTCCTTCATGTTTGCATGAGCACTGGGACCCTTCCTGTTTACACCAACACCCATGGTATACGGGAGATCTATCTTTGCTATCCGAGACGAGAACTTTGCGAGGGCTTGAAGCTGGTCGGTGACCCTGTCTCGCGGCGGCGCGGTGCTTTTCGCGGGATGGTTTATGGCGGGGATGGCGACGACAGCAACTTTAGTACCTAGGGCAGAAGATGTTCCCTGGGCATTTCCGGTGCGGACCGCGACGTGCTGACGGAGTCTGTTGAAGTGTTTTGTAAAGTCTGGGGGAGTTGAAGCAAGCCCAGTCCAGGCCAAATTACTGACCTCCCTCTGCCCGCTCCCAATCTTCATCTTCTACCCGTGTGTCCGAGTATTCCCCCGAGTCCCACTCTGATTCCAACTCGGATTCTGTGTCTAACGGCGGTGGTGAATCGAGAATAGTGGCCATAGTGTAAAGATTTTTCTTTCGGCTAAATGCGTGCGTGATCTGACCGGCATCTTTGCATATGTACATATCACCGGATCCGCCTTTTGTCTTTCACCAGAATTCAGAAATGATCTTCACCCGTCTTCACGCGTCGATTCGACGTTGACTCAACAAGTTGTGAACTTGATACTCACTCGCACGTTGGCCTCTGAAGAGAAGCGCAGACAAGCACTCTACTAGCTTCGAGATCGCAAATGCAATTTGTTCCATTGGGTACGCTTTGTCTTCACCCGACAAGAGGAATGGGCTCCGACCACCGCTTTGACCTTGCTTGGACCCGCGCCTGAGTGTATTTAACCCTGCGAACCGGGTGGATGTAAGCACAACAGATCTCACTCCGTGCCAGGTCAGCATACACACTCTTTTGCTTCTATATGCCGTCTCAAATTGTCTAACCAGTACTCACACTCGATACAATGCACCCTTGCTTCAACGTACGGAACTTTGAGCGTCTGCGACTGACATTTCGAGTAAGCCTCCTTCAACTTCGCGAATCCAAATGTAATGCAACACTGGCAGAGGGTCGCCAAGGCCGCTGCAAACGGTTCTATCGAAGAATTCCAACGTATAATGATGGGAATCGCCACGGCACCGAAGGCACCTGAATCGTACCTGTTTCTCCCCCTCTGCTGGATATATCTCGATTCTTCTAGAATCCCGAGCAGTGCGCACGACCTGGATATCCTGATGGAATCGAACGCGGTATTCGAGCTACCCAAGGGACCAGTATTGGCTCTCCAAATTATCCGCTGGCTTACGAAGATCCCACAATCGGCGTTGGTGGACCTTTGTCCGCACGTCTGGCTGTGGATCTGCTTTCTCACCACATACCGCGACGTCATTCAGTCGATCCCCCAGGAACTGTACTTGCACCATGAGATCTTCTCCTTCGTCGATCGTATCCCTCGGAACGTCGTGGACGACCTACCTGAGCTCCGAAGCTTCGTCTTGAAGGCGTGGAAAGGGTTTATCGCCACGGAAGACCTAAAGACACCGGGATTCCCGGAGCTCCTGAAATTCCTCCTTCTCCGTTCTCATTGCGGGTCCATCCCCGATGCGCATATCGCCGAGTACGCAGAAGGGGCGGGGGGCACCCCCGAGGACCTGGCCGCAGTCATTTATGACCATCTGACCTTGGTAGCCCGGAAGCAGAGTGTCTATGGCATCATGGCTGGCCTGCAATTCGCTTTGGCTGTCGAGCCTGAGCGCGTCTCCAGTCTCTTTCATGCCTCCCTGCGCAACCGGGGAATTATACGCCTCTTGACCACGCTTGCGTCCGAGTTGTTCCAGTCCGAAGACCGTGACAAGAGGCTGGAAGGGACTTTAGCTCGTTGCACCTCACTCTTGGCACTGGAGATGAGTCATCCCGGGGGCCATCTGTGGTTCCCCCAGGCCATCCGGGCTGGCCTCCTCCCTACAATCGCAGCCCTTTCGGCCCTTGCCTCGGACAGGGACATCGGATCCCTTCGGAAAGTGGTGGAGCAACTGAAGGGGGCGACGGTATATCATTCTGTGTTGACTGAGTTGGAGCGGCACGGATTGGAGTTCGCGTGGGAGACGCCCATGGAGGTCCAGAATTTCAAGAATTCTCCCATATTTTCCCAATGGACGGAATTTGTTTCGTTGGCACAGGACCGACTGGAGCTGAAGAATCTTTTCGATTCGCCGGATTATGTGACACACAAGGCTTGCGATAACCTCGAGGTAAGCTATTTCACTCGTTGCGTCCAGGACCACGATCTTGACGCGTCTCCAGTGCGGTAAAATCATGCCAAAGCCCAATTTTAAATCCTGCACTGGTTGCCGCACGATGTATTACTGCGATAGGTCCTGCCAGCGCGCTGATTGGGTCAGCCATCGTGTGGTCTGCCAAAATCTCGATTCGCTTCGCCGCAGTGGGTTTACAGCTTTTTCACCGACGAGCGACTTGAAAATTCTGTCTAGATGACTCTCTGGCCGGGCGCGACAAATCCTTCATGCGTGCATTGGTGCAACAAACCTACCAGCGAAACAAGCGCGAGATCTTCCGGCTACAGCTCGCAAACATGACTCGGAGCTCAGAGTCGCCCGTCGGGGCGCATGTCTACATCTGGCAGAATTTTGCGATCTCGCTGGGGACGCCCGTCATCGGTTCATACACTTTGCGCGAACGATATTCCGACCCGCGCACGAATTTGGAGGTGCAGCAGGCGGATTATGAGGCCCGCGCGCGAAGGGACCCCCGCTTCGAGTTGTACTGTGTGACGTTCCCCGGGCAGCCGCCGAGAATTTTCCCGATGCGGTCGTCGGACGCGCGAGTCCGCGAGGGATTGATCCGCATCGCGCGTGAAATCCGCGACGGGGTGATTTGGGAGGAGAAGAAAATGGAGGGGTTGGAGGGATTGCCCATATCAACGATTCATTAAAGTAAATATAACACCGACTATCCTATCCTATCCGATGATCTGGCCAGCCCAGCCAAATTATGATATTTCTAACTTAATGTACTACTTGCTTCAACCCCGCCACTTGAAGTCAAAAATCCGACGTGGGCGATGGGTAAATTAACCAGTCGTTCGCGGAGGGGATTTGTAAGAGCGACGAGCCAAGACATGCGTCGCAGAGATTCTGATGTTGCTTGGGCATAATATCGCCGTCTGAGAGCTCGCGGCGCCCCATAAACTGCATTCCCGAATCGACCAAAGATCAGGGACCTGGGGCACGGTACTTGAGTGCCTCAAGCTCTGCCAGTGCCTCGTCACCCTCTTGGAGGGTACTGTGCACGGAGTGGGCGACGCCGACGGCCAGCGCGGGGACGGCGGCCCAGAGAGTCGCCTGCCATGAGCGCGCGAGGAACAGGGAGAGCGTCGGCGCGACGCCAGCAAGTGCGTACGCAAAGGCGTATGGCAGGGGAGCGAGGGCGGTAAATTCAAGAGACGGGTGGAGACGCAACGCAAGGTTCGCGTGGAGGGCGAGCGCGAGGAGAGTGAATGCGGCAGGCCACGGAATCGGTGGATCGGGGTCCGGGGTGGAGGAGGGGGACAACGGGAAGAGGGCCAGGAGCGGGCTTTCCTTTGAGTACTTGAGTAAATAGACTACCTGGAGTAGCGCAGAGAAGACGAGGACGGCGTCGAGGACGAGCAGGGTCCGTGCGCTCGTCTCCCCGTTGCGTACCCTGAGGTCAGCGATGAGCTCTTCCTGCTCCACGTCGTCGAGGACGACCCTTGTATCATCCACATCGTCTGCGGCAGCCTGAAACGGGACTCTTTGCCGGAGCGTGTTCATGGTGGAGGTTGGATCATTACATAATGCATTACAGGCTGTTTTGGCCGCCGACCGCCTAACTCTCGATATAGCCCTGAGTTTTCTAGAGATACGCAGGATGGACTAAGAAACAAATGGTTGAATGTTGTATTTTCTTTGCCCCGTGCGTCAAATTCGCTCTCGATCCTGATCCATCTCCCGACCAATAGTCTATCAGCAAGGAGGCAAAGCGGAGACGACCTTGACGGGTTGGTGGGAACGTTTACTTTTTTTCAATTCATGAGATAAAAGTTCGATACCGATTGTCGACGTCGGGGGAAATGCGATGCAATCACAGGGTCATCGTTCTACGGGAAAGAATTAATGGCGAAATTGAAATGCAACGCAGCCAACTCACGATCCAAAACTTGTGCAACGTCGTCCACATCGCGATGCCCTTGGCATCGCAAGCGGCCCGGAGGCGCGGGATCTGTTCCAGCTGCCCATCGCCAATGAAGCTGAGGATGCGCAGGCGTGGCAGCGTGTCGACGGCAACAATGACTGGCTGCAGATCGACACTCGCGGTGTACGTCTGGATGAGGAGCGCAAAGTGCTCCAGCGAAGGCGGCAGCGCCGGCAGCGACACAAGTGGGGGCACGTTCAACAAGACGAGTTCAATGAGATTGGTGCACCGGCGCAGAATCGCGGCCGTGTATGCGTCGTAGCGCATGAGGCGGAGGGACTGGATGTGCGGGCAGCACGGGCCGAGATCGGACTGCGTGCGGGCGCTCGGGAGGTCGCGCAGCTCGAGGACGCGGAGAGACGTGCCCGACGAGGAAAGCAGCCAGACGAGAACATCTGACGAGGGCGTCCGGTGCAGTGTGAGCTCGTACAATTGTGCGGTCAGCGTCCAGGTTGGCGGGGAGGCGGCGATCTCGACGCCGAGGGTCAAGAACTGCACTCTCGGGAATATTGTGAGGAGTTCGTAAAGAATGGGAGATTGCACACTGCACTCCATGAGCCGCAGCGCTCGTATTGCAAACGCCGTAGTGGCAGCAATGCTTGAAGTCAACTCGGAACCCAGAGAAAAGAGGGCCCGCGCACTAACACTCAGCTCGTACAATCGGGGGCAATGCTCCAGAATCGAGATCAGGGTGGAAACCTGACAAACGGAGTTGTCTGAGTCCAAAGTATTGGCTGAGAGGGCGATGGCTAGCGTGCGGACATGCGTGAGGAGAATCGTGTTGCGAGTGCTGAACACCAATTGCGCGAAGGCGGGAGCCTTCTCGAGTGTGATTCGCCTAAATAAATGAGACCAAGAAAGAGGTAGGAAGTCTATCGAGAGACTACTTAAATAACAGAGTCTGTGCTGGACCGGTCCACATAGAGTTAACGAGAGAGCAGGCAGAGAGAGAAGTGTAATCTGGCGTGCTGAATGGCGGATTTTTGTAGAATAGTTTGGCGAGGATAGCACAAACTAATTCCTCCGGAAGATGCATGGTATGATATGGCAGGGTTAACGCGCTCTGCCGGGCCGGTTCCGGCCCGCACACAACCAATTGTATCGATTCCCGAGTTACTTATTGGAATGGTTTGGAGAATCTCGTTGAAGGAGCCAAGCTACCTACAGTGGAGGACTGCCTGAAACCAAGAGTAGTGAGTTGAAGCTTCTTCTTTGCGCGTAAGTGATTGGAACAGTGATTGGCGCGCGGGCTGCTTCCTTTTTCGTCCCACCTCGTCCAATGTCCTGATTTGAGCAACTGAGCTTTATTGTGCTCGATTTGTGCTGGCTGAAAATGAGGCTGACCAGTACATACGTTTGTTTTCTGCAGCCGTGGGATTGGTCAGCCACTTTAGCTCTTCGTCTCATACCACCACCATGTTCTCCAATATCTTCCGTTGCCTTGCCTCCATCCCCTCCCGCGTCGGCACAGTTCGCTGCCGCGCCGTCAGACACATCCAGAAATCCATCGACAAGACCCTCATCTTCGTCGTTAGCGCTCTCAAGGCCGCTCGCGGCTCGGCACCGGGCCTTCTCAAGACGTCTCCCCCTCCCACCCGTACCGTCCCTTGGCACATCCCTGGCTCTCCTACCTTCCCATCCGGCACATATCAAGCGCCTCGCACTCTTTGTTTTCTTCTCGTTGGAATCGGCGTACTCGCTCTCGTCGTCTTGTTGGCCGCCCTTGGCAAGATGGGCATGGTATCCGGAGTACGCAATTCCGCACGCAAGCTCGCCAAACGGATAGTCAACCGTGCTAGTTCCTATCTCTTCTTCGCCTTCGTCGCTCTGCCGCTGTTCATCGCGGGCGACACGACCGAGATCTACGACGTTCAGCCGCACCAAGCCTGGATCGTGATTCACTTCCAACGACTTCGCCGCGGGGCACGCCAAGCGACCCTAATCGTTCTACGATTCCCGGGCCATCACGTCGTCGACATGGTGTTTAACGCATATGCCCGACTCCTGGCCGCGTGCACTACAGGCGTGCGCACTCTCCGAAGCATCACCGGCTACCAGTCCTTCGTCGATCCAGTGCTAGCGCAAATTCCCTGCCAACTTCTCCCAGGCTTCGAGGCGATGCTCCATCCGGAGCTTGAGTGGTACAACCTCCCTCAAATGCTTCGTACGGCATTGCCCGGTTCCAATGCGCTCGTCAACACCACGCCTTCTCGCAAGCTGCAAGGTTTCTGGGGCTCTCGCGACTGGAAGGTCGTCTCCGAGTTTGAGAGGGAGACCTTCGCCTGGCCAGCCGACTTCCGTCTCGTCGGCGATCTCGGCTCTGGGAGCTTCGGCGACGTGGTTAAGGTCAAGGGATGTGGGACGACTTTGGCGGTCAAGCGCATCAGCAAGCACGGGCTCATCAATTCCCGACCCGACTTGCCCCCCGTCAGGTTCGGTGCGGACGTCGTGCAGACGGTCTGGTCCGAAATCTACGTCCACATCTGTATGGATGAGCATCCAGCCTTCCCTAGTATCTTTGGCGTCTGGCATGGACCCGACTACTTTTATGTAGCGATGGTACGACCTCGCTCCTCGTTCTCCTCGCCCCTTCTAATATTCTTCTAACAATTAGGAGTGCGGCGTCGAATGCTTCGTCGATATCGTCGAACACAAGCGCGACAAGGCGCTGTTCTACGGCATGCAGCTCGTGAGTTCCTGTCTCGACTTGTATTGTCGTTCTAAGCGATTCTAGATTCTCGCGCTGCATGCCCTGCACAAGGAGGGAATCGTCCATCTGGACGTCAAGCCCGATAACCTCCTTCGTAGCAAGAAGGGTAATCTCCTTTTGATCGACTACGGGGTCTCCCAGTCCTTCGAGTCCCTCGGTCGGCCGCCCCGCGTTCAGTGGCCCCTCTGGCACAACCTCAAGGACACCGGCACCGACGCCTTCCCCATGTTGTGGCCGGGTCCTGACAACCCCCACAGCTGGGTAGTAGGAAGTGGAACCCCCCGCTATCAGTCACCTCCGCTCAAGAGGGTGGAACCGGTATCGTACGGTACCGACATCTGGGCGATGGGAATGGTGATTTATATCTGTCTGACGGGCCGGGTGAGTGTTCCAGCCATTGTTTCTGGTATTGTCACTAACAGTCGCATAGCCCCCGACGTTCAAAGACCTAGAGTGGGATCAGATCCGCCTCCCCCATCAGTCGTCTATCGAACACGACTTCTTCGTAAGAGTGCGCGTCCTCGCCTTCCGCCCGTTCTTCGAGTCCTCATTCTTCAATCACAGATCTTTTCTTACGAGAAGCCCCACCGATTCGAGTCATACGCCGAGATCAAGGCCCACCCCATTTGGAAAACGTGAGTAGCTCCCATTTCCCGCTTTTGACTCGAGCTGATGATATGCTTTAAGTTCTCCGTGGACGTGGGCCCAGGTCGAAAGCAATTGGCGCAAGCGGTAGATCCCTTTTTTCCATCGGACTGCTTCACGCCCTTCTTCAATATACCCCGATGTGCCTCTACTCCTTTTTTTTATATACCCGTACGTATTCACGCTCTATGCCCTCGCTCCGACCACTCACTTTCCAGCCCAGATATACCCCTTCTTCTTCTTATCTGCCCGGTTGAGAATCGACTTTCCGCTGACGAGGCGACGCTACGGCCAGGAGAAGGGGTAAACGTGACGTTACCAGCAGGTACTATTGGGGTTCATCTTCGGGGACGTTCTTTCGCGCGGGGTGTCTGGTGCGGCCGGGAGGATTGGGGGGGACGCCCTTCAAGACTAGACTCGCTACCGGACTACTTCCTCACCTCCGACCTCGACCGATTCGAAGACTATCCTGGTGCTCGCGGTCGGGTAAGTCCCTCTCGCTCGTTAGCGTCGTCATTGTTGACCTTCGCATATAGTGCTGGCGTCCCTTGGGCCGTAGCCGACCTTTTGTCATGCTAGTCGACCGCCGGATGTACTTTTTTTAGGGGGGGTTTACGGAGGAGCGTGGTTCATTATTTTGTCCTATTTTGTGGTGTTCGAAAATCTCACTCGCTCTATTTTGAAATTCTGGAGCCCTAAGTGATGAGACCCGGGGTGTGTACATGCACAGGACGAGGATGAATCCTGCTTAAAAGTGACTGATATTACAGAGATACATACAGTGCCCGAAACTTTATACAGGAGTGGGTCTCTAGAGGTACGACTTTTCCGGAGCATCGGTGCTTTCGCGGAGTTCCGATTTCTCGTGTTGCGATGGCGCAACCGGCGGGTTAGGTCCGGCATGCTGTTTCACGAGACGCGTGAGGCCCTGCGGATCTGCCCCGCGCAGCTATATTATGGCGTTCGTTAGAAATAGTTCACGGCACGGAGACAGCGAAATAACGCACCACCCCGACGACAGCCTTGGACTTGATGGCGAAGAATGTGGGGATAGCGGAGACGTGGCTGCGGGGCGGCGTCAGCCTGAGTGTCACTCGAAAGATATATGGACGCACAATGTCTCTGCGATCTGCGTTTGTTTGTCCACGTCCACGCGCAGGAACTGGACTTGCGGGTTTTGGGAGGCGAGGAGGTTGTACCGCGGTGCGATAGCCTGGGTAATTTATGTGAACATAACGCGTCGGACCTGGTGAAGAAGAGCTCAGCGTACCTTACACGGCCCACACCACTCCGCGTGGAAATCGATGACGACGGTCTTCCCGGAATCAGTCGCGGCCTGGACGATTTCGTTCCATTGCTGCACAGACTGAATTTCTATGGGCGTCGACATGGCAGATATAGCAGTGAATGTGAGTAAGGTAGAGGAGTTGTGCAAGGCGGAAAGTTTGTGGAGGTGTTATGTGAAGCATCTTGGGGACAGCGGTTCTTAAATACCCCATACCAGTCAGCATAGAACCTTCACGAGGAGGCGCGATGATAAGGCGCAATTGCGCGTCAAGGCGGGCACGTGCACGGGATTACTCAGGACGTCATTGGGTTATTTGGAATTCACTACCAGTTGGCTGCGAGGGATTATGCAGGCCGCAGGTTAACTCAGCACTGGTTATTTAATTAGTCAGGTCAGAAAAAATTCGGATGACTAACCAAGTGTGGCGCCGAGTATGCGAGAACGTAGAACGCGGGGAGCCGCAAAGAATTGCGGCAGTATTCATGGGGTAGTCTCGTAAACCAAACTCGATACCGAGCGTTCTCGTTCTAGATCGTCTATCGGAGACTCTGAGTCGTCTAGCCGAAACTTGATTGCAATTTGCGGCTCGGAGCACGCCATGATATTTAGTGGGGCGCGGAAGACAATCGAAAAGGAGCTAGGACGATGAGTCTTCTGGCAGTGAGTGAACGAGGTGGAAACCGAGTTGGATCTGGAAAGATCCGGAAGCCTTGAATTGAAGCAAGGACAAATAAGCTTTTAGTATTGTTTCCGACTCCAAGCCCGCCTTCTCAACGCTCTCGTCCATACGACCGCTTACCTAGGGCCCTTGTAACCTTTGTTTCGCGGGTATCTACGCCTATTCAACTGGCTGGTAAAGCGACAACTCACACGGTCCGGTCACTGATGGGGCGGACTAAGCAACCCAATGGCAACGCCTGCAAAACCCTACAACGCGACTCTATTCACGATCTCCGTGGTGTGCTCGACGATCATCCTGAGCCCGAGCTCTTTGATCCGTGGCTCGAAGCGCGCCGTGAGCTCCGCGAGGATGCGAGCCGAGCCGAGTCGGGCAGGATGTGCTGCCGCAAGCGCCGCAGGACACGAGAATTTGAGCAGCGTGTGTGGGACTTCCCAGCCCGGTGAATGCACACTGCACGCATACACATCTAGCTGTGCCTGCGCGAGGAACGTCGCGCTTGGCTCCGCACTCTGAGGGACGTATGCGACAGGGTATCCCAGGAGGACACCGGCAACTGGGATCGTGGTGCGCGGTGGGAGGTCGGGAGGCAGCAAAAGTGTGCTCGAGAGACCGTTTAGAGCATCGAGGACATCTGGGGGCGGGCCGGCGAGCTGTATTAAACATTTTCAAGATGAGATATCAGATGCCGCCGAGAGTGTATCACACCAGCTCTGGGTCTTGACGGAGCAGAACGAAGGCCACATCCGATGTCGCAAATCCTGATTGGATCTCCGTCGTATTTACGAAGAAGGACTGGTGGGAGCACGGTTCAAAAATATGTTCAACGCCGTTGAAGATGTAGTGTATCTATGCATCCGTAAGAGTTGAATCCCGCCTCTTCGACCTCAACCGTGACTCACCGGCCGAAGGATTCGGAGAAGATCTGCGTAGACATGCTGGGGGTCTGGTATGGCGGCGACATCAACGAGCCAAGCGCATCTTCAATTCAATCGTGAGCCGCTAATCATAAATCGCCAGGACTGATGCACTGTTCGTGGTTGCGAGTCGCAGTGCATCTGTCCATGCCCGACGTTCTTACCGGCAAGACAAAGCAATCAGCGTGAGATCCAGGGAAAAAGTTTTCCGCTTCTGAGCGGAGAGCTTGCGCAGCACGCGCTGGGCGCTGAGAGCCTCTTCCACAGCCTGACGGACGACATCATGGAAGACAGGAACAGACATGCACTATCAATACAATTTTGCGATGGACGGACTATTTATTCGCGGGTAAGCAGCGCCTTCACCCCAAAGCGCAGGATGTGAAACGGGGAGACTGCGAACGGGTTCGAAGGTATGAACGCGGAATCAAGGGCCACCGCAGCGCCATCCCTTAGCGCTGGATGGCGGTGACCAAACAATCGAAATAGACCGTGCTGGACATCGGAGTGGTCTGGCTCTGGAACCAGAGCAAGGGAGGGTCCGGGGAAGAGTGGCGAGTGGGTCGGGTATGGTTCCTCGAGCAACTGCAGCGTCGCGTCGTCGGCTGCGAGCAGAAAAGCGAACAAGGTCATCAGGGGGATAGGGCGCCAGGGATAGGACCTGAGGATTGTTGCTGGAGGCGATGGGCCAGGTGGTATCTCTCGTCCTATCTCCGAATTCGACCAGACGAAGGAGGACGAGAGCGAGCTGCCTCCAAGGACGGTAAACTCGGTGTCCGAGTCTGTCGGCGTCTCGGATATTTCCTCGACAGACGCAGTCGGCGACGGAAAGGCGAGCACTTGGCGGGGATAAGAACGGTACATACGCGCTTGCTTGCTGATCAAACTGCAGAAAACGTAGAAACCAAATTCAATCAAATGTTCCGTGTCCAGGTAAGGAAATTTCGGAGACATCCAGATCCTATCTGATGTCTCCACAAACCGCTAATTGGGTTCCAGTATATATAGACGGCAATATCTCGGAATGAGGCTTTGCCAACCTCTGCGCCCCGCGCCACTGTCCTTGGCCCGACGTTCCTCGTACAAGCTCTTTCTGCGGGGCAGACTTTCTTTTCTCATTCTGCAGGCCAGACCCTTGTTCGTTCCCCACCCATGGCCCCGCTGGCACACAGTGCGTTGCTGCTGCGCCTGGCGTCTTGCGCGTCTCCCTCTAATATTTCTTCTCTTCGTAGGGGCAACCGAGGCCCAGATAGGCCCTTCTGCGCCGGAGCTGCTCAATATCTGGATATACTTCAACGTTGTGTCCAACACTGTGCTGCTCCCGATCCTCGTCGCAACGTTCCTATTCTCCAAGCGTGTGAAACGACATCCTAGTCTTGTAAATGTGTGCATCACCTGGATTCTCTCTGGGGTCTTCTCGCTCCTGCTGTCAGTGTTTTTTTGGCATGCACCTGCGAGTTACTGACGCACCGTACCGCCCAGGTTCTATGCAGGTCAGCAGTCGGGCCCGGAGCCACAAAAAGCCCTGTGCATTGCTCAGACGACTCTCCTCTATGGCATCACCCCGATGTGGACTGTCGCCGTTTTCATCATGCTGTATAACATGATCCTTGTCCTTAACAAGGACTCGAAAACCGAGGTCGTGAGCCGCCCAAAGCTCTTTTTGGTTCGTCCATTCCTCCGTCTGTCGACTGCGCCGTGCGTGCTAAACCGAGTTCCGCAGATGTTGAGCGCCCCGTACGTCACCCAGATCGCGTTCTCAATCGCGGCGCTCGTCGAGTCGGTCGCGCACCCCGCGGACGTCACGCGTGCACGCCGCTTCTTCTACTGTGCGCTGCATTTCAGCCCCCTCTCCATGGCCATGTCGCTCTTCACCGCCATTGTCGGCGTTGGCATCGGGATCCAGATGGGTAAGTCCACTCGGTTTTTGTTGTGCTTGTGCACAAAACTAAAGTCGGGTCAGTGTATCTCAATGTGCTGCTATACCGCAATTGGCACGGGATGCGGGACGCGGGCATGCCGAGCCGGATCGACCTACAGCTGTTCCTGCGCGTGCTCATCTTTGGCGTGTACCTCATCTTCGGGTTCGTAGCGAACATCCTCTCCATGGCTGACACGCGCAGTGTCGTGCCGGACATGTACGCCGCTACCAGTGCGCCTTCATTCCTTTCAATCCCTGTAACGTTGAACTCGACTGACGCGCACGGCAGTCGGCACCGTGGTATTCCTTTCATTCGGAACGCAGGCGGACGTGCTACGGACATGGTGCTTCTGGCTCAGCGACCCGCCGCCGGAGAGGGTGTACCTCCCGCGCGAGGCGAACTGGCGGTATTCACTTGACCTGATGAAGTCCGCCGTGCTTCCGCCCGAGGCGTTCGCGGAGGAGCGCGAGCAGGAGCGCAACATCGCATGGGGGAAACTGCGCGCCGAGCAGAAGAAGGTCTCTGACGACGAGGGTAAAACGCACGGCGACAGCATCGCGCGGCCGCCGGCTGCATTAGCACGAGATTGACCGGTGTGTCGTATTTCTGCGTGGCCGCGCGTGAGGCGCGTCCACCAGTGTAGCCCTAAATCAAGACCTTAGTGTAGCCTACTGCGTATTATGTTCGTTCGAGGATTGATATCTTTATTCGTTATTTATGGTCGGCGTTTGGGCCCGAATGCGATGGTGTATCGCGTGGACGGGCGCTTGATAAGAACAATAATGGAGGACGTACGAGGACAGAGGATAGCAGTAAGGGGTGGGTGGCGGTGCTATTAATCTTTGACTTGAACCAAGGAGCATTATTCCCCGTTTTCTATAAACGGCGCGTATCCAGGCAGGGGAATCCCCTGCTTCTGATTACGCGTGTAACCTTGGTCTCTTTCGCAACTCTTTTTTGCTCTACACACTTGAGAAATCCAAAACAGTCCACTATAAGAAATTTTGATGGCTCGGCAAAGGCAGTGCATCAAACAGCTTTCAGTCAGGATGATTTGACTATTCGCGTTATAAGCCCCAGTGGCCAGATTCCACCGCCAGTGTCTCATGTTCGTGCCTTTTTTGACGCGCCGCCTGGAGAAACGCAGAGGTAAGAGCGGCGGTGACGGCGGCGAGGGCGGTGGCGGCAAAGGGGGCACCTCGGAAGGTGGGAGCGATACCACAAGTAGAACGGACCCGATAACGACATCTGGGACCTCGAAGTAGGTCTATCATTTTTTGGTAGGCTCGAGTTTGACCTGTGCATTCAAGGTCCGCTACGTCCTACGGCAGCGGCGGAGGGAAACCCGTGACTATTCCAGCGGGGCAATTGTTTGCAGGTCGCTCGGCGGGGGGCGGTATACGAGCGCAGGTGTTTGGTACCCGGTGAGCAGCATCGATATCGTTTGGGTATTTTTCTGCGCCTGATTTCCAAACGCGGATTCAGAACTTTCGGAAGCGGTTATCCTGGAATTACTGGCCGAGGTGTAGCTGGTCGCGGATTCCCGTTCTTCTTCTGGCCACTCGGTTTTGGAGCTGGAGGGATCGGTACCCCCACGTATCTTCATTCAGACACTGAGGTTGGTCCGTATATTCTCTTCGAAAAATCATGTACCGATATACCATACCAGTACGGCTCTGCGGACAACACAAGTCGCCCTGGGGGTGTCATGATGACCGCCGCTTTCCAGTCCAACAGCACGAACGCCTCCACATTTCGTATTCTGGCAGACAACATCACGGTGGTAGACCTGATCGCCGATATAACCGCCAATTGCAGCACCTCTCTCAGCTCTTCAAGTGATACCTTGCCATCTCCCTATAATGACACGACGACCTTACCACCACAACCCGAACAAGTCGTTGAATATTATCGTGCCAGCAGCATCGCGCTTTCACTAGACGGGTAACATATTTCCCTGATGGATAGTTCTCATTCGCGGCTCATCCGCGGCGTTGCAGGTATAACAATACTGCCATTTTTGAGGCTGAGGGCACGCCCGATGTACCGCTGCCGACCAACATCGACACGACTCTTTTGGATTGTCTAAACCAGACGATTGGTCTTGCTGCGCCGCTCATCGACTCAGCTGGGAGCCAGTGGGAAGCTCTCCCAAATAACATCACTCTCCTCGGCTTAATCTGGCTAATCTGGCTCTCTACCTTCCTGTAGACGACATTCGTGACACCTTCGATGATATTCCCGTGTATACTATTTGAATTTTGGCGCCGTCCATGTACTTTGTTTATTGCGACTAACGCGACATTGCTGTTTCGACAGACATGGGTCAATTTCGAGGCCCCCAGTAAGATTTTGAGCGACACAAGAAAGCATAACTTATTCTACAACGACATTCACAATCTTGATATCCTCGTACGGCTTGTCCGCGTTGCTCGTCTTGACATTTTCAATGACATGCACAACCTCGAGCCCCGATATCACCCGCCCGAATATCGTGTGCTTCTTGTCCAACCATGGCGTGGTCGTGGTTGTGATAAAGAACTGGGATCCGTTGGTATTCGGGCCCGCATTTGCCATGCTGACAGTATATGGTCTGTACGATGGGTTAATCCGACATCCCTCGGTAGATGTAAGAGACGGGTGTACCTGTCATGCCGGAGATCGTCCGAAAACTCGTCTTCAAACTCGCGGCCCCAAATCGACGTTCCACCCGTTCCGTCTCCGAGGGGATCCCCCGTTTGGATCATGAATTTGGGAATCACGCGATGGAAGACGATGCCTTCGAAGAAACCACTCCGGGCGTGCCCTACGAAATTCTCCACTGCCTTCGGCGCTTGCGCCGGGAACAAACGCAGGTGCATGTCGCCCATTGTCGTATGGATCGTGGCGGAATTGGCAAGCGGCGACGGCCCACCGGTGGAAACGGCCGTCGATGTGGCGACATTTTGCTCCTCGCGCGTAGGCCGCTCGTTGAATACGTCGCGATCGTTATTGTCCCTATGAGGATGTTTGCTGCATACAGAGGATCGGGTCGAGAAGGGACTTACTCAGGTTCCGACCGCGTGAATAAGTAAAACCGTTGCTTTTTGTACCCCGTACAGAAAAGCGTTGGATCCCGAACACCTTTATTGGCAAGGATGGGATTTGCGGACGCTGCCATGGCCTGCGAGAAAGCTAAGTTGGTGAATTGATGGATGGTAGCTGGAGCAGACCATCGTCGTAACACCCTTCTTTGCTGGTGCGCCTTGATAGAGTGTGAGATTTAACCCGCGAACCACCTCATCCTTCCCCAGTAGGCGCACGACACGATTTGTAACGGTGTTGACAACTGATATCTATGGTGAGCGTTTGAGGAAGGGTGTACCAACCAGTGCGCACCCTTTATTCCTAAAAGCGACGGATACAGGATGAAGGCGCCACTCTCATCCCAGATTGCATTGCTCCAGCGACCCGGAATGTGGCCATCAGGACCGGGCATTTCAAGTTCCCTCTCCATGGCCAGCCGTCGCCCGAATTCCATGTCCTCGACTTTGTACAGGGCAGTGCCAGCCTGCTGCATTTCCTGAATCGCCTGGAGAGATTCGTCGTACTTGCGTGTCAGCTTGCCACCGAGAAACGAGAACACCCGGATTTGACGGTCGGGGAGGGAAAATGTAACAAATGAGGAGGAGTCCGGTGACAGTGTTATACATGTTGGGGTTGATTTTGACTGCGTAACCGTTAGTAGATGTGTGGCAAAGTATGCAAGACCGGTTACTTTTTTGAATTCGTACAGGTCGGTTTCACTCTTGTACGACCACAGGCCAGGCACATTTTTTGGGCGCTCGAACGGCTCGGTGGGTTGCCAGTATTCCACGAAACCACCTTCGTCCGCGGATATTACCGCGTCATACCTATCACTGTACTATATTCCTGGCATCAATCCAGGCGAGCGAGTGAGGTGATTGCCCGGACGTACGGTCATGACATGGACCGGGAATCGATGAAGGGTCTCGATTGTCTCTAATGGCGTATCACCACCACGACCATCGTATAGCCGAATTACGCCCGTAGCCGAATCGGACCTGTAACGGAAGTGAGTTGTGAAACGGGTATGACTGACAATATTTACACGGCGAGTAGGCCCTGTACTTGGCCACGACGATGAACCCAGCAGCAACAGTGAGGAGTAAACCCGAGTTTAATAATATTTATCATGTCTAGAAGAAAAGGCTCAGAGTCCGGAGACGATGCTTTTCTGAGAAACTCGCCGAAATTTACGACGTCAAACACCTTGGCGCTGCCGTCTTCCGACACAGTAGCGAAGAGCTGGCCGTCCGCACTGCCAGAAACAGCGATCACGGGTGTGAGGTGTGCGCGATAGTGCTTCACAAATTCGATTCCCGAGTCCTGTTTCTTCCACAACTTGAGGTGTCCGTCGACGGACGTGGTTATTAAGAAGTCGGTTCTGTATTCGACTGGTAAGTCAACGCAGGACATGCCAATAAGAACACAAACCTAGTGACTACGCAAAAGTTGATAACGTCGCGATGCATGAAACTTTTGTAGTACTGGTCCGCGCTGGGGAGATGCTCCAAGTACAATCGTTCATGAGGGAGAACTGGAAACGGTATCTGTATGCCTTGAGGCTTCACGGGAACAGAAGGGAACCGACAACACACCTTTTCTTTTCTTCTTCAGGCCATCCGAGTCCCCCGCAGGTAAGGGCATCGGTCCCTGCTCATCGTCTGATTCATTATCTTCCACCGGGGGATCCGTACGTGCTTGTTTGGAGTCTGCTCCATTTCCGTCCCCGTCAGGTTCTCCGTTTCGAGCGCGCTTGCCCAGCACGGTGGTTTCCTCTGAATCGCTCATGTTGAAATGGAGGATGTGGGATCGGACGGCATTGACCTCGACTTCAAACTGTACACAATAACAGCAATCTCACATTCAACGCCTTTGGCCCCGACGGTCAAATCCTCCACTAGCCACATGCAACACCTTTTTATTCCCAGATAAAGTCGATCGACTCGAAGCGACTTGTGGCAGTATCGGCGCCGGGCAGAAGGAAAAACCCATTTTTCTCGGAAAACCCGGCGATGAAGTAGAGAATCTCTTAGTATAAGGGAACACCGGACCCCAAGGCTTCAGCCCGTATACCTGAACTTGCTGCGGACTAACAGGACGAGCTGTATGGTGATTCCGCAACCATTGAAGACGACGATTCAAATGTTCCGAAAATGATGCGCACAGCTGCTTGAGACGAATTGGATGATTCCGAAGACGAGGAGGATCTATGAAAATTTTGAAATGTATATATGCATATCTGACATTCTGAGCGCAGGGTATCGACCCTCAGGACACAGATACGCTCGATAATCTCCTCCCTCCTGGCGCAGAAGAACGGCAGACGCTAGCGGACATCTTGCCAAACTACAAAATATTGAGACTCATTCGCCTGGAACAATAGAACACAGTCAGTGGCTCCCTGTAAACGTAGCGCACGCTACAGTGCCGATAGACAGTGGAAGTGCTGCTGTGTCATGTCTCACTGGCACACCGACCGATGTATCGTCCAGAATATACATGTATTGTCCTCCGAAGAGAAATTGGTGCGTAAATTTCAACTACGAGCCGCTAACTTGCGCGTTTATCGTGGTCTTCTCCAACACTTTCTCGAACTCATATTTGGCCGTCTCAACAGCCTCCTCATACCTTGCTTTGCATGACTGTATGTATCCTTCTGATGTTTGGACTCCCTTCCATGCCGTCCTCCCGAGAACTTTCCACCAGGTTGAACCGAACGGATGATTCGGCGCCGAAGCGTAGCCCCACGGTTTCGCGGAGTACTTGACGAAGGGATTTAGCACCTATGGCCACCGGTGAGGAATCGGCCTCTTTTTGTAGAAAAAAGAACACACACCTCTGCCATCGTAGGATGGACTGGCCCAGTGAAGTGCACGATCCGAGGTCGGGCTTTCATTGCGGCAATATTCGCGGCCAGTTCCTCACGGTCCACAGTGTGGAGATCGGCATATGTCCCCAAACCCTGTGCGTTCCATTCTTGATCGATCGCAATCCACTCTTCCCGAAAGTGAATATTCAACGCATCTTGATCAAGGAATGGTAGTTGATCCTGCTTTGAGAGTGCCTCGAGCTCGCCCCAATTTTTTCTCGCGAGAGCGACATCCATCAAAATCACCCCCGCGTTGAAATAGGGACCTCTAATCGAGTCGTGTCCATTGGGAAATCCCACATCTCGTGCCGCCCCTAGTGTTTTTCCTTCCAGGTCTGTTTTCCACAGATCCTTCAGGTTTCGGAGAACTAGAACGTCGGCATCCAAGTAGATCACTCGCTCCACAGGCAACAAACGGATCGCGTCGACCTTGGCCCACACGCCTCCCAATTTCTTCGCCAAACTATTATCGGGCAAGGTGAGGAACACCAGGGTGACATCCCCTTGTCCAGGAATCGATTCCTGGATCATTCTTTTTTCATCGTCGTCGAGTCCGCAGTCCAACACGTAGATGGACAATCGAGATGGGTCCTCCACGGTGCACGTCGTTTCCACTGCACTTCGAATTGCAACTGCTGCCCCCATCGCATATTTGGAATCAGCAGCTATCGCCAATTTCATCCCACCCCACATTTCTTCCTCTGCAACTGATGGTTTGGGTTTCACAAGAAATCCAATCCTCATCTCCGCTGTTTTCTTCAGGATGACTTGGTAATCCGAAGGTGCGGAGAGCAATTCGAACTCTCCTCGGTGGAGCAAAAGGAATGCATCGATCCCTCGTTTCGGATGGTGTGTGCTGGATTCTGGTTCGGCATCCCAATGATAGTCGTCGAAAATGATGACAGCCCCTTTCTTCGCCAACCTCCATGCTAATTCCCCGTCCAAAAATGTGTCGCTGGCCTCGTGGGATCCATCAATGTATATCCAGTCATACCCTGGGCTTGCGCATGCTGTCTCTTCCGCCAGGAGTTTTGTCAATGCGGGGATACTGAATTCATCCATCACTCGAAATTGCTTCTTCGTCAATCCCAAGTTATGGGTTAGCTTTCGGTATCGCTCCTGTCCTGCGGTTGACGTCAAAAGATCGAAGTGGTCGACACAAACGATTTCTCCTCCACTGCTGCAGAGCTCCGTTAAAAGGAACACAGCTGAACGACCTTCCCATGAACCGATCTCAAGGACTCGAGGATTCTGGCAGACGAAAGGAAACAGACGTCTCCAAGTCTCCTTCTTGTCCGAAACCCAATCCTGGGTCGATGTGAAGAGATAGCCCTTTTCTTCTGCGTTTGCCATGACTGTCTCTGGAAGTGGGCAAGAGTCAAGTCTGTTTAGTTATTTGGTACACTGTTGACGCCTTTTCCCATGTATTAAGCGCCAATGTACGGCGTGCTACTTGTTGGCTCTCAGGGTTCCTCAAATAACCAAACCAGACGCCTATTTCCACCGATTTTGGCGCTGAGGACGCCCTCAAACGGATTTCATCTCATACTTTCTCGATACTAGACGGCTATCCTTTCAACGGAGGATACACGCAGCCTGAATCTCGTTTTTTTGGCCCCTTGCATTTCTCACTCGATGGAGGCTGACTGCTCGAATCTGGTGGCGTAGTCGACATTATGTTCATCCATCTTACGAGTGTCAATGCGCCAACCCAACGGACGACTTCTCTTCCGGTAACCTATCCAGCGCTGGGATTTCGAAGCCCAAATACTGTATTCATCATTTGTTCAGAATAACAGAAGAAATCGAAGCAAAATCGAAGCATCCCAAAATCTACACACAAGGCGCCCCATGGACAGGAACGCTCGACCAAGTGTCCTTCAATTTTGGGTAAAATCTATTCAACTGGCGCGATATTTTGAATTTATTCTTCTGCTACTAACCAGGCCACCTGGAAGTCCCTTAATACGGCTCCACCTCCCTGTTCATTCGCCCTTTGCTCTTCATCTCCCTGTGTACACCCTTGAACACTGTTTGAATCTTTCTTACTAGAAAGCGCCCCGATTTGCTATCTCCCGGCGCTAGAACCCCCTCCGTGTACACCTTTGAACACTGTTTTGAATCTTTCTTACTGGAAGGCGCCCCCGATTTGCTATCTACGGCGCTAGAACCCTGTCGACGTCCTTCGTCTTCATTCTGAGGCGGCACTCAACAAATCCTAGATGCTGTAGAGCACTCGGCCCTTCCGGCATGTCATTTGTCTTGTTTCATGGGAAGGATTGCACTGTATATATAATAATAGAACTGGTGGTTAGATCCTGCGTCCAAGCATGATCCCTGAGAGCGACGACCTCATCCTTGTTACCGGGGGAAACGGTTTCATTGTGAGCGAATACTCCCTTTGCAGTCGGATTGCGTGTTCATAATTTCTAGGGCTCGCATGTTGTTCAACGTTTTCTCGAGCGCGGCAACCGCGTTCGGGTCGTCGATATCGTGGCTCAGTCCAGTCTCGATCTTCAACCATGCCCTCGGCTCGAGGTTCATGTCGGCGACCTCTGCCAGAAGCCTGTCTGCTCGAAGGCAGTTGAAGGCGTCCACACAATTTGCCACTTCGCGGCAAACATGGGCGGGATGGGCGTCATCCATCGTGAAAACGAGTTTAGGATATATGTTCAGAATCACACCATGACACTCAATCTTCTCGCTGCCGCCTCGGGTGCTGGCGTGAAACAGTTCCTGTTTGCTTCCTCTGCATGTGTCTATCCACAGTCGCTGCAGCAGGCAACCGACACTGACGTCTCTCTCCGTGAGACGGATGTGTGGATCAACCCTCCCCCCAGACCCCAAGGGCTCTACGGCTTAGAAAAGCTCTCGACAGAGATGCTTCTCGCTCAGCACCAATGCGCGATGGATATTCGGATTGCACGATTTCACAACGTCTACGGTCCGGGAGGTGCTTGGAACAACGGGCGCGAGAAGGCACCGGCAGCGATGCTGCGTAAAGCCACAGCTTGCAGGATGTTGGAACGAGCCGCATCATTTATCGAAATTTGGGGAGATGGGAAGCAACGACGCAGCTTCTTGTGGATTGCGGACTGCGTCGATGCGGTCATACTGCTCCTCGATTCCTCATGCGTCGAACCAGTCAATATCGGCTCTGCGCAATCCATCACTATAAAGAAGTTGGCTGACGTTGCGCTGATTTCCGCGGGGGTCGACCCTACTCGAGTGGATTTCCGATACGAAACCAACCGTATCAATTTGGTCGGTGTGGAATCTCGCAATTCGAACGACGAATTTGCAAAGCGAGTTTTGAATTGGGAGCCCAGAACACCTCTGGACGTCGGCATGACACGCACAGCAGAATGGATCGAGCGCCAGATGGTTAAACATCTTCACACTTGTGACACAGAAGCCGGACAGACACGGGCGTCGTTTCTGGCAGAGTGTCTAACCAGCAAGATAATCAACTTGGGTACAGATGCGCCCGCCTTCGCCATTCTGCTCCCAGTGACCTCGAGAGGGTCAGACAATGAGAGCAACTGCCTTACAAATCTCGGGTCCTTTGCAGCTTCGCTGGCTCGGACCACGGCGAACGACGCCTTGTCCAGCAACGCTCCGTTTCGCCTGCGGGTTTTTGTGGCCCTTGATGCAGATGACGATTTTCTGCTGCCAACAGGTGGTATCAATAAAGTGGAGACAATCCTGCAGCAGAACGGCATAACAGATATCTCCACTTCCATCTGTTCATTCCCTCGCGGCCACGTTTGTAGCCTTTGGCGACACTTGGCGCACAAGGCATGGCAGGAAGGGTGCACCTATTTCGTTTTAATGGGGGATGATGTTATTTTGGAGGATGAAAATTGGATGCTGCGCTTCCATGTCGCGTTCGCAAACATCGCAAACAATCAAGGCGTTCCTCTTGGTTTCGGCTGCGTGGCCTTCACAGACCGCACTTTCGAAGGGATGCCTACATTTCCCATCATTCACCGCCTACACATGGACATCTTCGGTGGGATAGTTGTACCTGATGACTTCGTCAACCAGGACGGCGATCCTTACCTGTTTCAGCTCTATAGGCGATGGGGCTGCTCGATGATGATAGAACCTCGAATTAGGAATCTCATCGGGGGCAGTGACGATGCCCGTTACGAAAAGATCCACGCACCAGATTGGACTTTCAAAACTCTTCATGATGGTGTTTCTGTCGCTGATAAATGGCTCCGCGAAAAAGGAAGTTCCGTGGAACAAAAATTGACACTCGATATCATCATCCCCTCCTACCGAGTTCAACTCGAGTTTCTCAGACCAATTCTCCGCTTGCAAGCATCGCCAACCTGCAGTGTTTCGACAATCATCATCATCGATGATCCACATTCCCCCATTGTCGCGAAACTGGAGAAGGAGTATGCCCGTCGCCCAGACGTTCGCATCCGAGTCAACAAACAGAACATGGGCGCGTCTTTCTCTCGCAACAGGGGTCTTGCAGAGGCGACAGCGAAATGGGTCTTGTTCCTCGACGATGACGTCCGCGTGGAGCCGGATCTGTTAGTCGAGGCCGAGAATGCCATCCGTTCGTACCCAGAGGCAGCCGGATTCGTTGGCGTCTCTTGGTTTCCCCCCGCCGATGCAATTTTTACCGCCGCCATTCATCTCAGTGGAGCTACGTGGTTTTGGAATGTCGCAGAAAAACTCTCTGCCGATCTACCTTGGGGAGTCACCGCGAACCTTATAGCCCGGCGCGATTTGAAGGATGATATTAAGTTCGACCTAGGCTTCCCCAAGACAGGGGGCGGTGAGGACATCGATTTTTGCCGCAAGAAGCGCGACGCTTCCCTCGCTGCGGGAAATCAAGGTTTTTTCCCGGCCCCGAAAGTGAGGATAACACATCCATGGTGGTCTGGCGGGAAGCGATCTTACTGGCGGTTCTATATGTGGGGACAGGGCGATGGAGGCCTCATCAGAAGATATCCCGAATTGACCTACATGGATTTCCCGAACAGTGCTGAACTGATTTTGGGCTGCGTCATACTCTCTGTTATGGGTGTCATTGTAGGGTTAACTGGGAGATCGTGGGGCCTTTATTTTCTGGGACTCAAGTGCGCCTTTGCCGTCTTCTCCGCGAACATCGTTCACGACGTCTATCGGCACCTCTGGAGAGACAAGGAGAGGACGAGATTCTTCGAGACGGATCTCACCGGTCTGCGATGGCTAGCCGCCGTCCTGGAAAGCACGTTGGTCCGAATGGCGAGTGAAGGTGGGCGGATCGTTGGAATATTGAAGAGACAGGAGATTTCTCTGCTCGGGAAACGCTTCGATTGGTTTGCCGGAACTATGGAGGGCGCAATCAAAGAGGAAATGATGAATAGCTTTCAGCGAGTTTGCCTTTGCCTCTTCATTCTGGCCTTCCTCTGAGGTATTGGAAATATTTGACACATGGAACCTTCGTCTTCTCTGCATATAACCACGATTTAGACTCGTACTATGTTGTAAATCCTCTTTCGACGTTTGAACCCGTTGAAGCTCGGTCCTGCTCGGAGTACATCGTCGAAAAGTTGTGGGCGGGATGGAAGTCATTGGCCTCGAGTTCAAACAGTTCAAAACTCGCGGCAACTTCAGGCAACTTCAGGCAACTGATGTTCCTCTCTGAATGTGTAATCGTTTGCTCGCGACGCTTCCTCCGCTTGTCTGTCGCTCGGAATCTTTGAACCATTGAATAGTCGATCCGGTCTGGATCGACACATGTGATGTGCAACTTTTCATTACTCTCTCAACCGAAAAATCTCCGCCGCCGATTCAAAAGGCATCACCCGCCCGCAAGTGTTGCTATGTGGTTTTATTCTCTCCTACTCTAGCACCTGTAGCCATCGCATCCAAGGCCCACCAAGAACCGTTGCAGTTTATAACGGCCGTGAACCGCACTCAACCCATCCAGCTGAGGGCTTCCCCAGTATGTGGAGAGTTATCGTCCCAGTCATTCACGGAGGCAAACACCGGTGTCACAGTGAATGCCACGAAGTACGCTTCTATGTACTCCCGCGCCCAGATTCGACATGTTGATTTTTAGAACGATCGTCGCTTTCGGGGATTCATGGTTCCAATGGTGTGTCGCTTGCCTCTGGTCGCTTATACTCGATCAACCTGTCTGCAGGCACCATCCCTTTCGCTCCTGTAATTTTCCCACCGAACCCTAGTGCTGGTGCTAGACTGGGCAACAACTTCAGAGCGCGCGCCAATGGTTATGTTTGGGTAATTTTCACTGCTTTGATTTGTTTCTGGTATATCTGACATCATCAGGTCGAGGACTTGGCAGGCGCAAAATTGATCGACGTGCGTAACATCGAATGAGATAATTTTATTCGAATAATCATTGGGGGGATGGCAGCGTCGCAGTGGCCGTAGTCGATTTGTCGGCCTGGAACAGCACAAACAAAGGAGTGGTACGCATTGATTGTTAAGAATAATCTCAATAATATCGATCCGCCTTCGCAGGCCTTCACGTCGGATAATCTTCTGCGCACGGATTTTGTGGCAGAAACTGCGCTCTTTTTGCAACAAGGTCATATTTTGGCTGATCTCGACCCCGATACGACTCTGTACACTGTACAATTCGGTGAGTGACGTTCATGGTTTCAGACATTTCGTTGTTTATATTCTATCCAAGGTATCAAGTGAGCTACATACATGTCTTGGTCGTAGCGTCAGTTCACTAACGAGTGCAGTGATTATACTCAGTACTCGTGGGTGAGTTTCCTCTTTTCTCCTTGCGATCGTATCCCACAGAATGTCATTTTGTGGGAAGTCGGTGACTGGACCATAGCTTCGAACAGCTTCGTGCGTTCGACTTGTGAAAAATTTTGGGTAATTCCTTCTCATAGCCGGACGTCCGGGTAATTTAACAACATAATTCGCAGGTTTATTTCCAAGAGAATGTGACGACCACGTTCCAGGATGTTATCCAGTAAGGCCTCCGACCCAGAACGGCACCAATTTTGCGAATGTTAATCTCTACAATCTCTTCACGGATATTCAGTCGTCCGGCAGAGTGGGGTTGCACGAATACGGTACGTTTTGACCCATCATTTTGAGGCTGAGTTTGAGATGGCCAAATGGAACACCTGCTTGGCCTCGCAAAATTTCACAACCTTTGGATGTGACGACGCGGATCACTCCATATTTTACATTCGTACGTCTGTTCTCAGAGATCAACTGGCGTCCCCATTCAACTGTATGCGTCGCAGCGGGGCATCCTTCGGCGACTGTGAGTGTTTCTAAGTAGCTGAGTCGGGAGTTAAATCTCTTGCCAGACACATGAGATAATCAATGAATATACCCTTCTCACCATGGCAAAGTGTCTTTTAATTCTGTTTCCTATAGTCATGGAAGTTGAATCATTGTACACCTGTTCGATTGTTTTTTTTGGTACATATTTCAAGCTTGTCGGGAAGTTGGACCACCGCGGCATTTGCCGAGATTTTTTGATACGCCTCTGTTTGGCAGAACCTCCCGACGCAAACTGACCTAGTCACTTGAAATTCACATTTACTTTTGGCCACCATGGAACGGTCTACAATCCCTGTTATTCCCGAAAAGAGCCCGCGAAACCGGAAGAAACCTTCCAAGCCCAAAGCCGAGAATCAGGCTGGATCTTCTAATCCCAAGCCTCGGCAACTTTCAGAGAAACTGAGAGGCCTCCCTAAAGATTCTCCTGAAGTCCGTGTCTCGAAAACGCTGTCATGGATCCTCAGACACGGTGCGAAAAGTGAAGGACTGGCAATGCGCGGGGATGGTTATGTTAAAGCTACGGACCTTGTGCGTTCTCCTTCACAATTTCATCTTTCAAATCGGGATTGATTCTCTGTCTAGCTGGCGAATCCTAAACTCAAGGCTTTGGACCTAGAAGCACTACAGGCCATTGTAAAAGCCGACACGAAACAACGATATGATCTGATTTTCGAGGAAGGCACCGGGTCTGTAACTGGAGCTTGGTGGATGAAGGCGAACCAGGGACACTCTATCAAGGCGCGTTATCGTGATTTCTATTGTCTTATGGATTTTGCTTACACTCGTGCAGTCGGTGAAACTGGATCTGCAGCCGGTATTATCCATTTCGGACATTCCTACCGGAATTGCAGTACATGGCACGACCAACGGAGCATGGGACTCAATATGTTCGTGACAAATGAATGCTGCGAGGAGAGTGGTGCTTATTGTCCGCATCAGCTACCCAGGGGCTTTCGAAAATGAAACGCAACCACATCCACCTCGCCCAGGGTGTCGGCGGCGACAACGTCATCAGTGGTAAATCCACTTTCACCATCCATGTAACATTTTCTAATGGAATCAGGGATGCGTGGGTCGTCACAGGTTCTCATCTTTGTTGACGTACAGAAGGCGATGGATGAGGGCATCAAATTCTTCCTCTCCAATAACGGAGTTATATTGACCGAGGGCAACGAGGAAGGGGTTTTAGGAACACAGTATTTCAAGCGAGTAGAGACGTCGAAACGGACAGCGATTCCTGGATGGGAGGGGTCGAAATCACTGACGGAGATCTAACTGGAGTAATGTATTTATTTGTATGTGTTTTTGCCAGACACGACTTGTTTTTTAACTGCAGTTGGGTTCTGCTCGTGTTGTAGTTGACGACTGCTTGAGATTCTCTCGGATAATTCTATTTAACAACCGCCCTTGTTAAGAACAACCCGGGTTGTTGAGGTTATTCGGGGGTTGTTGGAAAATAGGTTTTATTTTTGGATGCCAACAAAAATTGATCAGATCGGGAAAATCGACGCTTTGACCGCCGTTCTCGCAATATTTGGAGTCCAAAGAAGAGTATACACGTGCGTCTACCAGCCCATATCTATCGGAGCACCTTCACACTGCTTCTCCAATTTTCCCTCAATTTTCCATCTTGATTTGGGAGTTTCTGAGGAGTTTGGCATGTACAAACGGTAAAATGCCTCGAATGCCATCTCCCCTGGACATTAGAGCGGCCAGTAAAATTTAGAGGGTCAGCTTATATGATCTCCAACGTGCGTGAATTTCTTTGGCTCTTTTAGAGCATTATTTGTACCCGAGCAGTTCCCCGAACCCTTCCCGCCCCTTCCCGCCACGCCATCAGTGACCATCAGATCTTGGCTTAAAAATCGCCAAGGTTTTAAATAGAATATCTTTTTCAACAACCCCCAACAACCGGGTTGTTCTCAACAAGGGGGGTTGTTAAATAGAATAATCCGATTCTCTTGCCGAAGACGCGTTTTCGCGTTCCGATTTGAACATGTGACCACGTCTCGCATGGAACCACCAGGGGCGCAAGAGCCAATTACTCCGTCTGCGTCCCCCATACCTGCTTCAAACTCGCGGTCCTTCTTCCCCGCGCCATATCGCATCGCGGATGAGGCCCCGCCACCGAAGCGCCGCCGTTGCTCGTCAACCCCGCGTCAACCCTCATCTTCTGCCACCCCAGATGATATCCATACCGAGCGCGAAGCGTCGGCCATGCGAATGTTCGACGTCTGGTCCCAGCTCGCAGAAAAATACTCTCGCCGCATAGACGAGGACGATATAGTCAATCTCGCCACCGGTGAGATCGTCAAAGATCGCGGTGTGCTCAGCGCCGAAACCCCGTGGAAGTTTGGCAGATTTGCCGACCTGGACGATAGTGTTGCGACGGACGAAGACGAAGAGGACGACGAGGAAGATGTCGATGAACTCGACGCCTTCGCTGAAAGGCGCGCTCCCGAACAGGTTTCGGTCCATGGCATCGGCTGGACGGTACCACCTGTCCGAAAGATGGACCCGGCCGACGCAAAGGATTTGGAAGAGTTCATGGAGGCAGAAACACGAAGGAGGGACAAGTGTGGGGACGAGGATGCAAGCGAAGACGTGAGTGAGGATGATAGTAACGTCGATGAAAACGCCAAGGTTGGCTATGAAAGTGAGGACAAAACTGATGCGCCCGAGGCCGTCGTTTCTGTCCCCCCGCTACCTCACGAACCAGAATTCGACGAGTCCGATGATGAACTTGGAAATTGGGACCTCGTCGACGCGTCTAATATTGTTGTTCCCGTCATGGAGAAGACGGAAAACCCCGAGATAATAGAAATCGTAGACTCTCCATCGGTACGCCCAGCATTTTCTTTCATAGTCGATTTTAACTGCGACCCCAAAGTCGAAAACGTCATTTCAACCCAGAGCAACACCGAAGTCGCGCCAGCCTCGACTGCAGCTTCATACACCCCCACAGTCTCGCACACCGTCTTCGGTGTTGTCATCGACGGATGACTTCCTTACTCCCATTCCACTTGCCTCTCCACCGTCCTCCCCGGTTCACTCTTCGCCCATAAAACCCAAACTAAATAAACATGTTGATCGCCCTGCATCCCAAGTGCGAACCCGATCCCAATCCCGCCCAAGATCCCCTCCCCTCTCCAAAAACGAAGACCCCTTCCCTAGGTTGGATTTGACGGAGGTTGAGCGTGGTCGGAGTGTTCACAAGAATACGCCCCGCGGGAAATCGACGCGATCTTCACTTGCCACCACCAGTGCTAGTGTCGGAAAACCCAAGGCGTCCACGAGCTCAGCGATCTTGGTTAGCCATGCGAGCAAGGGAACCGGACAGAAATCCAAATCCAAAGCCAAGTTGGCGTCGTCGTCTTCTCCCACGCAAACGAAGCGACGTTCTACGTTACCACCACGATCATCCCCTGAGCCTCGTGGTTCGTCAGAAAAGCACGTCACCATGGACGAGCCCGTCAACTCCAAACCCAAAGGCAAGGGTAGACTAATGGATCCGGAACAACCTTTGGTCGATGATGATCGTTGGCGGGAGGAGAGTGACGATCCTGGCAGATTGCCGTCGTCACCTCCGCTGCCTATTGAACCGAGCGGGTTGCGGCGTTCCCTCAAGAAAGAGACGCCGGGGAAGCCAAATCTACACTCTCATCCCGCCTTCAAGGTAGAACAGACCCCTTCGCCGCGATCCGCGGAGTTAGTACCCCGCAGTACGAGGAAGCGGAAGAGGACGTCTATGTCATCTGACGGTGAAGGTGCAGACCACATTAGCGCCTCGATTCACGGTAATATCTATCTCGTTTATTTAGGACGAGGTCCTGACTGTAATCTAGACACCCAAGTTTCATTCCGTTCATTTGAATCACC
This sequence comes from Mycena maculata, assembly GCA_029448575.1. Taxonomy (NCBI): domain Eukaryota; kingdom Fungi; phylum Basidiomycota; class Agaricomycetes; order Agaricales; family Mycenaceae; genus Mycena; species Mycena maculata. The sequence goes on along the minus strand of JARJLG010000045.1, from coordinate 51,244 downwards.
GCCCAGTTCCCCTTTGAAAAACGAAATACGTTCGTTATCGGTTTCGGCGAACCACACCTCGCAGAGAACAGCACCCGACTCGGAGCCAGGATTTCATTCTGACTCGGAGCCTGAATATGAATCCCACCGAGCATCCTCCCATCGGTCCCTGTTGTCCAATTCGATGCCTCTATATTACCCTCCACCTCCTCCATTTTATCCATACCCGCCATACACTCCGGGCACGGATGTCCATCCCGTGATGCCGCTCCAAGATCCCCGCGCCCAATTTATCATTTCTCAAGCCATGCACCAGCTATCCACTCTTTTTACGGCGCCTTGGTCTGCCCAGCCCTTCACCCCTCCTCGCCATCCATCTGCGGCTCACTCGGCATCTGGGACCTCGCCGTATTCCTATCCGACGACGACACCACATCATCCGCATACGCACCCATATGTTTTCGACTCTGGCGCATCTGTAGGTACGCTGCCGCCGTCCTCTCCGCCCGGCTCCTCGCCGACGTCGTCGCCCACACACGGCCATAGTACCGGACGGAGAGCGTCGCTGGTCCCGCGAAGCCGTTCCAGAGGCCGGCGGGTGAGTTTCCGGATCGACGGGGAGGTCAGGGCAGCCGAGGATGAGGTGCAAGGCGATTCGCCCGATCTCACGGTTAGTCGTGGACGCCGGAAGACGCACGAGGAGCGCCAGAGTGGCAGCAGCCCTTCTGCTGCCAAACGGAAAGACAAGGGGAAGAACAAGATGGAGGATCATGTGTCCGAGTCGGAGACCTCCGATGTTGGCTCGCAGCCGCGGGCTGACACTCGGGCCAGGCTGGTGGAGAGAGCCCAAACTCCTGGGCCGCCACTTGCACGAGTTGAGTCAGAAACGGTTGTTCCGGTAGACTCTTCTCGACGCCGCTCCTCCGGCAGTAATTCGGCCGTCCCGAAACCAAAGGGCAGGCCGCGAAAGGTCTGATCTTGTTCTTAGAGTTGGTATCTTTCTTTCTTTCTTGCATATCGACCGTGTATACGTATCTTTCCCGGCCACGTTTAAAAGGGTTCACTGTATCCTGCTATCACACATGTGTATCATTCTTGGGTTGCTCATCTGGACGGACGTTGTCGGTATGATAACACGTCATCGCACATCGGTGGGATGGGATATAAGCGCACTAGAGCTTTGCCTACCAGGTGTTGTCTATCAGAGATTGCTGCATCTGTCGATGCTGCTCTACGCCCGCTGGGCCGACACATGTACTCGAAGGCGGTGAGGCGGGCTCCGAGTCGGACCATGAGAAAGAAAGGTCACTTGTTCCATTGGGTCAACGTGGCGTAAATCTAAGTAAATCGGGAATCATGGAAAGTAGGCTCGTGTCCAGCCGTTATAGTTGCAGCACAATGACGAGCAAGCAGGTATTGTGTACTATAACGGCTGGAAGCACTTAGCCGTGACTTGACAGATGGGAAATTCAAACTCCGATTATACCATATATGGAAAGCCCCTATTCACACTTCTGTGCATTGCAGCCCCACAGTTCACTCTATCTACCTCATGGGACTATGAAATCACCAACTCATCCTCGATAGCCTGCCGGGAAGGGTAGAATGGCCACCTCAATGGTCAACTGGCTGTTTTCTTGCGTGAAGCATTGCTTTGCCTGTTCGGACATCTTACGTCCTCACAAAATTCTTCAGAAAATCCAGGGGAACTCATTTATGCTACACAAGCTTTGTCACTAGGATTCTGTGGTCAAGGAGGTTTGAAGAATTGAAATGTACACGGTTCCAACACGGTTCTCTGCCGGAGATACTTCCCAATATGGTATAGTCGGAGTTTGAAACTCCCATCTATCAATTTACGGCTAAGTGCTTCCAGCCGTTATAGTAAGTATTACCTGCTTGCTCGTCAATACTCCCGCACTATAACGGCTGGACACGAGCCTACATGGAAAGTGGCGATGTGGTTTGAGACAGTGCCCCTTGCATGACGCACAGCCACCCTTCCCGATTAGGGGGAGAGTCATGCAAAGTCGAAATCGAGCAGTTCGCGCATCACGAACGTGGCAGTGCGATCCACGCAAAATTTTGTATGGTGGCGGCTATCACTTCATGACAAGCCGCAAATTTTGAGTTTTCTGTCCAGTATTGCAGATTCAGGCAGGGAATAGGCTGTTTTTGTGAGTAGAATTTTCGTTTCAGAAACAATCGGACCATGTCCTCGCTTAGGGTTAAAAGCGAGAAATTTGGGCAGGAAAGTTGGGTGCTCAAATTTTAGTCCTGCGCAATCTATGAAGTCCCTGCTGCAAAATTAACCCGTCTCCCGAACGTGCTGGGCGCCGTCAGTCGGGATTCGGCGGGGGGGAGCGGATATTGATGGCGGCGCACAGCCACCGGGAATCCCGGCCCGAGACCAAAAGCGAGAAATACGTCCAAGAAAAACATGATTTCGTTTTATTTTTGAGGTTCTGTTCTGGCAGGTCCATAGAGGGATGTCTTCTGGTGTTATTTCTATCATTTATTTGGCCATCCGATAAAAACTCAAGTGGTAGCCAAATCGAACCTTGACGAAGTGATAGCCGCCACCAAGCGCTGATTGGCTTTCGGAGCAACCTTCGAAGCACGTGAATGGTCATGTGCACTGAGAACGCGTCGGTGTTCCGAACAGTGTTCGTCCGACGTCCGGCAGAAGGTGTCTTTCCCATGCGTATGCGTGGGAGTTGTGGGAGTTGAACTCGTAGCAAGTACATGAAATTTGTTGTTCAGCTGTGTTCGTTTTAGTACGAATCTTGTACCACCCAATGCAGTCTCGTGAGGCCCCGAATTCTGCACCTTCGCGAAAGATGGGACTCCGAAATGATGCGAGATCAAAATCTTGGGTGATACCATCTCGGCTACAACCGGCTTGCATTATTCTTCCACTAACAATGAGCAGGAACAAAACGCGCAGTTTCTGTTTGGGCGCCTTGAGGGACAATCATCCGATGTCCGGACTCGCCACATTATCTTATGTAGCCTATCGCCACAAGCATAAATAGCAAGCAATTCCGTTGGCCCGCATCCTTCTTCTTTTCTCTCTCCAAGGCAGCGCCTTCCGGACCCAACGCAATGCGTTTCTTCACAGTCTTTATTTTGGCCCTGTCTACCCGTGCCGCTGTCATTCCTTCAAGACGCTCCCTCAATGCAAGGCAAGATACAGCCGCGAAACTAGTCGTGGCCCATCACATTGTCGGGAACACTTTCCCTTACACGCTGCAAGATTGGACGAATGATATGACCCTCGCTGCCGCGTCGGGCATTGACGGATTCGCACTCAACGTCGGCCCTGATGACTTCCAAACGACTCAAACAATCAACGCGTTAGTATCGGACTGGCTTGGTATGTTCAAACTCACTAACCCTCTTGTTTAGATTCCAGGCTGCGGAAGCCTTGGGCACGAACTTCAAGCTTTTCTTCTCTCTCGACATGTCGTTCGTATAGCTCCTTCTATTGACAATCTATCACCTCATTCGCCACCCTTAGCGTCTTGCCCTGTGCAACGGTCGATGACGCTGCTGCCCTCCGCGCGCGCGTCTTGAACTTCACCACACATCCCAACCAACTGCAAGTCAATGGTCGCGCCTTGGTTTCCACGTTCGCCGGAGAATCGTGTACTTTCGGTCAGGACACCGTCGCTGACGGCTGGAGAAGTCAGTTCACGCAGAGTCCTGATTTGAAGGGCCAAATCGTGAGCTGCAATTTTCTTCAATTAGTTCAAGTTGCAGAATACCAATCACGATTTTCTCCAGACCTTTGTCCCCTCATTCTTCATCGACCCCGCCACGTTCACAGACTTTTCCGGTGTTATGGATGGCGCATTCAACGTGAGTAGCCATCATCTCGTATAGGCCTCGATATTTATTTTTCTCTTCCCCTAGTTCAACTCAGGATGGCCCATCCAAGTAACGACTAGCTTCGCCGACGGCATCACCTCCGACCTCGTCGGTTCCGGTCAGGGTGATGTGAACGATCTGAACCAATTTATCGGATCCAACGCCACCGATCTTCAGCAAATCCAGGACCTTGCGACTTTGGCCGCCGGTGGGGCACCCTTGACCTACATGGCGGCTGTTGCTCCTTGGTTCTTCACCCACTTTGGTGCCGACTCGTTCAACAAGAACTTCATTTTCCTTGCTGATCAGCATTTGTACCCCAAACGTTGGGAGACATTGATTGCTGCGCGGGACCAAATCGACATTGTCGAGATCGTGACATGGAACGAGTACGTCCTTGATATCCCACCATCGTCCGTCCGGCTGACTGTTTCCCCAGCTACGGTGAGAGTCACTACATTGGTCCGATCGAGGGTGCCCTGCCAACTGGCAGCGAGGTCTGGGTTGACAACTTCCCGCACCAAGGTACTTCATATTTGCTCCATTTCTGGACTTGTTTCTCAAGCGGTCTCTAGCCTGGCTCGACTTGACGCTGTATTACGCGACTGCGTTCAAAACTGGTACACCTCCGGCCATCGAGAACGACCAGATCTTCATGTGGGCGCGACCCCACCCGGTTGACGCCCAAGCCCCGGACCCAGTACCGGCCCCCACAAACTTCCAGTTGACTCAGGATCAGATTTGGGCGGTGGTGCTGGCGACGGCGGAGGGAAATGTCACGCTCACGGACGGCATCTCCCCGCCGCAGAGCTTTGACGTCGTCCCCGGCGTCAACAAACTCTCCATCCCGATTGTCCCCGGTGGAACACTCACTGGAACTTTGGAGAGAAACGGCCAAACGGTCGTGCAACTGGCGACGCCCGGAGCGAATTTCACGTTCAACGGCGCGCCCGAGACCTTCAACTATAACGTCTTTGTGACTAGCGCCAGCAGCGCATAGTTGGTTTATTGGTTCATTAATCTATGAGTATTTATGTTGTAGCTGTAGTTGTAGTGGAATTAATACTCTGAATGAGACCGTGATAGAGGTTGTGATGACATTATCCAAAAAAGGAATCCCAACATTATTTAGTACCTCTTACCGCATCTACCGCCATGTTGATCGATTCTTTCTTCCAACGGGACCTGGTATCTACTCGTACATCAGCCAGGCTCATATGATATCCAGCGACTCCGTGGTGGAATACCTCTTCAAGCGGGAGCACATTGAATCGCCTGAAGTCTGACGGTCCCAAGTGATGTCACTGTAATTTTACTTCCTTTAACTGCTGTTTGCCAACGTGGCCGGGCCAGACCATTCAATGGCCTCTACTAATATTACCCTCATCGTGCACGACCAGGACGCTCTAATCTAGTACAATTGTCCGGTGAACAAGGAAAAGTTGAGGGAAGCTACTTCCGTGACACATGGACCTCCATCGAGAGTCTTTCATGCGACTACAATCAGGCTGGTTCAGCCACGTCTTCAATGGTACCTTCTCCACTCGGCTTTCTTTGCCAAGGCCTGACCGATTATTAGGCATTCAGACGCGCATATGGGGATCCGCGTGTCAACAGCAATTACTCTGTTAAAATTGACGATGGGCCATTCAGTCTGGGGATAGGTATTTTGAGTCCCCCATTCTGGAGGACGGACTGCACACCGTTGTACACTCTGCGGGAGATATGTAGCTCTTCCCGACCTTTGACTACCTAACGGTCACCGCTGGCTCTACGACACAATTGCTTGGGCGGACGGTCATCGTGGACGACTCGGAAATTGCGGAGTACTCAGGGACATGGAGCACGCAGGTTTCTCTCGGCCCTCTTCCACGGCCCTCTTCCGTCTACCAAAAATTCAACTCATTGGATCATTCCGTCGGCGACACATCCACTTTCCAATTTAATGGTGCACAAGACTCGTTTGCCTACTTCCATGAAATTTTGACTAACACGCGAGATTCAGGCAATTCCGTTGCGGTCTATGGCGTTATTCCGAGCAATACACCCACTGGCAACTCGTCTGCGGCATACATTGTACATGGAGTATCGACAGTTGTGCCTATACCGTCAGGACCGAACCAGGTGTAGCTCATCGCCCGGCTCTTCCACGCCGCCCTCGAGGCGGCCACGCATACGCTGGTTTTTAACGTTACAGAGGTCGCCCCTTCACACGTTATTGGAATCGACTTACAATTCAGTCAACGTCAACACCACACCTACGACCGCCCAGGTACCCATCGGGTCGTCGAGAAGGACGAGTCGCACACGCATTATCGTCGGAGCCACACTTGGTGGGCTGGTCGCGCTCGCGCTTTTGGGTCTCTTGTTCTTTTTATTCCGAAGAAAGCGATCACGCAAAACAAAATCGACGACGGCAATGTGGTCGACAAAGCGAATTAATAACATGCATGCCTTCGTTCAGCGCGGCTTCGAGTTGTGTTCTGCTATGTATATGTTACGGTTCCCAAATTTTCTGTATTACCTTGTTCATGTATCATACTCAAGACGGACAAGGTCTAGCTTTGAGCAATTATTAGCTGTTGTATGTACAGTATTGTCCTTCTCAAAATATGGGTATAAAGTCCTGCATCCTGTCCCTCGCATCCTGGGCAATACACTCCGCAATCCACGTCAAGTTCCGGATCTCCTGCTCCTTCAGCTTCATGTAACTGTAGAAGATGCCATATTGGAACTGCTGCAAGAACGCCTGCTTGTTCAGGTGGACTTCGGTCGTGAAGAACCGATCTTCCAGTTGGGAGGCGGCGCCCAATTCACCATCGTCCCCGTTGCCGTTGGCGGAAGAGTCGGTAAAAAAGGAGCGGTATTCCGACACGTTTTCGCAGACCAATCGCACCTGCTCAATTTCGTCCGCCTTTGCTAGCTGGTTGTTTCCCTCAGGGAAGAGACGTCCGATCGCAGGGAAGAGCTTTGCGCGTTGCTCTTTCGAGAGCTCCGTGTTGAACGAATTGATGGTAATGTTGACCGTCCGCCTGTCCGCCTCGAAGTCGAGGATTTTGTGCATGACGTCGGACGTCGGTGCACCGAGGGTTGAACAGAAGTGATAGAAATCCTCGAGGTAGGCCTTGTAGACGGTATTGCGGATGATTTCGATGTTCAGGTCATCGAGGTCTGACGCGGCGAGGCAGTCACGGAAATAGGGAGCTAGAGGATGGATAGATGAGAGGCTGCGAGCAATACGACGTGAACAAGACGAACCAAGGGGTGTTTCCACGAGCACACTTTGATACAGTTCTTCGACGTTCGTCGCGACGCATAGGGCAGGCATTGTGTCAAACACGCCAAGCGGATGACAGCGTTCCAGCAGCTCGTGTGTATCCCGCTCGTGCAGAGTTCCGGTGATCAAGAGAACGACATTGTCAATCATGTAAGCGTAGCTATTGCGGCGCAGTCAGAACGGCGGGGCAAGGGTTCGAGGAGGAATCATACGTGATGTAGTCGAGAAACTTGCTCAGAGGCTCGACTGCGTTGGCCCTGATATAATTGAACTGGCCAACGAGGATTTGGGTCGCCTTGTCGGCAATAGTCGCGGTGGAGATCGGGAGGGGTTCGTTTGCAAGAAAGTTGCCGTAGTCGGTGGCGGACAACTGGGTCCGGAAATCTAGAGACATATTAGGCTAGAATTCGAGGACAGGCAAGTAAGCGCACCCTCCAGACTCTCGCATTGCGAAAGATTGGCATAATGGCTCTGGGTCAGAATGCCTGCTTTGTACCCTCGAACTATAGCCTCCAGAAACCCGCTGTCGACCTGCAAGACAGGTCCCACACCTCAGTACACTGAACGGAGAGAAACACGGTGAGCGTACGTTGAAAAACAAAGCCTCCATGGCGGTCGACTTGAAGCAAGTTACACGTGAGTGGCAGTTGCCTTTCCTGGTGCCGCCATCATCGAACTTCCCGCCCCATCTCGCTTGTGCGCTTTCTCGTGCCAGTAACTACGCCTTTCGCTGCCATTGATTCGTTCTATGTGCACGTACACACGCGCAAGGACCGAGATGTGATTTTTAAATCGGCCCGTTGAGCCCGTTCTTGGGATGCAACATTTTTCGCACAGTAGTGAACATCGCGCAATTAGACATTGTATGGCGACACTATTAAGGATCGTTAAGCCCTGATTCCCATCCTTGGCTTCTCCGCCATGTCCGATTCCAAGAACGAAAAACTTACGTCCAAGGAGTCGCAATCGGTTGTTGATCCGTTCGACACTCCGGACAGGAAGCTGGTCAGGAAGGTCGACTTTCGGTGCGGAAAAACAAGGCGTCTACATATATCTCGATAACACAACTGTCGTCATCAGGTTGATTCCCATATTAACCCTACTCTATCTGCTGAGTTTTTTGGATCGGTCTGAACCACGTCCCTTGTGCTGCTTCTTCCGTGTCTCACCGGCCCCCTCAGCACGAACATAGGAAATGCAAAGTGAGAAAAACTTTCCAGAACGATATCTTGAATTCTAATCTGGCCATCCAGGATTCTAGGTCTCACAACCGTAAGTGATCGTCACCGACCACATTAACTGACCACGAGCAATTGGAAAGGACCTGCATGTCGCAGCACCAGTAAGTCGCCTGTCTTTTTGGCAAATATAAGAATCCAAGCGGTCTTCGTAGCAATACAATACCGCTCTTGCGCTCTATTTTGTGGCCTACGTCCTCTTTGAGGTTCCTGCCAACGTAAGTCGAATATACGGTCCTACGGCATCTCTAAAGTCTTCGATAGATTATGTACGACATGGCGTCTCGTTTCAACCTTTCTGTGTTGATGATGTTGCGGCCTCAGTTTGAAGAGATTCAACCCCCAGATCTGGCTCCCAACTCTTACCCTCGTTTGGGGAATCGTGAGCGTCTGCCAGGGTCTGGTGAAAAATCAAGCGGGCCTTTTCGGAATTCGGTTTTGTTTGTTTCCGACATTCGTGCATAGAGCTTTTGCTGACGTTTAACAGTGCTCGGAGCGACGGAAGCAGGTACCAAATTTCCGGCTGTGCAATACACCTGCAACTAAACGGACTGCGAAGGATTATTTCCCGGTGTGATCTATCTCTTTTCCGTGTACTACCGTCGGTATGCATGCATTGATTTAGTAGTTAGCTCCAGAATGTTGACTTTCGGTAGGCACGAACGCAGTTGGCGTGTTGCCATTTTCTTTGGAGGTGCTGCGTTGGCTGGAGCATTTGGAGGTAAGTAGTTATGCGCCTTTTACTTCTCTCCAACGCTGTGGATCAGGTATTCTGGCATTTGCCATCGGAAAAATGGACGGTGTAGGTGGACGCAAAGGCTGGCAATGGTAAGTGTTTGAGTAGATTGTTTGCACATTTTGACTCACTTAAGTTATTTGAAGGATCTTCATCATAGAAGGCGTTAGTTTTTGGGCTGTCTCAAGTCTTTCTTACTGATTGTGTTTCCTTCAGGTTATCACAGCTGCAGTCTCACTGTCAGTAATTTTTCATGTCCTATATGAAGACGGTGATTTGATACCTTTGTTTCGCTCAGCCTAGCGTACTTCATCGTGCCTACTTGGTCCCACCAAGCCACATTTGTATGCCCTGATCCATTCCACACTCGGACTGCCTTAGAATTTTATTTCCCAGCTCACGGAAGATGAACGGGCCAGACTGTTGGCACGTTTAAAGGCAGACTCCGATGCCGCCCGCGAGGAGAAATTCGAGTGGTTCTTCGTCTTCCAGGCCTTCACGGGTGAGTCCCATGTTTCCTGTGACCCTGATAAGGTACTGATCATAATGCTCAGACCATCTGGTCTGGGCTTACGCCTTGTTATTCCATGGTTTCGCATTTGTGTTATATTCATTGAGCCTGTTCTTGGTACGTCAGTGGTTTAGATTCAAGCGAAGGCCCTTACACCGAGTTGTCAGCCAACAATCATTGCGGGGCTCGGGTTTTCAAGCTGGCAGGCGCAGCTGTAAGCCGTGAAGTCATGCCCACATTCAATGGAAATTGATATTGATCAGGATGACGGTCCCTCCCAACACTCTTGCCAGTCTTTCCATCTGGTTCACCGTCTGGCTCTCGTCCCGCTACGATGCCAGGGCTCCTTTCATCATTGGGTCGGCATTCGTTGCCATTATCGGTACCTTTCTTTCGCAACCCACGTTCGACGGTCGTTGATGTCGTCGCGTCTGCAGGTTATATCATCCTTCTGACAGGCCCAACGCGTGAGTCTCCTAATTCGCAACTTCGAATTGATATTCTTAGAGGTTCTATTATACAGCTGGTGCCCAATATGTTGGCGTCCATTTCGCGGCTGCTGGTGTGTACACTGGAAACGCGCTTCTTCTGAGGTCAGTTGATTATTTTGTTCACGACCACCGAATCTCTCAACGGCCGGTGACAGTTGGCCGGGTGAAAACGTTTCTGCTCAGACGAAGCGAGCTGTTGCAGTGGCCATGCAGATCACCATTGGGGACATTGGTGCCATAGCGGGGTGCGCGTTAATTTGGCCTTTTTATCTTTGGGGAAAATTCAACCAGTTATCAGCGTTCTTATCTATCGGCCTGCCTTTTCCGCGCATACATTCCGAAAACCAAACATTATCGCGATTGGGTATCTGCTTTTCGCGGCGGCTGTGGCGACATATTTGTGGGTGTGGATGTCCCATGAAAACAAGCGCAGGGACCTCCTCGTTGCTGACGGCGGTAAAGAACGGGATTTGGACGTCGCAGACGAGGACGAGGATGAGCAGCACCGGTTGGGCGACCGCAGTATTTTCTATCGATACGTCATTTAGTGTATCATTTATCGCTTTGGCCTGTACATGCCTGTGGCGGTGTTGCTTTTGCCCTTACTCGGCTGCCGATAGATGCTGATTCCGTTGTACACAACGAGATGGCGTCTCCTGCAGACATTGCACGAAGCCTGATAGTCCAGAAAGAAAGCATCGAGGCGCAACTGCAGGCCCAAGCCTCGATCCTTTCATCAAACGCTGGGTCCACTCTTGACTCTCCTTTGATTGACGCCGATGGTTTCCCGCGTGCGGACATCGACATATATGCTGTGCGGTAGGCGATTAGGTAGAATTATACAACGACACATTCAACTCATCAGCGCTGGTTTTCAGGAATGCACGGGTACGCATACTGGAGCTCAGAAATGACTTGACGGCCGTTATGAATGCACTCGCATTGGCCTTGCAATCCGTCTACAATCCTGCATTGGCACCGGTCGAGTCCCCCCAACCGAGCATCAACAGCAAGCCATTCGCCAAAGTCGACGGGGTCTCTCCAGGAAGTCCGGCGGCGGAAGCTGTAAGCCGCGCATTTTTGAGCATAAACGATATTCTCATCTGGAGCCAGGGCTTGCAGCGAAATGATCTTGTCGTTAAATTCGGCTCTTTGACGCAACAGTCGTTCAGCAGTTCTTCTCTGAAGCCTCTGGTGGAAGTGGTTGCGGCTCATGAGAATGTAAGCCTGCCTTGTTGGTGTACTCGGAAATGATTGATTCACAGCGCTCTTTCCAGCGTTCTATACCCCTCAAAGTTCTACGATCCGGGCAACCTGTGTTCTTGAGTCTTACACCGAAATCATGGGGAGGCCGAGGGCTTCTTGGGTACGTGCATTTTATTGTGTCGGAAAATAACAATTATCAATGGGCTACAGCTGCCATATTGTCCCTTATTCTCCTCCGTGATAAGCTGTCAGGGGAAGGGGTTTCACTTTGTATCGATATAGCAATTCGTTGGGCCATTGTGTATTCAATACTATGCGGGATGACGCTACAAACGTGTCTAGCGCACGCGCACGAGTGCGGTGAGCGTGCATAATGACGGAATGTCCTAGAATATCGTGGGTCAGGCCCGGTGTCCGACTCGACTGGAAGAGACTCGAGCAAGGCTATCCTGGCCATTGTGAACCCATTTAGGTTCCTTGCGGCCGTTATCGCGCTTGTTCCACACTCGGAAGAGCTCGGAAGGGCATTTGGACAGGTGGCCGAATTGAGAATTGACGCGATCGCAGTCACGCGCGGAGCTGCTAATTGGGATTGGCGCGATGGCGTAGGTATATATTGCCGTTATCTGTGGCACAACTCTCTCCGCCCCCCAAACTACACAACCAACCTGCAACCTCATCACCAGAATCCTTGTCCCTCTTACACCTACCTGCTTGATATGTCTTCGACCATCAGCTCTACCGTGTCCCCCTCGTCCCCAGCAGTGACTCCTGACAACAAGGTCAACACTGCCGCCGATAAGGATGCGCTGCTGGCAGCATCCTCGCCAGCACTTCCCAGTCTCAAGGATGTGCGCGCGTTCGAGCACGACAGGCAACGGGTGAAGAAGGCCGCGGACCTGGTCAAGATGAGGGTGCGGAAGGGTCAGGGCAGGTGGGCCACTCTGGCGAAGGGCGAGCTGTACAATTCCTCAAGGAAGAATGTGGCGCCGTTGGCTTCGGAGAAGGAGAAACGGCTACGTGCGGATGAGGTGGACACCTTCGATGGGGCACTGGTCGAGAGTCGCGGCGACCTCGATGGAGTACCGTCACGCGAGGTGCCACAGCCATCGGAGGTGAAACTGTCGGACCTGGTAACCGTACGGCACAAGCCGCGCAAGGTCCTAGGTATGTTCATCGCCTCGTCGTGGCCCCAGGGTGCTGAACGCGTTCCAGACGGCGACTTCGTCGTGATCCCTCCTCACCGTTCCGTTATTGTCCTGGATGACATCACGTCCCATGATCTCTTGGTAGACGAACCATGGGAGCACATTTATGGCGCTGGCGACGAAGAACCAACCACGCCCACGAAGGGACGATCCTACGCCGAAATACTTTCGACCAACGCCAGATAATTTAAACCTAGCATTAATATTGTAACAAGATTCGACTCACCGTATACCGAACAAGCACTAAACCCAATATTTATCAACCCACGGACCTAGATGTACAATTTTTGATTTGTTGTACCACCATCTATTAGCCATGCTCGGCTCTCATCTTGTTATGGAATTAGGATGGCTCACAGTTATGACAAATATATGATTATGCACATGGTTTGAAGAGCTTGCGGAATCCATTCAAGGAAGAGCCAGACGCACATTGAGTTGTCAGACATTTCGTCCGAATAAATATAATTTTGCAAGGTCTACAGGGAGTCTGTGGGTATATTGAATATCGGTAATGGATGAGCCTGTAAAGTGATCAGGGCGACGACAGCAGACGGAGTAGAAGTGGACTACCTCTGTGTTCAGTACATATCCTGAGGAAGAATTAGTCTGAGAGCATAACTGGAGAGGGACGGCACGCACTGTCCAACGGTAGAATGCTAGCGTCCGCAAAAATAAGATAAAGATACTTCAAAGTCTCACTCTGCCGACCTCTGTTAGCCTGGTAAAGCGTGGATCGGAGAGGGACGAACCATCATAAATGTTTCCATCTTATCCTCCTTCCGCGATGGGACCTCGTCAACGTTGATAATAGTAGCATATCCGCCAGACTCTACGCGGCAGTGCCTTTCGATCGCTGAGAAAATCTCCCAGGCCCAGATGCGGTATTTTTCGTGGCCTGTGAGACGGAAGGCCAAGAAAAGAGACTCTATGGTCTCAGGGCTGCCGCAAGTATCAGAAGCAGTTCAGAAGGAAGGTTTGGTTCATACCGGAGCATATACCGCGAGTCGTACGGAGGCAATTCGCCAGGTTTGATACTGCGGAACTCATCAAACCAGGCATGACGGTGGGGGGGGGGGGGGGGGGGGGGGGGTTTCTAAAGACTCACTGAGCGCCCTTGATATACCAATCAGTGGGGGTACTTGGGATCATGACCCATCCCGTCACTGGCGATGCGGAAATGCGCAATTTCGGGCGCGAGGCCACTGTATTTCGATGCATAAATGACGCTCAAGTGGAAGACGTGTCAAGCATACGTTACGGTGCTATGCGTGTCCATGCAGGTCTTGATGAGACTGACACCGGTCTTCCAGTCCCTCTTGCCCGCTTCTGTAAGTTCTTCGGGCTTGGGAGGAACAGATACGGGCTGGACGAGTGCGCCTGCCGTAGTCGCGCCCAACATAAGCGATCCTCCAAAGAAGCAAGCGAGATGATCCTGCGAAGATGGTTAGGCTATGGCGCCAATGGATTTGATGTGCGGACCTGCTTCGGGGTCAAGCGCCATGATCTACGAGAGGGTTGATCAGCTAAAGCTCGGTGAGCGACACCGGTCAGTTACATTTCACCGTTGGGATGCTTTTCGGGGATGATCTCAGAGGTGTATATCATGTTTGAATTGATGCTCTTTTTTATGAGATGCTTGTGGACGGCATCCATCGCGTCGGTGTACATCTAGTAGGACAGGTAAGGGTACCTCCTTTCATTTAGTAGCTTCCTTACTTCGCGATAAAAGTCCTGAGTGTTATTCTGGCCATGTGAAACGGAGTGAGAAGCGAGGCAAAGGCTTGAGTGCAGATACTCACAGTTTGGAGATACTGTTTTCTAACTCCAAGTGAGTAAATTGAAGGGGGAATCCACTATCAGACTTACAATAAATACTCGTAGTAGGAGTCTGCCCGGGACCCCAATCGCATAGCCGAAATAACGAATTGGCCATTCTGCCAACTAAACGGTGTCAGGCTTATGGAAAGTCAAGCGAATGGATACATACTTCATGAAGATGGACGCCAGACCATGGGGCATTAACGCATGCTTGATTATGTGCATTACCTTTGCAAGAAATTAGCAGAGAGTAGATGCGGTTTTCGCTGAGCTCACCGCTTCTGCCTTTTCCCAGTATATCGAGTTGCCTGACAGGCGGCTCAAGTATCGCATTTCCAGCTGCAGGGTCGCAACTTCGGCACTACTGACGAATTCGGGCCAATTTGGGTCGATCAGACCCTCCCGCAAGGCCAGATTAATGTTGGTCAACGGTAATCCAGAGGGTGTGTTAAAGGCGGGTATAATTCGATCCGCAAGCTCTATGGCCTTCTCGAGATAAATGGGATCTTCTCCTGAAAGATGGTAGGCTGAGAGGAGGCCGCCCAGAACACGAATAGTTGTCTTTTAATGGTCAATTAGTCGAAAAAGCAGGCGCAGACGAGTACACTCGCCTCGAAAGTATTGAATGTGGCATTTCGCTCGAAGGACATCTTATTCGCGACCCATTCCCGTGCGCGCGAATATTCCTGATCAAGCCCCATCAACAACATTGTGTCGATTGAATCGACGACGGTATAACCTATTCCACCAGCGGCGGTAAGATTGGTACCCTCGTGGCTGATTGGGTGGTACTCGTCGTCGCCCATCGCGTCCCGTTCTGCAGGAACGTCTAAGGACAAGATGAAGCAAGTTAAAGAGGTCCGTACCATACGCCAACCATGCGTGCTATTCCGTCGCAGTCAGGGCATGAACCAAGACGGATCTAGGTGTAGAATACCTGGAAGGCACGGACTATTGCGTCTCGCTTGATGACATCGGCAGAAAAATTGGGTGGACTCTCTGGGCCGGGCATAATCCTCGACATCTCATTGTCGGAGAAACCGGTATAGGATTGGATGGCATCTGTGAATATTTTCGGATTCTGGGTGCGTATTTGAGCAAGGAGGGAAGAAAGGTACATGAATAAGAGCTGCACCAAGTAGTACGCAACTCCCAGGGTCAGCAGAAGCGGAATAGCAAGAAATTTTGTGTATTTCCACAAATCGAAATCAAATTCTGGATCCGAGTCCGGGGACTGTTCGATCATTAGAAAAGGAAGATAATGGGAGAAAGGAGCGGAGAGTTTCCTCGGATTCAGCAGGCCCTTGCACCTGTGGACCTTTCTCATTTTTGGAGACTGATTTCTTGCTCTTGCGCTGTCGTACGCTCATCGACGTTTTCCCTAAGTTTTGTTTGTTGATCTGATCGGCGTCGTTGGTCACCACGTTTCACGTCATCCTATCTTGACCAACCATGGCGGCATGCATGCGATTTACTAGACGGGCAAATAACCACTCCCTCATTCAGAACGCATCCTCAACAGTTTGTACAGGTCTGGAAGTCTTTCCTCGACAATAAAGGTGCGAATATGTTGAAAAGAGCTAAAGTATACATGTCTCATCGCGTGGCGCAGGACACGACTACCAATGCTTCCCAAATGTAAATGCATCCCGCTCCTTTTGACTAAATCTATATATTTTTGCAGCTTCAGCTACACAATGCGTCCCCTGGTGTGGTAATCGCGTCGCTAAAAGTAGAGCCCTACAATTGTGCGTGGTTCAAAATATTTTCAGGGAATTACCACGTCCTACGTGTTTTGTTCACAGTGAATCGAGTCGGCGTACGTTCTCGCATGTGTTTGGTTTGACTGACCAATGGACACATTCGCAGACAGGTAATTGTAGAGGTACCTTGGCCACGATCTCGTCGGAATGAATAAACTTCCCAGTTCATGGTGGTCTCATCATGTCTCTCACTGATACTCTTGGGTCTCTTGCCGTTGCGACCAAGGGCCAATTTATGGTAATTCTTCTTCCTGGCCCACCAGCCCCAGTGTTCATAATTCTCAAGACTGGTGTCTCGACTGATATCGGGACCTCGTTCTGTCGCCCCTCTGGTCGAACTGGCGACGTGTTGCATGTCAAGGCTGAATTGATAGGCATGGTATCGCTAATCAGTCCGTGCTCTTGCACCTGCTAATGATGAGAAGGGCAAATCTCTGGCGTACACTCGCGTCGAATTTACGAATCCAGATGGACTTCTCCTCGCATATGGGCGTATGTCCCCTCAATACTCCCTAAATTTCTACCGAGCTCATGAGGCATCTAGATCACACTAAATATGTGGGTAAATCGTCGGAGCACCCTGTAAGTCTCTTTTTGGTGTCTCGGAGAGGAGTTTGAGCCATATCGTTATGTAGAAGAACGTTAAATTCTCCGAGGATGGAGAGGTTGTGATAGAAGGAGAGGACCTCGACGTAGATTAGAAAAAATTGCATTGATTTTATTTGAACTTGTACATAATCAAGTCCACACATCACCGGTCGTGACGAGCCTCACCAAACCGACATGGATGGGTTGGCGGCGCTGCCCCCCGATGGACCTCGCAAATCCCCGCATCGTGTTCGGACGATCTCTGTTAATTCAATGCGCTCCTTACCACCTGCTCCCTTCCCCGCACAACGGTCACAGTATGCGTTTCCCAAAGCAATTTTGACCGCACGCTAATTCCTACGTAGTTTAGACTATGAAAGACCCGAGATCCTCGCCCCCACTCCACGACAGGCTCACATGAGCAGTCCTCATCTCCTCGAAGACAATGCTCATTGGTTTCGCTCCCTTTCGCCTGCATCTTCGCGCGCTGTGTCGCCGACGCTATCCCCCGGGCGCCGATTTTCATCATTATCCAACAGCCATTCTAGCAAGTTCCCCACCCTGAGCTCACGTCACGAAGTAGAAGATGCCGCGCGACCGTCACCAGGACGAGAGACAGAACATGCAATGGGAAGGAGATGGATACGGTGGATGCACAAGCGCGGCGTGAAAGCCTGGGTACTGCCCAGTGTTTTACTTGCTTCGACGTGCATCAAAGTCAGCATGGGTCTGGGATCTTACTCGGGTCAGTCCCTGTCGCTTTGCGCGTAATTCGCGCCGACTGAACGGTCGGTCTGCTCAGGACAGGGTACACCTCCCATGTTCGGCGACTACGAGGCCCAGCGGCATTGGATGGAGTTGACTATTCATCTTCCTATTCGACGCTGGTACACCTATGACCTGCAGTATTGGGGGCTCGATTATCCACCACTAACCGCGTATGTATCGTGGCTATGCGGTATTGTGTGAGTCGAAGCAACTTCTAAGTCTCGAGTCTCTGTGAACGGAAGTTTACGGTCCAGGGGACACTGGTTTGAACCCTCATGGGTCGCTCTGGATCAATCGCGTGGGATAGAAACCGAGGCTAGCAAAGTCTTCATGCGCTCGACAGTCGTTCTTCTGGACGCTGCCATATATGTCCCTGCGCTCGTCATGTTCACGCGGTTTTGGCAAGCCAACCGGTCCAAACGAACCCAGGTCGGTACTTGTTGGAGCATCGTAACGACTGCTGGATTGACAATTATTTGTTAGAACTTGGCTTTGATGACATTACTCTTTCAACCAGCCTTGTTGCTAATCGATTTTGGCCATTTCCAATACAACTCGGTCATGCTAGGTATGTCTTCTCGACTTGTGCTTCAGTTCCGCTCAAGATCGCTTCCAAGGCTTCGCCATTTTGGCGATGAATTTCTTCGCCTCGGGGCAAGATTTAGCTGGCGCGGTCTGCTTTGTTCTTAGCATTGGTTTCAAGCAAATGGGGTTGTATTATGCTCCTGCAATCGGAGGATATCTTCTGGCGAAATGCCTCTATCTGGGGTTTTTTGACGGGTACGGGACCTCTCTTCCTAATCTACATCGGGCTCATCTCTAATGTCAGCGGAAAATTATTCCTGCGGCTAGCGTTGGTGACCTCGCTCTCGTTTGTGGTGCTCTTCATCCCCTTCCTTCCACCCTTTGCTCCCCTATCCGCTATCCTTGACCCGATAAGTCGCATCTTCCCGTTCGGTCGAGGATTATTCGAAGATAAGGTCGCCAATTTCTGGTGTGCCTCGAATGTAGTTTTCAAGTGGAAAAACTGGGCATCAAGTGCTTTCTTGGTCAAGCTGTCCGCCGCTCTCACTGCTCTGGGGTTTCTGCCCAATGTGCTAGTATTGTTTCGCATTGCCTGGCAAAACCAGCTCACCACACCCCTACTTCAAGGCCAAAAATCACCCCCGCACACACCTCTCCTTCCATTACTGCCTTACGCCCTCCTCACTTCCTCGATGTCGTTCTTTCTATTTTCATTTCAGGTGCACGAGAAGACGATTTTGCTTCCCCTGCTCCCCATCACGCTCCTTCTTGCCGGCGCTCCGATGGATTCCGCCGTATTCGGATGGGGGGCCCTCGCCAACAACGTTGCTGTTTTCAGGTCAGTTTCCAGGAACTCAACTTCCCAAGCAAACCTAATCTTTGGAGTAGTATGTGGCCACTTCTCAAAAGAGACGGACTCGGCGTCCAATACATTGCGCTGACCTTGCTGTGGAATCGCCTCGTCGGATACAACCCCCTTCGCCTTCCGTCAAAATCCTTCATCCAGTTGCTTTCGATAGTGGTCTATGCGGCTGCTGTCGGCTGGCATGTCCTGGAACTTCTTATTCAACCGCCCGCTCGGTACCCTGATCTCTTCCCCGTGTTGAACGTTCTTATCAGCACACCTGTCTTCGGTTTGGTGTGGTTGTGGAGCATAAAATGTGGGTTAGAAGTGAGCTGGGCCATTGGTGGACTGGGTAGTGGTGCTCCCCGAAGAGCTTCGGTCGACGAGGGGGATGAGCAACCTGTGCAACCTGACGTCGGGGCTGCGAGAAAGAGAGTACCATTTGTATCCGACAATGCTGTACCAGCGCACAGCTGATGTGCTCCTTATTTATTTTATCTATTTGCGCTCTGTGTGCTGTATTTGCTAGTAATAAATGTGGGGCAGCTGCACTCGGCAGACGCGTCGGCGCATCATGTGACGTTTGTCGCGTGTAGTCACTTGTGACAGTCGTGCTCGAGTCCTATCTTCCGACCGCGATATCACGCGTGCGACCCCCTCCGACCGTCTGCGTGGCGTTTCCCCCGTCTACACGATCTAGAAGAACCCTGGCGCCCCACTGAAAAGTCCGCCGTTCATCCATATTATCCATCTACGCGCGTTCTATCGCCCAGTATGCCACCCGCGACGCGGACAGCCGCCGAAGAGGCAGAGTTTATGAAGAGTCTTCTATCAGACCTGGACGACTCGTTTTGGAATGCCGTACCGACGCCCGACACGACCCCTGCGAAGCTTCCGTCCGCCCAATCCTCACATTCTAAAGCACCGCCAACCAAGCGTCCGCATAAAGCTCCCGTTGCCACGAAGCCGGTCACCCCCGTGGATGTGGACATGGCCGCCCTCCTAGAGGGAGCTGAGGATTGGGATTGGTCTGACATGAACTCGGATTTCATGTCACCTGTTAAAAAGAGTTCCCCAAAAAAATCGGTTGTGCAGGTGAGTGCTGTCTAGCTGTTCTCGTCCCCCTTACTCAGTCGCTCTAGCCAGCGACTCCTGCACATGTACCTCTCCAATCTACGCGATGTATCGTGGAATCTGTCTCAGAATTCACGGCGAATGGCAGGCTGCAAAAGGTAACTAACACTTGCATTTCTGACATCTACTGAAACTCCGTGTTTAAGAATTTATCCGTCAATCTAATGAACAACATGGGTCCTTGTTCCGTGATCTTGAAAGACGAATGGGCGAGAACGGATGTTCGAAAGGGTGTGCACTTCCATTGCGTCAAATGTATTGCATCCGCTTACTTGAACCCAGGCGATATTGTCAATGTTTTGGGATCTTTCACAAAGTCAGGCTCATCTACCCCTTCAATCACCGTCACCTCCAGCGACAACTTCATCATCCTCCACCCCGACCTTCTTCTGACTCCATCTATCCTCTCCAATTCTCTCGAATGCCGCCGCAAGCCATTACTCTCCAATCTCGTGCGCTCTTCCTCGGATATCAGCCCAGCCTTGGTATGGGGTAATATCCTGCATGAAGTCATGCAGGCTTGCCTTAGCTCTGGACGATGGGACGACGTTTGGGTCAACGAAAAGATCGAGGAAGTAATCCGTGAATACATATCTGACATCGCCAAAATCAATCTCAGCGTCGAGGATGCCCGGCACGAAATCAAGCTGAGGGCCAAAGGCCTGAAGGCGTTTTCCGAAAAATACATATCTGATTCCCCAAAGGTTGTCCCACTCTTGTATTATTAGGATGTCGACTGATCCGGTTTCTCAAGGCGCAGGCTCTTCTCACCAACACCCGTAGCGGTCCCGGCGAGACTTCCCGGCTAGCTATCGCCCAGCTGCTGGACATCGAGGAAGACATCTGGTCTCCCATTTGGGGTCTCAAAGGAAAACTCGATGCGACGGTTTTAGCAGTCATCTCTGACTCCAAATCGCCGACGGCGAAAGCAGTTGTCACCAGCGGACCCAAACCGTTCGAAATTAAAACAGGCCGTCCAGTTACTGGTTTGGAGCATCGCGCTCAAACCATGTTATACACCCTATTGGCCGAGGAGCGGTATGGAGCAGAGGTGTCCTCGGGGCTGCTCTTCTACACTCAGAGCGAAGAGGTTGTCCGAGTGCCTGCGACCAGAAACGACGTCAAGGGTCTTATGAGCGCTCGAAATGAGCTAGCGGCGTATATGGCGCGACGAAGCCAGAACTCGGACCACCGCAAGGCGCGAGAACAAACCGAGACGGCCGAGCCTTTCCTTCCGCCCACAATCGACGATGAAAGAATCTGTAAGCGCTGCTATGTGTTGGATAGCTGCATGCTGTATCGAAAAGTATGAACTTCATTCCCGTGTCTATTAGGTGTTGACCCGAATCTAGGCAGTCGACAACGTCGTCGATAGTCATTCTCCTATCGCTGACATCTACGATCTGAAAACCAGTCATATAACTCCGACTCAAGCTGCTTTTTTCAAGCAATGGGAGGCGTTGCTTTCTCTTGAGGAGCAAGACTCTATGCGGTTCAAGAAGGAACTCTGGACGATGGGGGCTGCGGAGCGTGAGGCTAAAGGACGGTGTCTTAGTGCTATGGCCATGGACGTTTCCTATTCGCCGGCATCTACTCTCAAGACCAGTAAAATTCACAAGTTCACGTACATGCTCTGCCGGGCCGCGACGTCTCCTTCGCTATTGAACGGAAGTATCAATGTAGGGGACCCTATCACCGTCTCCGTCGAGCCCAACCTGCTGGCCCTGGCCAGGGGGTATGTTCTCGAGCTGACCCAAGTGTCTGTGGTCATCGGGGTCGACCACGAACTATCACTCGAGACAATCGCCACGCGGCTGTCGCGCTTCAGGCAGGGCACCGCCAGCGCCGCTTCCAACCCTGTGTTCCGCATCGACAAGGACGACTTGTATGGAGGCATGGGGCGCATGCGCGATAATCTCGCACACTTGTTCTATGCGGACGGCGACACGCGGCGGTTAGAGCTCATCGTGAACCTGAAGCCGCCGGTTTTCGCGGAGAGCCAGGGACTGCCGCCACATTTGTCGCGCCACTTCGAGCGCCTGAATGCGAACCAGCAGGAGGCGATGCAGAAGGTCCTGGCCGCGCAAGACTATGCGATGATTCTGGGGATGCCGGGGACGGGAAAGACTACTGTCATTGCCGCGATCATCAAGGTGCTTGTCGCGATGGGGAAGACCGTGCTCCTGACTTCGTACACGCACTCGGCCGTCGATACCATCTTGCTCAAGCTGAAGGACAAGGTCGACTTTAGCATCCTCCGGATCGGGAATGTTGACAAGGTGTGCGCTGCGGTCGGCAACGGATGACGGTTCTAATGGCGACGTGTAGGTTCATCCAGAGATACAGCAGTTCACGCTGGCTTCCCGAAGGACGCCGACCACCGTCGAGCAGCTGGAGCACCAGATCATGTCGCCGCCCGTGGTCGCCACGACGTGTCTCTCCGTCGATCAGTAAGCCCATTCAGCTCTGTGGAGAGCAGTTGTCAATGCGCCGATAGCGCCTTGTTCACGCGCCGTAAATTCGACTACTGCATCGTGGATGAGGCCTCGCAGATAACACTGCCCACTTCACTCGGGCCCCTGCGTTTCGCGGAAACATTCGTCCTTGTTGGAGACCATTACCAGCTCCCTCCTCTTGTGCGGCTTCTTTCCCTTCGGTCCGCGAGTCCAACAACTAACGCTGCAACTAGGTGCGGAACCCGGACGCCCGCAAAGGCGGGCTCGATGTCTCCCTATTCCGCCGCCTCTCGGAGGCGCACCCACAATCTGTCGTGAACATGGCGCACCAGTACAGGATGAACGAGGATATTATGGCGCTCTCGAATCGGCTCATTTATGGGGACCGGCTGCGATGCGGGTCGGACGCGGTTGCGCAACAGACGCTTGTACTGCCCGATCGCACATTCTTGCAGGATTTGCACATAGGGAAGGCGTGCCACTCGACAGGGTGTTGGATTGACAAACTCATGGCGGGGAGGTCCGGCACCATCTTTTTCTTTTGGGAAAGAAAATAGCTCACATAACGTACGCAGCTGTAAAGCCGTTTTCGTTGACACGGATACCGTGCCGGCACAAGATTCGCGCGTCGGGGACCTTGTGCAGAACGAGGTCGAAGCAAACCTCGTATACCAAGTCACCGAGACGCTTTTGAGGTGTGGGGTGCCGCCGGAGGAGATCGGGCTCATTTCGATGTATCGCCAGCAACTGAAGCTTTTGGGTCATCTTCTCGCTGACCGCAAGGGCGTCGAGATGATGACCGCGGACCGGAGCCAGGGCCGGGATAAGGACTGCATCATCATCTCGATGGTGCGCTCGAACGACACCGGTTATGTGAGCCCGTTTATTTTCTCTTTTGCGCGTCAACTCGTCTGACGGACATGACGCTAGGTGGGGGATCTGATCAAAGATTGGAGGAGGATGAACGTGTCCTTCACCCGCGCCCGGTCTAAGCTGATCATCTTCGGCTCGCGGAAGACGCTCGAAAAGGCGCCGCTGTTGCAGGAGTTCTTTGAGCTCGTTGAGGGGAGGGGGTGGATCCTGCCCCTGCCGCCGAACGCAGATGTGCTTCATCCCGTCCTGTCTGCCTGCGGCTCGGGTGCGATGAAACGCGGGGCAGAGAATATGGAGGTGTCGGTCGCGAAGGAGAATGCGGTAGGGCGGCCACAGAAGAAGCCGAAGCTTAAGGATGGCATGCTGAAGGGGCGGCCTATCCTGAGGGACTTGGTGAACGAGACAAGTTAGTAGACCGGTTGTAAAATAAAAAGTTGTAATACTAGTTTCGCTGGACACGGGTTGAAGACGCCGAGTTGCCGCTGTCCCACGCTTGTCAATTCGACCTTGCGCCCACGTGATCGTGTTCACTTTTGTCTCGACGACGACACACTCTCAAAGTCTTAAGCCATGTCCTCCACGCCAGCGGTAAAACGACCTACTCCATTTACACCGCGTACGACACGGTCTCAGGCAAATTCGGACCGCGACTTGTCTTCGAGACTCGCTCGCACTCCGTCCGCTTCAACGTCCCTTCTCTCCTCGACACACAAGAAATACAAGGCTCCACTGTCCACAGAATCTCGTCCACGCAAGGGTACCAATAGCACCCTCCCCAGCGTACCCGGAAGTCCGTCAAAGTCTCGTCCCACCTCGCGCGCAGGATCCAGAATGGGAACGGCGAGCCCGGCGCTCACAACGATGTTCCCTCGGCAGGATGTGGAAGACTCTGTCGTAGACTTCGAGACCGTCGGTGTCGACTTCACCGGAGACGAGCACGGCGGGGATGTGGTCGCTCCGTTTGCAGAGGTCGCC
Organism: Mycena maculata; assembly: GCA_029448575.1. Lineage (NCBI taxonomy): Eukaryota > Fungi > Basidiomycota > Agaricomycetes > Agaricales > Mycenaceae > Mycena > Mycena maculata. The sequence goes on along the minus strand of JARJLG010000045.1, from coordinate 26,981 downwards.
GTGGACAAGGTCATGGTCTCTGTTCGGTGCGTGGCTCTTGAACCTAATCTACTAAATCTCATAAATTTGCAGTGTGCGGCCACCCGCCGGTTCTACACCGATAGCATGGACCACCGCCCCCGGGGACAATACTATCCACCTCTCTGGCACGCCCGCGACAAAGTTTACATTCGACACAGTCCACACCACGCATCCCACCGCCCCACTCTACACCACCGCCGCGCGTCCACACGTGCATGCATTCATGTCCGGATACAACGCGGTCGTCTTTGCGTACGGCCAGACCGCCTCGGGCAAGACCTACACGCTGTCGGGCACCCCCGAGGAACCAGGAATCATCCCCCGCGCGCTGCGCGACGTATTTGCCTTCATTCGCGCGACCCCCACACGCGAGTACCTTCTTCGCTGCAGTTATCTTGAAATTTATAACGAACAAATCCACGTGCGTAATTTCCACTGAAATTGATGGATTTTGAGGAAGCTTACACCTATCTGCAGGACCTGCTCGCACCGGGCGCGGGCCAGGACAAGGGCGTCGAGATCCAAGGCGGCGGCGCGGGCAGCGAGGTCATTCTCAGCGGCCTGAGGGAAGAGGTCGTCACGAGCCTCGCCAGCGTAAGGGAGGTGTTGAAGCGGGGGGAAGGGAACCGCCGGACGGCGAGCACGGACTGGAACGAGCGGAGCAGCCGTAGCCACTCGGTGTTTCGCATCGTGTGCGAGAGTCGGGAGAGGGGTGACCGGAGCGCCAGCGAGGAAGAGCCGATTTCGAATGGCCGACACACGCCTGGCCTTAGCGGACGCCAAACTCCTGGAGCGGGTGGTCCGCGACTGCAAGCGAAAGGAGGAAGGAGCGTCCAGACTTCGGTTCTGGTGCGTTTTCGAGCCTTTGGAGAAACAATTATTCTGAGATGTTGTACAGAGCTTAATCGATCTCGCTGGTTCGGAGAAAGCTACTTCGGACAAGGAGAGGACTCGGGAGGGCAGGTACATCAATACCAGGTTCGCGTTTTTCCGACTCTGCGTCCCAAGTAACTAACATCCGCCGCAGCTTGCTCACGCTCGGGACCGTTATTTCTACACTTGCGGAGAACGCTGCCAAAGGAAAGAGGTTTGTTGCCTAGCGCAATAGTTATGCAGGGTCTGACGGCACCTCACAGCGACCACGTCCCCTACCGCAACTCGAAGCTCACACGGATGCTCCAGCCGTCGCTGTCGGGCAATGCGCGCATCAGCGTCGTGTGCACAATCAATCCCGACGCGGGGGCTGTCAGTGAAAGCACCAGCACGCTGCAGTTTGCGCGCCGAATCAAGGGCGTTCACGTACGTTGCCTCCGGCTTTTTATCTTGGTCAGAGTTGACCCCCTGCCCTGCAGCTGAATGCGCAGAAGAAGGAGATCGTGGACACGGACGCGCTGATCGAGCGTTACAGGAAGGAGATCGAAGACCTGAAACGGCGACTGGAGGAGCGCGAACAGGAGGCGACGCGCGACGCACCGTCGGTGCGTTCTCGGCGTCTGTCGGCGCGCGAGGTACGTACCTTCCTGTCAGTTCGACGAGTCATGCTGACGCTTTTCCAGCAAATCGACGAGTCGAAGGCCATGACGGACCTTAACACGCGCATTAAGCAGCTGACGAAGCTGATCCTCACGAGCCAGAGCGTCGGCAACGGAGACGATTCGCGCCCGGGAAGCCCCGTTAAGATTGACTTTGACATGTCGCCGTATCAGGTATGCTGCAACGTCTAATTCTTATTTTGCTGTCGTTTGCTAAGCGAAGACGGTGCAGTTACAACAGGAGCTGCTCGCGGCGCGGCTGCAGCTCGAATCGCAGTCGAACCAGATTTTGTCCCTCGAGGCGACGCTGCTTGCGCGCCCGGCGTTGCCGCCGTCAGCGCCCGAGGACGAGAAGGATCGGCTGATCGCGGAGCAGGGGCGCGCGATTCGGGAGCTGGAGATTGTGGTGCGCGGGTATGAAGAGAACCTCGGGGAGCCGTTGCGTGCCGTGCGCGAGGACGTGGAGAAGGAGTGGCAGGGCAAACTAGATGCGGAGCGCCGAGTGGTGGAAGAGAAGGAGGCATGGGCCGCGGAGCTGGTCCGTCAGCTCGAGAAGGAGAAGAAGGTAATGCTATTTCTTTATTTATTTTTAGTGGACGAACTAACGGGAGAGTAGATGCGGATGCAGCTGGAGGAGGAGCGGAGGGCGCTGGCTGCGTTCGTGAGCAAGTTCGATGCGCTGGGACTGGGGCTGCTCTCTGCGGCGTCGTCGCCCGTGAAGGTGATGCCGAGCCCTGGGGGCGCCTCCGCCGCGTTTGCAGGCCGGCGGGATGCGCGCCAGCAGCAGCAAGCCGCGTTGCAGGCGATGGGCGACGCGTCGGTGAACTCGTCCCCCGTGCGCATGTCGCTCGACGTTGACCTCGCGGGCAAGCTATGCGCGCACGCGAGCCTACTGGAACAGACACCCGAGGAGGATTGGAACGCGCTGGGCGATATGAGCTTCGAGGCCGAGGATGGGCACTGGGGGAAGAATCTGAGCGTTGCGAGTGGCAAGGGTAGCCCGAATTCGCCGAGGGAGGTTTTCGGTGTCAGCGGGAAGGAAAATCTGCCCACGTGAAGCGGATACTAAGCGTTTTGAAAATTCATTTTACGAGTAAGGGTGATCAATTCTAAGTTTGCTGGCAACCTCCCAGCTTGCAAATCAAAAGTTGATGTTAAGCGGGTCAAGCGGCGACTAAGCGAAACTTTCTCGAGCGAGCAATGAGCAGGTCGCCCCTCCTCTGTGCGTGCGTCCTCGACCATCAGAACCGTTGAAGACAGAGGTGTTGTTGTGGGCATACGTGCAGAGTTGGTGGAGAAGAACGGTAGGGAACATATACCGAAGCCCCTACTAGTACCCTCCGAGTCGCCTGACCCTCGCCTAACCCGCTTAACATCAACTTTTGATTTACAAGCTGGGAGGTTGCCAGAATTGATCACCTTTAGTAGGCCCCCGGTCACTCACCCATAACTCCCTCCGTTTTTTTTGAAAATTTTCGTTGATTTACTCTATGAAATTTGGCCTTTTGGAGCCTGATTTACTCTATGTTGGCCGGGTAATTCAAATTTTTCCTCCCGCTCAAAATTTTCGCTTTTTGGCCGCGCCCACCGCCTCTGGTAGCCTTTCCCGCACCCCAAAAGCGGTGCTCCCGTGGTCGCGTTGTTGTTAAATAATTGGCCCATGTTTGCTAACACCACCATCAAGGCTGAAATTGGACTCACATCGGCTCCAGCGGGCCCTCTGCTCAAAAAATTTTTCTCGAGTTCCGCCCGATCTACTCTATGGCGGTGGGAGATGAGGGCTTTAGACCTTGATTTACTCTATATCCAGTCCGGGAAAATCCAAATTTCGGCCTCTGATCTACTCTACCCCGGAGGGAGTTATGGGTGAGTGACCGGGGGCCTCCTTTAGTCCCATATATTTATATATAGACTCGTTCTTGTAAGCGGTTGTTCCGCGAGAAAATTTGCAAAATTCGGTTTTTGCTCCACGCTTATTTATAGATTGATGCACGCGATACGCTTCTTTTTCCCAACCACCTCAAGAGGCCAGTGATCTCTGGATCACTAAATACTTCCCACAACCCCCCCCCCCCCCCCATGGGAATGATGGGCTGGCCACATCAACCGCGCCAGGAAACGTGCCGCCGCTCATCTCTCTCGCTCTAGCTTGCCCAGCCCAGCCCAGCCTGTCTCTGTCTCTTCTCAGGTCTTCAGCCTTTAGGGTGCCTTTCTGGCAGCACCCTTACTCTGCACCCAGCGTGGAATCCTATCTCCATAAATAATAATGCACATATAAATAATACAATTCTCATAGATACATTGGATTGATTTCTGAGCTACGTTGGAGGGTAGGGGCAACAACAGGCTGGATGACGAGCAAGCAGTGGTGAGCGTTGAGCGCTGAGCAGCGGTGGGCAAGCAGTGTTTTCAGTGTTCCGATCATTTTGCTTAACGAGAACAAATTGTGAGATCTAGAGATCACTCACCTCTTGAACCACCTAATTTCAGTCTCTTTTCCTCAACGTCACATGTCTTTCGGAGGATCTTTCTTCCTCTTTCCTTTCCACATCCTTTCAGTCGCTTTTTCTCCTCGTCACGTGTATCTCTGTGCTTGTCTCTCATGCTCTTCATCCCCTCCCTCCTTGCCACGCCGCTGCCTCGCTCCCTGCTTGGCACAGCCACTGTCGATCTGGCCAATGCCGCTGTGCCCCAACGCAGCGCACTGCCTGCTCGTTGGCGCGCCCACTGCCCTAGCCCTTGCCCCCCGCGTCCACTCTCTTCCTGCTCGCCTGACAGTGCGGCCGCTCTCGCAGCCCTGTGGCCTTGCTCTTGCTGCCCCACGTTCTCGCTCTTGCTGCCCCATGCCCTACCTTTCGCCGTGTTCGCCGCTCTCAACCCCGTGCCCGCTTTCGCTGCCCCGCACCCTCCGCCCTGCTGCGCGTTTACCACCAAAGGTGACTGGCCATCGCTGCTCGAGAATCACCCAGATGTCACTAATATTCCCGACCCAGGCATGTCCGAGCCGCTCCAGGTGGCTCATATTATAAGCCAATCACTCACTAGCGGGAGAAGCAGGTTAATGGATGCCGCCAAGATCAGAGTCAGTAGTTTCTTTACCATCTTGTACGTCCTAATCATGCGACGCCCATGGGTTAGAAGGATGTCCTCGGCGTTCGCTATCCACAATCAGTTTGCTGGTATCGAGATCAGAAACCTTCTAGGCGACCTTGATCTCCATACTCCAACGAATGCCATGATGGCAAGTTTTGTGCCGCACGATATGTTTGATAACCTTGCTGTGAGCTCAGGTTGGCGAGCTTGCGAGCCAGCCTGAGCGGAAGGCAAGCTAGCAGGAGCGTAGCAAGTCTAGCCTTTCGTAGATTTGTGTAGATTAGTTGATCGATCTAATCCACACTGCCGCTTGTCACTGACTTGGCTCTGCACGTTGACGTTCTCGCACGCAAAGTCCTTTTGAGCTACCTAGCTTTTCATCCACGCACATTTTCTGTCAAGATGATGAACTCTCGGTGTGGACAGCCCCGGCCTCTCCCCTCGAACTTTGATACAGATGCTCACATGGCCCATCTGAATGACATCCCCGCTCCCTCTCATCTTGACTTGCAAGACAAGAATGTGCATAATGTACGTATCGAGAAGGAAAACAAGGCCAGCATTGCCTTCACCACGGCCTACGCCGATGTGGTCGCGACTGGGACCAGCCTCGCCAATCTGGACGTTGGATATCCCCTCAAGCCCTTCTTCTCATACACTGACACCAAGAAGGGGCTGATGGCTGAATCTAAGGAGTTAGTTGATACCATCGGGCCTCTGCCCGTGTACATGGCGCTTTGGATTGCTGAAGCGCGCAGAAATGCGGCGGCGGCTGAGACGGTGCTAAAGAACAAACGGGAACAAGATTGTGCAGATCGGGAGGTGGAAAAAGTGAAGGCATTGCATCCTATCGTGGGTACACTTCTGATTAAGAATCCGCATTCCATCTCTTCTACCTTAACTGCCCCCGTCTCCATCCCTGATGTGTACCACAACTCTCTCGCTCACAAGGTCTACATTCCGCTCCACTGGTGGGCAGACAAGGTCCTCCGCCATGTCGTACAGTTCCCCCACACCCTCCCCACTGAGGTTTTGTCTGCTGCACAACTCGCCCTCATGACCTCCCCGGCAAACCGTATCATCAATGTTCCCAAGGCTATGAAGGAACTCGGCGACGAGGACGTCTCACGGTATACTCCGGGGATCTGGCGACAGTCAGCTATTAACCATCTAGAATCATTCTGTCATCTCTGCCCGCCTATCATTCCTGGAGATCCCTCTTCACCGACACACACATTCACAGGTGAATTTGAGAAACACGTACATTTTTTTGGGAGCCTGCACTGTTTTGAAGAAGCAGATCTTTTTCCGGTTTGGTACTCGGTGGAGCGCAAGCTCTGCTATGCGATTTTTGGCGGCGGCTTCTTTGACGCCGCACTCTATGAGCAGACCCTCGGTGGCCTCTGTGTACGGGTTCGGCCATGCCTGTGTCCCGCCTTTTCCCGGCCTAGACTTCCCCATGGCTTGCCCGCTGCATCGCGAAGTCCAAGTCAGCCGGGATGGCCGTTCCCCCCGCACACACACACACAAAGCCTCTCAGCTCCATTCCTCTTCCTCACTGATTCCGTGCATAGCACGGCTCTGGTGCAAAGCACCATTTCCTCATCCCTCTCCCTCGCTCCCCCTAGACATCTGAGCAGCAACCACTAGCTTGCTATATGGTTCCAGCCTGTACAAGTGTGTTGACCTTCTCTGGTGGGGATTCGGTATCGACTTGGTCATGGCTCAGTGCTTCAGAAACCAAGAAGACGTGTTGGGGAAGGGCAGGCAAATGCCTGTCATAAGATCCAGTTTCCTCCTCTTATGAAATAACTCCTAACAGTGCGGTGGTTAGCATTTTGGCTCCCCGAAGCACTACTTCCACACTATTTCTTTGCCATTGGCGACCCAAATCCCACAAGCGGCCAGCATAGGCTACGCCCTCCGCCGTGCGCACGGTTGGAGGGTGCTGCGTCTGAAGGAGGTTTGTGTGCCTGACCCACATATCGCGTGGATGCTAACACACCACAGACTTCCATGCCGGTCCGCTCCTCGTGTCGACGATCCCGTCCCCGACGCTCTTCATCGTGAGGAACAACGGGTTTGTGATCAGCGCGTCAAGCACAGAGCAGTTCTACGGGGACGGCATTGATACGGTCTGTTTTTATCGCTCCACGTATGCTATTTTACTTACTTACCACATCCACCAGGTCCATGTTGACGGCAATGACATCCTTGCAATCCTCGCCGCGGTCTGTGAAGCACACAAGCAAACACTGGAGCAGGGCTGCGCAGTCCTAGTGGAGGCCATGAGCTATCAGTTCGTTGTCCAGCCACTGTAACATTGCACCCCACGTTTATTTATATATGCGCTGCAGGGTCGGCCACCACGTCCAACGACTCATTCGCGTACCGCCAACGCCCCGAGGTTGAGGACTGCAAGCGCATTGATAACCCCATTGCACGCTTCCGGCTGTACATGGAGTCACAGGGCTGGTGGAGCGCGGTGGATGAGGAGGAGTTGAAGGCACGCCTCAGGGCAGATGTGATGACCGCGTTCAAGCGCGCAGAGTCGCTCCCACGGTGCGAATTGAGCGAGCTCTTCATGGATGTGTACACAGGCGAGGAGCTGTGGAATATTGTCGGTAGTTTGATTTATTCTTGGCGCATACTTATCTCATCGGCTTGTGAGCTTTTAGAAGGAGCAACAGGAAAAGCTGACTGGGCTCCTTGTGGGCTCCTGAAGAAATACGGGGATACATGGGAGCTGTGGCACACGGAGCTCGCCAAGTTCAAGAACAAGGGCCAGGATCTGACACAGTCCGACCCTTGATGTTTTTCGTAGCAACAGCAGCTTGTATTGTATTAGTGTATGTGATATTCTATCAACTTGGAATGAAGAATAACGAGATTGCGGCAGGTCATGGTACAGTGTAGCTTTGGTATAATAAAATACAGGTCCTCTAATGCAGGTCTGGCAGAACGAGATGGCTGATTATATATGGAAGTATCATCCCTGCCGTAATGAGCAGCACACAGATGGTGGGCGTTACATCCCCTGCGGCAGGGTCGTCTGGCCCGTGGGAGACGGTCTGGAGAGCTGTTGCGACGAGAACGTCCTGCCCTATAGAATAGATGTGACTTGTGAACCAGGAGGAACAAAGGCAGGGATGACCACTTACAGATATAAGGAGCACGAGGCCGGTCTAATTTCTGTGTGTGCCAGCCGAGAACACAGAAAACAGAGTGTAAGATACAACCACACCAAAGGGGGCTGTGGCGGCGAAGAAGGCCAGGTGTTTCCGGCACTCTGCGTGGGGAAGCGAAGTGTTCAGCAGAGAAGTCGAGAGCGCCAGGGAGGTCGGGGCTGAGATCAAATTGACATCAATGAGGGAGACAGTCAGAGAGCTATTGCTCGCTCCTCGCGCAACCCACATCAGGATCAGCAATAAGCTACATGTGAAAAGGACCAAAAAATATATATACTGGACTCGTACTGCCACGCGAAGCGCTGGCCCTCAAAGCACGTCAAGTTGACTTCGGTGTACAGTACATGTACATACCATACTTATCTCTGTTTTTTTTTCTTAAACAACCCTGGTAATGTAAAAGGTCACAGCCAGGCTGAGCCAGCTGGTTCTCGGACGCGATATAAAGGATTCAGTTCTGCAGACATAACCCGGGCTCGGCATACTCTGACGTGCTGTGAGGGCCAGCACTTTGCGTGGCAGTACGAGTCCAGTTGCTGGATTTTTTTTGTGTTCTTGGGTTTTGTGACAGACTCAGCGTGTTTGTTTAAAACCTCTCTCAAACTGAGAGGGATGGGAGTATAGGGATCAATAATGATGCGGGACATGATGCGGGACAAAACCGCCCAGGCATATGCCTCCGGGTATTTCCCTGCAGGCATATGCCTCCGGGTATTTCCCTGCAGGCATATGCCTCCGGGTATTTCCCTGCAGGCATATGCCTCCGGGTATCTCCCTGCAGGCATATGCCTCCGGGTATTTCCCTGCAGGCATATGCCTCCGGGTATCTCCCTGCAGGCATATGCCTCCGGGTATTTCCCTGCAGGCATATGCCTCCGGGTATCTCCCTGCAGGCATATGCCTCCGGGTATTTCCCTGCAGGCATATGCCTCCGGGTATCTCCCTGCACACATATGCCTCCGGGTATCTCCCTGTGGGCATATTGCCCTGGGTGTATTCCTGCAGGGCTACCCGTCTAGGCAAATCACTTTGGGCTCTGGCCCTTGGGGGACTGTCTGAAGGAAAATCCTCACGGCTAGAGCTCTATAGGCATACATCCTCACGTAAATACGTCCCAGGATTTCCCTGCGCCTGAATGTCCGCATACAAATTAACTGGGCCAAACCGTTGCGGTGATCCCCGCCATCAATGCCACATCATCACCGCCTCTCCTCTTGCTTCCATCTCGTCGCCCTGTCACCCCTCGAAGTCCCCCGACATGGGCCACCGCCTGCAACATGGATGCATGGGCGCTATAGTAGATAGGCTGGGTGGGTGTAATGCTGTTTTGGGCCTTACAGGTGCGTCTGTTTTTTACTTTTTATTGACACCTTTTTTCACTTTTTTTTTGACACCCCTTTGCCCACCTACTAATCCCACATATCCCTTCTTATTAGAAGAGTAGATACGCCCCCTGTGCCTCTTCTAACAAGAAGGGTTCATGTTGGCAGTGTGCTGCAGTATATGCTGCAGTTTATACAAATATGCTGCAAGATAACTACAGCATAGTCCCCCATTTGACTTGGTGCTTTCACCAGATGTATTACTTAATCCCGTTGGGCACTATGCCCAATGGTGGGCAGGACACCGAAATTCACCAAAAAATATTGTAAAATACAGGAAAAAAATATGAAAAAAATAAGGGAAAAAATTACCACTCTTTCCCACCTGCCATTGGGTGGGATACCCCAAAAAGGAAATTCACCAAAAAATATTGTAAAATACAGTGAAAATAAGGGGAAAAAATAACCACCACCCACCTGTCATTAGGCGGGACACCTCAAAAAGGAAATTCACCAAAAAATATTGTAAAATACAGGAAAAATATGGAAAAATAAGGGGGAAAAATAACCACTCTTCCCTCTCCACCCACCTGTCTTTGGGCAGGACCCCCCAAAAAGGAAATTCACCAAAAAATATTATAAAATACAGGATCAAATAGGAAAAAAAATGGAAAAAAATAACCACTTTCCCCCCTCCACCCATACTACTAGAATGAGTAACATGGTAGGTTTACCTGTTCTATTAGCAGGGAGATCTAGTGGTCTAGGGCTACCCTCAATAAACGGCAACAAAAAAACTGATTTAAATCACAATTAAACAATATTTCTGCTGTCTGTATTGGGATTGATGGGTCCTGCCATTGCCTTGAGATTGATGACTGTCTGTATTGGATGCTATAACTGCTTGATGATTGATGGCTGCCTATATTGAGGTTGCAGTTGATGCCAGGTTGTATTAAATGCCAATATTTGTTCAAAAGTGCCGGCTTTCAGAAAGTATTTTGCATTTTGCAGGCCAACAAGACCACCAATTGCAAAATGCCATAGATGACTCTTGTAGGCCTGGATGAGCTCTACAATTTGGGTATAGGGATCAAAGGTTTGGCTGATGACTTTCCTTTTTGGGACACTAACGCTTTTGTCCCAAAAAGGAAGGTTACTACATTTGCACTTTCCTGGCCCATAATTTAACCGTTTTGGATGATCTAACTGGATAGGAATGTTGTTCTAGGTTCTTTTAAGCCAACTAGGACACATTAGAGCCTACTACATTGCAGTAATAGGGTGAAAATAGTGAAGTTGAAGGATTGTGTCTGGGCCATAATATCCTGGAGATATACAAATGGAAATGGCTCCTGAGTGCACTACCTTGTTCTTTCAAGCTACAAAGACACCCTCCAAGTAGTTTATTGTATTATAATGATGAAAAACATCGCAATTTGGTCATACAAGGAAATTTCACTTTGGCCCTATCATGTGTTCCTCCATGATGTGAAATATCCCAAAACACATCCTTTGGTATTGGATGATGTATTTGTACCAGTAAGCTCGAAGCAATCAAGCTCTAGCAAGCCGCTCGATTCTAGTGCAAGGCCGAATCCAACACCTCACAGGTCTTCACCACCCATGGCTTTTCCATTGCGCTCCCCATCCTGCGCAGGAAGGGTAAAGTAGGGAATTGATACCCAGAGCACCTTTTACCCCATGTTTCAGCCTGATCTTGTTTTGTATTTTTGTTCACCATATTCAGTATGCCACAGGGTCATAGATGATGTTCTGAAGGTTTTTACTGGGTTGCCTGGGCTACATGAACAGTTTTGGGTCAAAAGATAGGCCAATATATAATGATAAAATTTGAAAAAGCCTAATGACACTTTTTGTCTATTTCATGAATAGGGCACCAAGGAGACCATTTAGTGGGAAATAAACACTGGGAGTAAGATCAGACAGTGTAAATACTCCATATTACGATTTATTTGAAGTGTTTTGGTGAAGTTTTGACTGAATACTGTTGCTGAGGATATGGGTTTGAGTACAACTTTTGCTTCATATACTGGCCATGGTTCAAAACACTATCTGGCCAAAACTTCACCAAAACACTTCAACAAATAAATCGTAATATGGAGTATTTACACTGTCTGATCTTACTCCCAGTGTTTATTTCCCAAACCATTGAATGCGGATGATTTCTGCTCACTTTAAGGCTCAAATCGGACTCAAAACCAGCAGTGGTGGGCCCCTTTCTCCAAAAAAATTTCTCCTATGGCGGACTGAGAGGAGGTCCACAGAGGCTGATTTACGCTATATCACGGACCTGAAAACACCAATTTTAGCTCGCTCATTTACGCTATTCTGGACCGAGTTATGGGGTAGTGACCGGGGGCCTCCTTTGGTATCACCATTTTGACCGGTTGTCAAACAGATCTTGATTACCAAATGTCGGCACGCTATTTCGGAGTTCCCAGAATGAGATCGGAACAGTGCCCGTGTGATGTCTGCCTCGGGCCGTTGGACTGAGACTTAAACAGGCGCCAAAACTATGATATCCATCTGATCTCTGCACGATCTCCGGCTCAAGGTCCTTGCATCATGTCGTGATTTCTCTGCCATTTCCAGTGTCATTTCCGTACTGAATGAGAATTGTTGAAGTCAAGCTTACAACCGTCATTCAAAGTTCACTACAAGAGACTACAAGTGCTACAGACTCTGAGTCAAAGAAATTTCTCTGCCACAGTAACAGGGTTGTGAGGAAGACAAAGTCTTTCAAACTCCGCTCATGTCAAATGTCAAACATTGACACAGCAACAGGAAGTTGTACCATTCTTTCCATTCTGCCCATCTCGAGCGCTTCCCTAATGCTTCCCCCCCATTTCTCTCTTGTACTTCAACCCTGCCTCATCCCCACATTATTCAAGATGGTACTGCCTGTTCTGTGCAAAGAGACCCAAAGCCACAAGCCACCCCTGCAAGCCTGACCTTGTTATCAAGCTTTTCGTGCCACCTTGAAGTTGCCTGGCTCTGGATAATAGCAAGCATTCAAGCTCCAAGCCTCAAGTCAATGCTATCAAGTCTTCAAAGATTTCCCCATCTCAAGCACTCAAGTCTCCTCAATTCTCACTCTGGTCTACACTGTCCTTTTTCTCATTTTCCGAAATCACATACACATGTATTATATTAGTTAAATCAATTAATCCTGCCTGGTTATTTCCTGAGCATAGTTTATTAATATTCAAAGCTGGCAAGGAATATATATATATAACTGTAAGGAAAGAAACGGGCCAAGATCCTGCGAGACATCTTCAATACATCCTCGTTGCGAGTGCAGTCTCAGAAGATAGACACCTGATAGTTGTTTTTTACCTCATGTGGACATCCCAGCTGATGTCCAGCACACTAAGGCTGAGAATGGCAGGTGGGATCTCCGCGTGATGTCCCCATCGAATGGCGGTGTAGTAGGCTACAGCTATGAAAAGAATCTAAGGGATACGGGGTGAGGAAGCATATATGATTTGGTTGCCGTCCATCAAACTCAGAGGTATTTTTGAAAGCGTCCATGTTCTGTGATCCCACCTCAACCTGGACCTCTGGGAAATTTTGAGGGGTTGTATGTGATGAATACAACACCTTCTGCCTCCTCTTATTTTTTCGCCAGGGCAGGGTCATCACATTCTGCAGGGATCAAAAGCGTGAAAAATTGATTCACTGTGACTCTTTGGGACAGTTCACCACTTTTCTCCAGAGCGCGATGACCCCGACCTGGAAAAAAAAGTCTGAGGAAGCAGAAAACAATGTATATGATACAATGGTCTGCCCAAATTTTTCTGGTTGTCAAGGTCGTAGTAGGAGCTCAGAACATGGACACCTTCCTCAACATCTTTTACTTTGATGGACCGGCAACCAATTCTCAATTACTTCCTTCCCCCATATCCCTTAGTATTTTTACACATAGATGACTAGTACATGAAATATTCCTGGAAAAAACTGGAGCCAAAAAGCTCGAGGGACGGGGGAAAGAAAAGAAATCCAGACCCATTGGGCGAAATAGTATGCACAGCCTCCAATTTTTGCCCAGCATCCAGTAAGTAGAGTCTGATGTGCCAAGAAATCCGCTTGAAATTATCTGTCTACGCTAATTCACTCATAGCACCTATTCTGGTTGACATTGGAAACATTTGTCCTGCATTAGCCAAGACACTTGGGGCAAAAGCCAGGAAACCACATGAGTGAAAGGTCGTCAGGTGGTCGGCAGGTGTGACCGGCCAGACAAAGAGTCTTTCAACTGACTTATTGTCCTGCCTAACAAAGTAGCATTTATTATTTAATTAGATAGCACATAATAATACTGCTACTTAGAAGTACTTAAACAAGTCTTTGAACATATTTCCAGTGTCCCTGGGTGGTTTGTTGTGCCAAGCCACGCCATTGCCATTGCTACAGGTGCCTTTGGAGGTATGCCAAATATCAGAGCACCATCATGCCAATATTCGGCATACCTCCCAAGGCACTGTGGCAATGCCGTGGCTTGGCACAAAAAACTATCCAGGGGCAATGGTTGTATGCTCAAAGAGACAATTAAGTCCTTCTAAGTGGGAGTATTATTTTGTGCTAACTAACTAAATAATAGATGCTCCTTTGCTAAGCAGAATAACAAGTCAGTTAAAAGACTCTTTGTCTGGCTGATCACACCTGCCTACCACCTGCCGACCACCTAAGTGAAACTCATGTGGTTTCCAGGTGCCTTGGCAATTGCCCCCAGTGAGAACTCCTGGATTTCTCAGTAAAATTCACAAATTTCTGGAAGCATGGACATCTAGGGTCATTCCCAGGAATGCCTGGGCTCACTGGCAACAAACTTCACAGATCCCAGATAGCACTCATACTGGAGGAATATATCTGCATGGAATCAAGTAAAGGATTGTTAATGTCAGAGGAAACAAGGCTTTCAATGGCGTTTTGAAATGACTTCATGTCTGAAGTGAGTTTTTTGAACTTCTGATCCAATAGTAGTGAAAATCAATCAAGAAATGCGACAGGAATTGGATTCACCTTGAATCTCTCTCGTCTGCACTCAGCCGTGAGCCTGCTCTAGCACATAATTTTATTCTCAAGGAAGACCGCGACTGCCGTAAGGGGATTCTGGAAGGCATCTTAGAGGAAGCAGGCTTTGATATTCTGATGGATTACTAGGTATGTCTTGATCTTGTTTGCTCAAATTTCTCTAACATCCTCTAGGCCCGACCTTCACTATTCTCTGCTTTCCCTGCATTGTCCTCGCACCATTCCTCATATCCACTTGCATCACATTTGTATTATCACATGACTCTCATCCGCATTCATTCCATGTATCATTGCACGCTGTTGTATCATCGCACTAGTTTGTCTGTTTGTCTGTATAATCCATTGTCATCCAAATATCAACTCGTTACACCAAATCCGGGTGATCTAAGAGGTAGACATCCCACATAGCCTGCACAATCCGATCACGACACACATCTGCTCGAGTTTTCTCCACCTCATTCACCGCAAATACAGGAACACCCTTGTTCCCGGCTTCTCCTCCTGCTCCTGCCAGGAACAGATGCCCTTCGACATCATACTCCTCCTCTTCCTCGAGGTTGTTGATGGGATTGTGAATCCGCAAAAAATTATGCAATGCTGCTGCTGCTGCAACCATCAAAGCCTGCTGCTGGTAACCCATCTCTGGTCGGGATGTGAGGACCTTGAATCACCGCTTGAGCACCCCAAATATGCGCTCAATGACATTGCACAGTTGTGTGTGCCAAAGGTTAAAAAGCTCACGAGGGTTCTATGGTCTGGTGTTCACATTAGCCGGGACAGCAGATACTGGACAAAAGCCCAACCGTTGATTGCCGTGTTTCCACTCATTGAGATGATAACGGATGTTGCGGTACGGAGCTAGGAGCATGTCACAGTTAGGGAAGGCAGTGTCGCCAAGATAGTAACAGCCCTGTGGTAAATAATATCCATTCCGGCGCACGCAATCAAAAAGGTGTCCATCTGCTGCCATTCCCTCATATCCAGCCATGATGTGAAGAAATCGCATATCGAAATCACAAGTTGCAAGTACGTTCTGAGTGATGACCGTGACGGTCGCAATAGCAAAGGGTGTCAGCCTCGAGGACATAGGCATAGACATGGACACCGTCAACTGCACCACGGCAGTACTTGAAAAATGGGTACCATCATGGATCGCTCAAGATCTTCTCCAGGGTCTTGTTGAGAGGGTTAGGGATGTATTTGTGAAAGAAGGTGTCAGTGAAGAGCTCGAGTCCTTTGTTAATATAGCGGCTGATTGTGTCTCCTGATCGCTGGAACCGTTCCTGCAATTCACGTTGGCTGCTTCCGTGCACCATCCAATAGACAAACTACGCTAATTGCTCCTGTGCTGTAACATAACAACTGTCCATCAGATCAGCAGTTGCTGCTAACTCCATCCAAAGCAATGCAAACTGCAGCACTGACATTCCCAGCTTGCGTAGGCAGCGAGCAAGATGTCCGGCAAGCACTTCGTCAAGCCAGATTTGTCCAGAAAGAATGGAAGTATGCATTGGTCGAGGTAGCGGTCTTTTGAGTGCAAGCAACTAAGCCAAAAAAGATGGCTGCAATTGCGGCAGTAATGATTGCAGAGCGGCATTGCTGGATTATGGCAAGGGGACAGGGAGGCATTTCATGGTCCAATGGTGTTGTGAGCATCAGGGAGGAGGAGCTAGGAGGAGGTGGAAGGCAAGCAGAAAGAGCAAGTGATGTCAAAGTGATGTGTCACTTGTGACACAAATTCTGAAGGAATTCTGGGCCAATTCTGCCGGAATTCTGGTGTACCCGACCAGGCCCTAAGCAAAGAATACAAGTAAAGAGCTAAATCATCTAGATGTATCACGTACAAGTCATCTGGGTCTGGAGCAGACACATTATATAAGACAGCCAACAAACCACAATTGGAACATGTCTCTTAAAAGTAAAAGAACAAACTTGGAAAAATTGAAAAATTAATCATTTTTTTTGTGTAATCTTATGGATATTTCACTTTTGGACTGGATTCTGAAATTACTTTTTTGTCATATTTGACGACTACAGTGAGACTCTGGGAAGTCTACCAACATCTACCATAAACCTCCATAGACCTCAGCATTCACATGAAAATTTGGCTGATGGTGCCTCTTGCTTGCTTGTTTGGATGAAATGATATATTGATTCAAATGTTCTACTAGACAACAGGTGGTGGTATCATACGAGGAAGTAAAGAAATAGTGTGGCAGATATTACAAACCAGAGAAATGGAGTGGCAAGGAACACATTGAAGTACAAGCTTCAGTGGTACAGAGAGAAGTGCAGAAAGATCAATGCCCAAGGATCCAAGTCAACACAAGAGATCCAACGGCCAAACCAGCACTGTTAGTCAGAAGTCAGGAGATTTGTGGGTACTTACAAAGAAGGGAAGTGCAGTCACAGACACAATCAGTGGCTAACAGCTTCCCACATATTTAGGATGTTTGGACTCAGAATGTCCAAGATTCCATGCAGCACAAATTTCAAGGTGTTCAAGATGCCTGAGCACATCAGAGTAATGCTTGAGCGCTGAAAGGAATTAAGAATATGTACTTCTGTATTCCTGAAGGCATGTACATAAAAAATTAGCTTCAAGATAATGTTGGGATTCTGGTTGCCAGATATCGTTTGATTAGGCTCTCGAATCTGGTCCAGTATGTATTATTTATCAGACCGAGTACATCCTGTGGGTTGCATGATCGGTGGTTGCATCAAATGAACAGAGTATATATATAGAACATATTTGTCAGTGTTTCATTGGGTTTGTCTTCTCTGAAACCTAGTTTCAAACAAATCCCTTTTACTGAATCTTCATGTATCTCCATGAATTTGGGGAATACTGCTCGAAAAGCCTGTCTTCCTATAAATTAGCACCTTTGATGGTCAAGTCCACAATGTTTTCTAGCTTCTGAGATCTAATTTTGAAGATTCATCTTATGCAACGATCAGCAGCGAGCAATTGTCTGTTGTGCAAATCTAATAACAGATGAATCAGAGGGTCAATCAGCGTCGGCTCGGGCATATGCCCATCCGGAATCTTCCGGAACCCGATAATACCCGAATCAGTGGCAGTGTAACCAACGGGAGAGGCACCTTACTATAACAGAAAATTTTGTCCTAATAAGGAAGGAGCAACATGTACGAGAACCCAGATACTTTAAAAAGTATCCAGGCACTACTCGACGGTTTTTTGCTTTCAACACCATTTTCCAAGTGTGACTGAGGCAGGAATTATTCAGAATCCATCCTGAATATTGTTAGAAGCTCTCATAGGTTTCTCCTGGCCTCTCAACTGTATTCTTCATGAGATTTTGAAGTGGCACAAACCACTACTCACCAAACTTTTGTGGGCCAACATTATCTTTGAGGGCCCATTCAAATGTGCAGTCCAATGTATTTCTACCTACTGAACACTGTCTCCGAGGCGGAATTCTAAATTTCTTCTTTTTTCTCACATAGTTGCCCAATTTGTTGGCAGAAATGTCTATTTCTGTCACGATTTAGACGTTATCTAATCGCGACAACACCTTATCTGAGCGCCTAATCAAGTGCTCATCTATTTAAACACCAAGGCTATGCTTGAGTCATCAGTGATCGGACAGCCAAGGATTGGGTTCCCACAGAAACATGCCGATGAAGCACGACAGATCGGTGATCAGACAGCTGACAAGTGTCATGCTGCGGACATGTGGAGTATGCATGGGCATTACTCAGAACACATGGCTTCAGGATGTTTCTTATTCAGAACACATGGTTATGGTGCTTGTTGCGCATGGACATTCTATTGTATTATTAGCACTAATTACATAGCCACAGACCAGTATAAGTAGTGTAGCTAGTCGCTTGTATTGCTTAGTCTTTTATTCCATCACATTTCGACGCTCCTCATACCGACCGAAAGACCAAACACGCCTTAGACAGCATCCCTGGGTCCTTAAGTCAGAGCCTTGACTGTGACATAATAAAAGACTACCCTTCATACCTTCGTACCGCCCCTACCCTCCGACCTCCTTTCCCTTTCTCCCCATCCCTCTATCCACTACTTGGTTTCTTACCCTCTACTTGGCTTCTCGTATTTGAAGTTCCATTCTCCCTATTCCCCACCCGCTGATCCCCTACCTCGTCCACAGTGAGTCTAAACAAGTGCAGCACCAGTCATTTTCGGTTTACCGAACAGACAGATGCTAGGCCACGGGAAACATTGAGTCTGTCCCAAGCCACATAGCAGTCGTAAGAGTGCCAGCCAGACCTTCGGGGAAGACTGCCTCGCTATCGCCGGGGGTGTTGTAGAAGACCCTGGGTAGTTCTGTCGCAAGAGACCGTTGCGATTTCACCAACCGCTGAGTGCAGATTCGTACCAACACAGTGACCTTCCGCGCCCCATCCACCTCTTCCTCATCGGGAACCTCATCCCTGTTGACTTCCTTATACTGCTCCGCCGAACTTCCTACCTTCACCCCATTCGACCGACTCTACGCCGCCCTCACCCAACTACCTTACCAACCACCTCGCCCGTCACCCATATTACCAATGGCCGGCGAAGATCAGAACCAGGGCACCACCTCTTACATGCCTGCTATGGACCTTGACCCCACCCCGAGAGAGACTAGGTCCTCTCGGATTTCCTTTGCCCGCCTTCCCCCCACTTTCGACGGCTCTGACAAGAGCAAGTGGGAAACCTTCCTCGACGCCCTCCTTAATTACATATGGGCGTACGACTCGGAGTTTGACTCCAAAAAGAAGAAGATCACATTCACCCTTTCCTTACTGGGTCGGACCGATGGTACCCCCGTGCCCAGCCACAAACTGGGTACGTAATTGGCGAAAGTGCACATTGCGCGAGGGGCTTGACAGCCTCTACCATGTCGATGATCTGATCTCGGAGTTGGAAGCGACGTTTCAGGACAAGAACGTCAAGCAGACGGTGCACATGCGCCTTACGACAATGATAAGCATGGAAAATGACCAGACTTGAAATCTATCAATTTCAACGTTCTTGTTCTACTTACTGAAGTAGGACAATGCTTATTATTGCTTTGCCCACAATGAGAGCCATAGTGAGGTCCGGACTGTTGGCTAAAGGCACTCCACAAGAGATTACATTGTATAGACTTGCCTGGTCACCGATACCATGAGGGTCAACGGCCAGGTGGGCTACAATGGAATTTCACGTAATTCCATGTTCAACCATTCGATCGAATTGGGACATTTGGAAAGTGTCATATATCAAGGACATAACACATACCATCTATCTAGACTGTGAATTCATGAGGGATCCAGATTGCAGATCAAATCAAATCCACAGAGTTGTTGGTGCAGTTGCAAGCACAAGTTCGATATTTGTGACATATTTGGTCACTGTGACTATAATCACATGAGCCTTGATGCCTCGGAGGGCTCAGGAATCATTCGGAGACATTCGGGTTCGGTTTGGGGACAAGGGAATGCCCTAACCCTCAGGAATTGGCATGTGAATAGGGTTCTGTTGGATGACTGAACTGCCATCAAAGATCTCGGAGCAAAAGGGCTATTTATCCGTAGGAAGTGTCCCAAGGAGGGGATGGAGTTTATCTGGGTGTAAATCTCGGAACAGAGTAGCTATTTAACCGTTAGAAGCATCCCAAAGGGGAAACATACACCATTTATCCGTAGCCTTTTATCCGTCTTCTTTTATCATGTGATATGTTATTGTTTGGATAAATACAGCCAGGTCTCCAGTGGAAAGCCAGTGAATTCACCCCTTCTTGCTAGACGTACTCAGCTCAGCTGGTATTGTCGCTTGGGAAGCCTTGGATTCATTCGGAGTACCATTGGGAACTTGTTAGTTCTTTCTGTTATTCTTGGTCAAATATATTTGTTGGTTGTTGGATCTATGTGTGCATAAAGAATCTTAAGGAAACAGAATCGTATCGGGTCGTATCGGGTCATATTGGGTTTCATAAGGATTTAGGAAAAGCACACAGATTGGTACACAGAACACAGACATTATAGCCGAGAACATTGAAGGAGCACAAGTCTTGAGTCTATTGACTACCAAGCACTAGCCCACACCACCCCATCAATATATAACCACTCTCTGCTTCGTCTAGACCTCATTAGAGTCTCTGGATTGGCTATTGGAGCGTTCTCAATATTTACGTGTAAATAGCTATTACCAGATCTAGTTCAAATATCAACCTAATACTTGGTTGGAACCCCGTACTCGCACCACTTGATTGTTTGGATTAGTGTTTAGTGTTGGTTTAGTGTTTGTTAGTGCTCAAGCATTGATAGACATTTTACTACATTTCACATCAGTTCAGGTAGTCAGTGTTTCAACGACTTGGCAGGGCAAGACGCCCTTGGCCGACTTTATCCAGGCGTTTGAGTTGAACACTGAGGAAGCGGGGTATGCCCCGAACGACAAGGACACCCCCCACAATACCTTTCTTGTGGAAACCCTTGAGAGCCTTGTGAATGAGGACGTCTGAAACCAGCTGTACGTTGGAGGGGTAGAAGTCCCGGAGAATTACGCGGGACTCAAGAAGAGGCTGACAGCGATCAGCGGGGTCATGGAGCGGAAGAAGCTCCGAGAGGCTCAGCAGAGCCGGATGTTCTGGGCCCCGGCGCCGGCTGCCAAGCCATCACCAGGGTTCGGGCCGGCGCCCCACCTTGCAAAGATCGGGCCAGGGGAGACCGTCCCGATGGATGTGGACCGCGTGCGGCAGACACCACGTTGATACGGCTCGTAAATGTGCGCCGGTGTAATCTTGCATTTTTGCATTTCTAGTCGCCAACTAGAACCTCTATCCGGTGATATATACATTAGAGTCAGAGTGAGATCCGAGCTGCTGGCTAGGTGTTCATGACGCGAGAGGACTATAGTCTTCTAGATACAATACGGTTTGATCCTTATACCATTGGGGGTTAGCGTACGGTGTTTGGGACATAGTGGGCCTCATAGTATTGAATTGACTTCGCAAAGGGTTGGTTGTACTAAAAGCTAGACACTATACCAAGGAGGATTAAACACCTAGACTTGAGACACTTGCATGAAGTCCACAGATTGGGCATGGAAAGTCATATATATATCGTCTAAGACTTGGATAAGTCTAGTCGCGACAACTATAACTTGGCTCGCGAACAGTAGTTCGAGCGAGAATCCTCAGACCGAGAAAGCCGAGACATCGGAGATCATCGGAATGTGATCGCGACGAGTGTCGATCATGGAAAGACGCGTCGCGACGGCAATCACACATAACGAGAGAGTCATCAGAATCGATGACAGACGCTTAGACCGAAGGAATGAGCGAGACGTGTAGACATTTGCCGGACGGCAGTGTCGCGTTGACCAATAGAGAGCTAGACAATATGCCGCGACCTACGAGGTCGCGCGGCCAGTAGTTGAGGCGCGTGCGCGGCTAGCATACGTGCTAGGGCCGGCAGGCCTCGGGAACAAACCAATATACCTAGTAAGGGTTCGAGCTAGTCAAATCTAGATGACTAGTCTCGGCCTCGAGCTACGAATACCAGCGGCATACCTCCGCAATTCCGTGTACATCAAATCTCTCTTATATCTTGACTCATTTCTCATTACTATCTACAATTCCTGTATCGTATATAAAGCCTAGCAGATCCCGCGATTCAGTACTGCATCTCCCACCAAGGTAACGGTGTTGGTGCTGGTCTGAGCCTAGCGCGGAGATACGTTATATAACTATCTTTGGTGTTATCGTTCAAATATAAAGTGGTCTTGTTGGCATTAAAAAGCTTTAAAGGACTTAAGCTGTGTTCGTGGAGAGTCGCGACACTTCTAGATTGAAAGGCACCTGTTTGGTTGTTACCTCAGGTCTGCTGTTGGCACTGTTCCAGTGAGTTCAGTCGCAGTACCCCGGTCGTTGGCACTGTTCCAGTGAGTTCAGTCGCGATCTTCAGTCTAGACCCCGTGTGGTCTCCGTCAGAGTACGGCAGGAAACCCTAACTAAGTCTAGAGAGACTTATAGGTCTTCGAGATTGCCTTTGTGGCGTCTAGAAGTATAAAATATATAAAATCCATATCGCTTCTGTCGAAGTAGATAATCCCTGGTCAATCTTTGACTACTTTGTGCTCATACTAGTCCTAATAAGACTTCTATCGAGTTGGCGTTTTCGAGACACAAATACGAGAAAGTTCAATCTTACCTGTAAACTGCAGGACGACCCGAACTCAATTGTGTGTGTGTGTGTGTTGTTTGTAGTGTTTTTGGTTGGTAGGTTGCGCTCTAGCAGCTTATAGATCATCTTCGCGAACATCAGTGTACCCATAGCCACTGTTTCAACGTGTTTTTAAATGCTATAACTGTGGCAAGGAGGGCCACATGAAGCGGGAGTGCCCGGAGCCTCCCAAGCGGAAGTTTAATATCTGGTCGATCAAGACCGAGGACTACTCGCAGGACGACCTGCAGGCTCTCGCAGCCGTCCTTCACGAGAAGGGTTTTTAAAGGGGCCCCCATTTGCAGCCAAAGCGGCGCCCCCTGTCACGAACTTTTATGCACATCTCAAAGATGTTAATATTAACAATGTAGTTACAGACCCGGCATATGATATTTATACCCCAGAAAATACTAGTCTACGAAAGAGCATAAATGATTTCCTAGTAGCTAGTTTAGAAAACAAACAAAAAATATGTATCTCGGAGAATCAGAATCGGAAACGTTGAAACGCTGACTATCTGAACAAGTGTGAAGTGTAGTGAAATGTAAATCAGCGCTTAGAGCACTAATAATACAAAACCAACACTAAACACAAATCCAAACAATAAACGGTGCGAGTACGGGGATCGGACCAAGTATTAGGTCTCTGGTTGCGCTAAATATAAGTAATAGCTATTTACGCGTAAATACTGATGCAATTCAATCAGCCGATCTAGTGACTCAGATGAGGTCTAGAAGATGCCAAGAGGTGTTTTTATCTCGTTGGGGTGGGTGGATTAGTCCTTAGACGTTGTTATCCTTTCAGTGTTCTCGGTCCCTTATGATTCTGTTCCTTGTTCTATCAAATCTGTTTGCCTAAATCCTTATGAAACCCTTGTGAAACCCTTATGAGTCTGTTCCGTGTTCTGTTTCCTTAAGATTCTAGCGCGAGATATGATCCAACAACCAACAATATATTGACCGAAATAACTAAAAGAACTTTACAAGTTCCAAGAGGTACTCCGAATGAATACAAGGCTTCCCAAGCGACAATACCAGCTGAGCTGAGTACGTCTAGCAAGAAGGGGTGAATTCACTGCCTTCCCTCTCTGAACCTGTCTGTATTTATACAAATGAGTGACACAACATGCAGGACTAATAAAATATAAATAGTACATGAATAATTAGCAATGAGCACGCAATGAATACAAACGGATAAATAAACGGTTAAATAGATACTTTGTTCCGAGACCTATGTTCTGATTTGGTTCTAATCCCAGAGATGGCATCATATTATGATGTGGATTTTACCCATGTCTAGCCCTCTCTGCAGAACCACGGTTAAATTGTCATATAGTATGACTTTCGGTACGGGAAAATGGATAAACCACTCCAACACACGAATGATGGAGTTAGTGGATCAATCCTCCCTTAACAATGACTGTGCTACCCAACCCAGACCTCGGTCCAAGCGTCGAATATCAAACATGCCGTGGATTGATCCGTCGGCTACTGCCGGACTGTTCGGGCCGTGTTCCACTTTCAGCAAAGGTTCCTTTGTTCGTTGATTCCCAACTCCAGTAGTGTACTTTTCAGGTGTAATTTATAGTCAGAATGGATGGTGTGTGTATGTCCTTGGTATAACACTTTATCTCTGTCCCAATTCGATCGAATGCTTGGACTTTGAATTACGCGTAAATACACAGCAGCTTCCCAGGCCGTTGACCCTCGTGGTATTGGTGACCTGACAAGTCTTTACTATGTAACTAGAGGCGTAGTGCCTTTAGCCAACAGATCAGACCTCTCTATGGCTCTTTATGGGCAAGTTATAGATAAGTTCTGGTTCCATCTTAGTAAGTGGAACAAGAATGCAGAAATTGGTAAATTTCAGGCTTGGCCATTTTACATGCTTATCAACGTAATATTCGCAATTGGAAGATGGACAAAGTAAATAAGAGATGGAGTGCATTCAAAAGGCCCCTGGAACCCAAACCAGTGCGAAAAATAGTGTGACGAAAAAGGACGGCGATGCCATGAGGGCTCAATCCCAGGATGGGGAAGAAGCACCCAAACAGAAGAAAACACGTGTGACGCTTAGTCAGAAGAAGACCGAAGCGGTGCAGAAGCTGGCACAGCCCGAGGATCAGCTTGCCAAGGAGATGAAGGAAATCCAGAAGCAGAGGCGGCATCATGAAATGCTCGTTCCCATTACGTTGACTGTGTTGGACACCGGGAAGACGTGTGCTGTCAAGGCTCTTCTTGATAACGGTTGCACTACCACGTGCATTGATCAAGATTATGCCAAGGCAGAAGGCCTCGAGCTCTATGAGCTTGACGTGCACATCGTCGCCCGCAATGCAGACAGAACAGAGAACTCTCGGGGAAAGATCACTCATTACGCTGAGTTGATGCTTTCGGTTGGACCCCATGTTGAGCGCCAACGGTTCTTGGTCACAGGACTGGGCAAGGCTCGTGTGTTTATCGGGTACGACTGGGTGTTCAAGCACAACCCCGAGGTAGACTTGCGATCACAAAAGATCGTGTTCAGTCGTTGCCCGCCCGACTGCAACATGCACGGCACAGAGTACCGGACTGGATTGTCTGCGGAGGAAGAGAAGTTGAGTCGATCCTATTGGTCGACTTTGCAGAACAGATCAATCTGCGTGTGCAAGAATCACAGGCACAACAGATGGCAGAGGAAGCGAATCGTGGGAAGGAGCGCATGACCGAAGGAAAGGTCCCAGAGGAGTACCACGAGTTCGTGAAGGTGTTCGCGAAGGAATCATTTGATGCCATGCCCAAGAAAAGGCTGTGGGATCACGCAATCGAGCTTAAGCCAGGATCAAAGGCTGTAGATTGCAAGATCTATCCGCTCTCAGTTACGGAGCAGGGAAAGTTGAACGAGTTCCTGGAGGAGAATTTGAAGAGTGGGAGGATCCGACCCTCGAAGTCGCTGATGGCTTTGGCGTTCTTCTTTGTGAAGAAAAAAGATGGCAGCCTACAACCAGTCCAAGATTACCGGAAGCTCAATGAGATGACAATTAACAATTGTTATCCACTTCCGCTAATCTCGGAGCTCGTAAATAAGCTCCGTGGCGCCAAATACTTCACGAAGTTGGACATCAGATGGGGGTACAACAACGTGCAGATCAGGGAGGGAGATGAGTGGAAAGCGGCGTTCAGGACGAACCGAGGGCTGTTTGAGCCGCTCGTGACGTTCGGCCTGACGAATTCCCCAGCGACGTTCCAGACAATGATGAACGACATCCTTCGAGAGCTCATAAACGAGGGAAAGGTCATAGTCTACCTGGACGATATCCTCATCTTCACCGACAACTTGGAGGAGCACAGAGCACTGACGAAGCGGGTACTTAAAATCCTGCAAGACAACAAGCTCTTTCTCAAACCAGAGAAGTGCGACTTTGAGAAGACAGAGATCCAGTATCTAGGAGTCATTATTTCCTACAACTCGATGAGGATGGACCCGGTGAAGATCAAGGGCGTGATGGAGTGGCCGGAACCAAAGAACCTTGAGCAGACACAGGCATTCTTGGGTTTCACAAACTTCTATCGCCGCTTCATCTGAGGATACACGGAGATAGCGAAGCCGATGACGAGGTTGACCGGGAAGGAAGGCTGGGATTGGGGAGAGGAGCAGAAGAGAGTGTTCCAAAGGCTCAAGGATTGCATCGCTGAAGACGCCATACTGGCGCTTCCCACAGATCACGGGAAGTTCCGAGTTGAAGCAGACACATCAGACGGAGCTATAGGAGCGGAGCTTGCACAGGAGCAGGAGGGCGAATGGCGCCCTGTTGCTTTCATGTCTCACAGACTCAATGAGACTGAGCGAAACTACGAGATCTACGATAAAGAGATGCTCGCGATCATGACTGCACTGGCCGAGTGGCAGGAGTTGTTGATGGGCGCAAGCCAAACGTTTGAGATCTTTACTGATCATCAAAATCCCGAATACTTCAAGAAGCCCCAGAAGGTTAATCGCAGACAGGCCCGGTGGATTCAGGAACTGGCGGAGTTCGATTTCACGTTACACCACCGGCCCGGAGCGTTGAACAAGAAGGCAGATCGGAGATCGGATCACGACCAAGGGAAAAACGACAACGACAATGTCGTTCTGCTGAAGCCAGAGTATTTCCGGGCACAGGACATAGTGCTGGAAGGGCCAGAGGCAGGGATCTTGGAAGAGATAATCAAGGAGAAGAAGATTGATAAGAGCGTTAAGCTGGCGCTCGAGAAAAAGTTACCAGCCTGGGAAAAGAAGGACAATATTATATATTACAACGGACTTATATATGTACCCCGGAATCAGGAGTTGCGCGATAAAATTTTCGGACTTCATCACGACCTGCCCATGCTCGGCCATCCCGGAGAGAACCACACGCAGGAAATGGTGGAGTGTAATTATTGGTGGCCGAGGCTGGGAAACCAGGTCGCCAAATATATAAAGGCCTGCGAGGCTTGCCAAAGGACTTGAGTGCACCGGTACAAGCAGGGAAAGCTTAACCCGCACAAGATCGCCGAGGGGCTTTGGCAGATTATATCTATGGATCTTATCAGCCTGCTGCCGGTCAGCAATGGCTTTACATGCTA